>JAQMYF010000026.1:20810056-20840404 GCA_030014195.1 Neosilurus mollespiculum | reverse complement strand
ATGGGAGCTAATTGGCCGAGCTCTCACGGGAGGGAGGGATGGCATACGCTCACTTCCCTGTCACTCACAGCGCTCACCAACCAATCATGGGCATCTGTGAGCTCATTCGTACGAGGGGGCGGATAGCGCTTTCCCTCCGGATGTGTTAGGCCGCCCCAAATACGCATGCGCAGCAGTTTGAAAAGAGGTGGGCAGCATGTCACAGAGGGGGCGTGTGCGAAAGAACTCACTGCTCAGGAATATCCAAAGATCTGGAAGACCATGGAAAACAACTGTGCTGGGTGACCAAAGGGTTCTATCCCTAGTGAAGGGAAAAACTCCTTCACTCACGCCGGCCAGCTCAAGAACACCCTCAAGGACGTAGGGTTATCTGTGTCGAAGTCAACAAGGCTTCACCAGAGTAAATACAGAGGGTTTCTCATAAGATGTAAACCATTGGTAAGCCTTAAAAAACAGGAAGACCAGATGAGTCGATTTCATCTCTCCTGTTGACAGATGAGACAAAGAGCAGCTTGTACTGGAATAATGGGAAAAGGGAAGGAACGTATCATGGTCCGAAGCATACCACCTAACTTGATGTTGTACAGGGCTATATTATCCACTCCGATTGAGCCAAAGGCTTCAAAACGCTCTGGATGGCTCTTCACAGTGCAGATTGGCAGTGACTTGAAACATGCTTTGAACGAAACCCTAGACATTTTTTATTTTTAAGGCAAAGACAATTGGAAAGTTCTGTTATGGCCATGTCGATCATTTAACCTCCAGTAGAGCTGCACTTCACTATCTGACTGTAAAACTGAAGACGAAATGCCAGTGGAACCAGCAGGAACTGATGACAGCTGCAGTGAAGGCCTGGCAGAGCATCCCCTGGGAAGAAACTCAGCGTCTGGTAATGTCTACAGGTCCCAGACGTCAGGCATTCATTGACTGCAAAGGGCTTTCAAACAAGTATTAAATAAATAAATAAAATAACAACAGTGCAGTTGGTTGTGTTA
This sequence comes from Neosilurus mollespiculum, assembly GCA_030014195.1. Lineage (NCBI taxonomy): Eukaryota > Metazoa > Chordata > Actinopteri > Siluriformes > Plotosidae > Neosilurus > Neosilurus mollespiculum. The sequence continues at coordinate 20,839,409 of JAQMYF010000026.1, read as the reverse complement.
GATTGTACTGTATTGTATCTGCTTTTGGTTTAAAAAAAAAAAAAAAAAAAAAAAAAAACAAGGTGGTGTAATTCCTACTAAGCTCATCCAGTTCGAATATGGCAGAAAACACACAGAGGAACATGGGATTAACTTGTAAGGTGATTTTCAAAGTAGATTCAATATGGGAAAATTAAATTATTATTGTTATTATTATTATTTATTTTTATTTTTTTTAGCTTAGGTCTGATCTACTCAAAATCGTAACAATTTTTAGCACGAGCCTTGTAATATGAAGCATCGCCTGCTGAGCCAAAGACACAATTACTCAGATAGGATTGCGAATAGGAAGGAAATTTTAACGTTTCAAAGCTTTACTGGTAGATCTAGTAGAAAACCAAGCTCGAAATATGTAAAAGTACACTCTCTGCCATCTGATCCCTTCCGACGTCAACGACAGGATCTAGAAAAGGTGGTTTTACCGCGCGTGCACAGGTGGACTTTTCACGACAGTACTGAATTTATTTATTTATTTTGCTTAACAATAAAATCATCACATTTTAGCCATTCTAAGTCCATATGTTGCATTAAAATGGATAAGTAGAATGTATAGAACAGTTGTTCTATACAGGGGTGGAATTTAGCAAAACTAAGCTACTGGCTAACAGAGTTAGCGAAATTATGAAACTACCGGTCCTCCTTCATATTTACTGGTCAGGAACACTAGATCTTCTTTACCGATTGGATTTGTCAGGTCACCAGCAGGATGACTTGCTAGCTAATTTCACTCGCCCCACAGATTTTTGACTCGCCACGGGTCAGCGGACTAGTGTTAATTTCCACCCCTGCTTGTTTAAGATTTACTTTACCGTTTTGATGAAACATGTACTGGAGTTAATACTGATTTCAACAACAAAAATAGGCTTATGATGTCGCATTGTTATGATCTCGCTACAAAACAATAAGCTTGAATTTTTTTTTTCTTTTCTTTATAAACTATTTGATTTAAGCTTATAGAAGCGGAAAATTTGGAAGTCCACTAGTAAATCCAAGTAAATGCTTCCTGTCGTGAATTCTGCACTTACAACACTTAAAAAAATTTTTTTAACAAAGGTCTTGCTGTCACAGTTTCAGGAATAGTTTATTAAAGGAACAAAATTAAAAACAGGACTCAGTTCACTATTGTTTTCATATTACTTAATTGCAACAGTGGAAAATGGCTTGTCATGCATCTGTGTGTTTTCCAACATATAGACGTCTCAAATTAAAGCCAAGAGTCTGAAGTTTAAGCTCGATTTTAATACTGTACACTATTTCAGCTCTGATATCTTGTGCTATAACTTCTGGTCAGGTATTTATAGACCTGACCCTGCTTTCCCTTTCTTGTAATTTTTTTTTTTTAATTTTTTTTTTGGGGGGGGGGGGGGGGGGGGTGTTGTTGTGCTTTAAGTTTCCATGCAATTTGTCAAAAGAGCAGAATTATAATATTGCTTTTGTTAATGAGAAGAAATGCCATAACTACCTCCAATTTAATCCAAAATAAGGAATGTTCTAGAAGGTGGCTTCTTCCCAAAAGGACCAGACATATTGAAAAGTATTCGTCTCCCTTTTTTTTTCGAACTTGTAATGTTGCAGGAACTATTATTTAGAAATGGGTGGCACCGTGCCGTAGTGGTTAGCACTTCTGCCTCACAGCAATATGGTCCTGTGTTCAAGCCTCCTCATGCCCGGTGAGGGTGTTTCTGTGTGGAGTTTACATGCGTGGGTTTCTTCCCACGGTTCAAAGACCATGGATATTCTCGGTTGCCCTTGGTTTGTAATGTTATTGTGAATTATTTCGTGTTGGCTTTGTTCCGGGTGCATCTAACCTCCACTCAGAGTCGGCAGAGATAGGCTCCAGCCTCCCCGTCATTCTAATAAAGGGTAAAGAAGTTTGGAAAAATGAAATGTTGGGAATTTTATGGAAATAAAATATAAGAAATTATATTAGAACAGTAATATAATAATAAAATAAATGATTTTAAAAGCCCCAAGTCCATTATAATCCCAGGTTGTAATACTGCACTGCGTTCAAGGAGGAACACACACTAGGCACTCCTTCAGCAATCGCTTACTTATCCTGTGTTGTGCTCTGGCACAGTGTTTAGGAGTGGCATGTGCATAATGATTTGCTCAGTGATACAGTAACATTGTGTTACTGTGTTGTGGTTCACTATGATGTGTTTGAGTGCTAGTTTCAAGTGTTTGTGGCTTTTTTTCCCCACATAGTGAAGGTTAAGGTTACCACGCTGGTCTGCAGTCTGACCAGCTATTACAACCCAGGCTACACCGCAGTCTGGGCGAACTTGCTGTACGAGTAAATGTGTGTATGTTTGTGCGCTCGTGAGCATGGTTGGCTCTAGTAGCACAGCTGTGTGTCATTTTGATTTATACTAAACGTAGGTTTTGGTTTTCAAATCCCAGTAAATTAGATCGAAAAAGACAGGAGCCAGTCCTATATCCATACACAAGTATCAAGAGCTGCCTGAGAAAACAGGATGTGTGTGTGTGTGTGGGGTTTGCATTTGTTTTAATCTTCATGTCCTGCCTTATCTTATTTGCCCCTGGTCGTGTCTGCTGGCTGAACTGCGTTCCCTCGGCCTTGGAGAACTTCACACACTGCATGGGAACATTCATCTTTCTGATAGGTTTTTAAAGTCAGACACACTTAATTTAAAAAATGAACAGGAAAAACAAATTTAGGAAAACCTCCAGTGTGGAAGAACGTGATAACGGTATAAACTATTATGGTAATAGGGGCGTCGTAGGATCTGACTAGTATTTTTCTGCTACTAGCAGAAGCTGTCCATGTTCAAAGACTTCTAGAGGAGTTTGTTTGGAAGTTAGAAAAGGCTTAACAGGCAGTATATTTACCTAGAAGGTAGTTTTGTTTTACTGCTCATCACTAAACCTAACTATGTGAAGTTCCCTGTCATTGTTTAATCGTCGTAAAGCCAACTTTAATGGGCCTGTGTTTGCTTGGAATTAACTTCTGAACTCTCACTTGGCCATACAAAGCACCTTCTTGACCCAAAATTCCTACTCCGAGTCAGAAAAGTCAGCATGTGACATCATGTCAACATGGCTGCTCACAGTGTAACCGAGGAAGTAGCACTGAGTTAAGTATTCACCCTAGATCACTCACTCACCCATTTGCTGAACTGCTTTATCCTACCAGGGTTCTATGGAGGCTGGCGCCTATCTCAGCCAACACTGGGCGAAGGAGGGGCACACCCTGATCAGCTCGTCAGACCAATGCGGGGCAAACACATGCACATCCATTCACAGCCAGTCAGCCTAATGTGTGGGACTATGGGAGGAAACCAGAGTACCCAGAGAAATCCACGCAAGCACTGGGAGATACACTCAAGGCCGGGACTCGAAGCCTGGACCTTCTTGCTGTGAGGCAGACGTGCTAACCTCTACGCCTCCGTGCCACCTCACCCTCAATCAGTGTAATGAGTTTAATGTTGGCTGTACTGTGCTAATTTGCTGAGGTAGATTTATATCGCCCATAAAAGTTGTCTGGCTAAATAGTTGCCAGTAAAATATGAACATGGTGACGTCCAATGTAGGAAACGATTTGCCACGAAAAGTTCTGAAGTCTTACATATGATTTGAAGTGTTCAGTTCTTTTAAACTGTAGAGAGACATGGATGGTCATGACCGTATACTCGTTTGTATATCTTGAGCTGCAGCAGGGCTTGTGTCTACCATGAGTTCAGTAGTGGTCCAAACTTTGAACTCTTGTAACTAAAAGTCCTGTAAGCACCATGGAAGTCGGCTGTGCACCAAGGTTTTTTCCTTTTCACAGAGGAAACTGATCTCCGTCAACGTAGCGCTGTATAGGAAATGTATTGAAATAGGGTGGGGGGGGTTTGTTTAGTCGGTTTCCAGCCAATCAAAATTAGGACTTGCCCCCCATTGTGGAGATGTTACTCGTCTGGAAATCTGATAAATAAATGTGTAATTCGTCTACATAAATGTGTAACTCCAGCTTGATCGGCCAGGTTTTGAGAAACCAGATTAGTGGCATTGGCATCCTATTCCAGTATTACTCCAGTGTGTTCCTCTTTTTAGGCTTGAGTCAGTTTGAAGGTGTCAGAATTAACAGCATCGTCCATAAGGAAAGATTCCTGGATGAATTTTAAGAAAAACCTGATGTAGAAGGTGCCAGATAGAACATTCCTTCATCATCTGGCGAGATTTTGTATAAAGCCTTAATACTGATCTTGTATCACCTCTTAATTGCAGTCAATTCTAGATCAGATCAGTGTTTCTTATTCAATGGAAAGTGAAACGCTGATCTGTTTGAATCGTTTTTTTTTCTTTGACTCTTGACAACCGTTTCTCTTGCCGATGTCCGTGCAGTGTGTTTGACGTCACCAGATTTGCATAGGCGAGTGTCGGGTTGACATAAAGCAACCCAGCTAGAACTTAAGGTGGGATATACACTCACAACGGGAATACGTGCACCATTCATGCAATTCTTCAGTCAGCCAATCACGTGTCAGCGTTGCAGTGTAGGAAAATCATGAAGATACTCAAGTGCTTCAGATGATTTTCACATTGTAAAGACAGACTTTAACAGTAACAGTTGGGTTCCACTCCCGTCAACCATGAAGCAGGAATCTGAGGCTACAGTGGCCACAGGTCACCACTATATCGTCAGATTCCTGTTTTTGCTGGAAGTGGAGTTGAGCCCAGTGTGGTTTCCTGTTGTAGTAGCTTATGTGTCAAGGATTGCGATGCTTTTCTGGACACCACGGTTGCATAGAGGGGTTATTTGAGTCACCGTAGCCGTTCTGTCAACCCAAGCCACCCTGAATGTTCTCTGACTTTTGTCAAAAGAAAGGCACTCACTGGATAGTTTTTGGGTGGAAATCCCAGACCTACAGTTTCTGAAATGCTCAGATCAGCCCATCATGCGCCAACAACCATACCACACTCGCAGGAACTCGGATCCTGTACTCCCCACCCCCACCCCATTCTGTTATTGTACACACTATCTAAACCTGATAACTTGAAACTGCTTTGCAAAGCTGCCACATAATTGCTAATAGTATGAATGCATGTAAGAGCAGGGGTATTATGGGAAAAGGTTTATTAATAAAGTAGCCAGTCAGTGAATATTATATTCTGTAGTTGTTTATTTCAAGTGTGATTTGCACACCATGTAAAAATGTTGCTTATGTGCAAAGCTGATTTTTCTCGTAGCTGTGTGTGTGTTGGGTGTTATGATTGGTACAGTGCCTGTGGCTGAGACAGCCAATCCTTCTGTGTGGAATCCAGTGATTCACCCAGCCTGGAATGTGCGGGCTCTGCACAGGAAGTGAGGTAATCTCCTCGCTATCTTCTGACTTTTATTGAGGAATGAGGAAAGAGTGCATCGTTTCATCATCGTGCGAATCATAGAAAGTCAAGGTGGAGTCAATAAATGGCATCCATTTGGTTTTTTTTCAAAGAGGTGTTTGTTGTTTTTTTTTTTTTTGCAATTTAGTGGCGTCATCGGGACATAAACAGCAACGACTTTTGACCTAGATGACTCAGTAAGGGGCGCATGTGCAGTGGAGGAGGGAGCACAACAGGTGCGGCTAATTCCTTTGGATACTAGACATTTGCTCCGTTGCATGTGAAGCATTTAACGTCTGGAGAAACGCTCTAAGCTGTGTGTGTGTGTGTGTGTGTATGTGTGGGGTGGGCTCATTAGGAGGCCTTTTACAGTTTCTTTCAGCTGAATAGCCGCAGTGTGCTGCTGAAGAGGGAGGAATCTGTGCTCTCCTCAGTTCTCACTGCATTCCTTTATTTCCTCCTTCCTTTTCTCTGTCTTCCTCCTTCACTCGTTCGCTTCTCTCTCATGACCCCTCTCGCACTTTCACACCCCGCTGCCTTGAACTTTCTTAATGCCGCAATTGTGAATATCTGCAATGGACCAAAAAAAAGAACCGAGAAGAAAAGAATAGGACAGCAAGCAGAAAGAGAGAATGGGTCTAAACGAGAAGGAGTGTGTGTATCGCTGGAAACTCTGACGCGAGCGGGTAGAGTGTGTCTCGACAGTGCAGCTTAATCCAGGAAACTCCCTTAGAACAACAAGGCATGGCGGCTTTCCAGAGAGTTCCTCTGGAGCGCATACACACAGAGACGCAAAGTTAATGTTTTAATATCTTACACATGCACTTTATATTATCTTTCTTTTCAACTTCCTGAGTTTCACTCCTTTACCACCGCAGTGCCTTATTTTAGTTCTTGAAGCAGATAGAGACCTTCAGGAGCCTGCGGTGTTATGAATAAGGAGCTCTATTTTGTCTTCTAATGCAAGTGTTTAATAAAAAATAAAGTTTTCTACTAATGCACATACTTCCTGCATGAATGTTCTTTTTTGTAGTGTGAGCAGGATGGGGTGTTGGGGTTTTGTATCAGATTATAGCCTGCATTAAATATGTCTTAAAAATGTGCCTCACAGCATATAAAGGTCCTGGGTTCAAGTCCCAGGCTCGGAAAGGGTGTTTCTGCGTGGAGTTTGCATGTTCTCCCTGTGATTGCTTGGGTTTTCTCTGGGTATTCCAGTTTCCTCCCACAGCCCAAACACATGCACAATAGGCTCAAGATGACGATGATTTTTGGTTTCTTGGTCACAGGATGAAGGATGCAGGATCATGGAGACCCTTGTAGGACTGATGAGTCACAGGTTGACTGATGTCTATCTCTGGGTTTTTTTGTTTTATTTTGTTTCTTTCAAACATTTGCACTGCTAGGAATAAATTAAAAACAGCATTCAGCTGAAAAGATGGTGAACTTCATGCAGAGTAGAAATAAAGGTTGTGTAAGAGAGCTTAATTATTATTATTATTATCATTAGTCATCCTTTATTAACCTTTTTTTTCCATCTAAACAACTTTTGAGTACCACTCACTACATTTCCATTACAAAGTAGCATCATGTGTTTACTTGATTACAACACCCTACCAGTGGTGCTTTAACCATTTAATAGCATTTGGCAATTTTTATTTTAGGGCATTTAATTGTTTCCAACTGTCTGCCCTAAGCACTTTTACATACTTGGGGCGTTTTCTAGCGTATCTTGCTGCCCCTCGTCTTTGTGCCAGAGGATAATGGGAAATGTAGGCCATCAGCGGTATAGTGTTTCCTCTGAGGTGTTCAGTGACCGTCAAAAGAAGAAGAATAGAAAAAGAAGGGGGGGCAGAAGAAGGAAGAAATGTGGGTCATTCGAAGCGGCACTTTGTTGAAAGAGGCTGTGTCTTTGTGAGCGAGCTGAAAAGATGGTAAATAAAGAGGAGCGCCTGAGGGAAAGTGGGCAAAAAACGCTCGCGATAGAGTGGACACACACACACACACACACACACACACAGTTCATGAACCAGCTATTTTTCTTCTTTCACTTGAAACACCCGGCTATTAATTTATGAATGCGCTCTTCCCTCCCTTTTGTTTCTTTCTCTTTCAAAGTTCAACACCTTCTCGCCTCCACCTCACACACTTTGAGTCAGCGTGGTGCTTCTGTCCCTGTTAATTAAACATTCTTTTATCGGGGTTGAGTTTTAGATGGGCTGAAAGCAGGTATTAATCATTTGCTTGATATGTTCCTGGTAATTAGAACTGCGTCAACATTAGCCAGGTAGTCAGCAAAGTATTATGAGACCAAAGATAAGCACGTAGCATGAGAAATCCACATCTTACAATGCGCAGTGCATGATGCATACACACACAATTCCAGCACAAAACTGTGTCTCTCTCTGTGGGTGTGTGTGAGAGAGAGAGAGAGAGAGAGAGAGAGAGAGAGAGAGACACATCTGTAAGCGATGGCAGAAAGGAAGGTTCTGCTATTGTAGCAAATCATGTTGTGCCTTCTGCTCACCATGGATGTAAAGAGTGCCTACTACAGCCATCCATCCTGACTGTTCTCCTCTGATCACTCATCAACGAGGCATTTTCATCCACGGGACAGATGTTTACTAAATATGCGCATCCTGTGCAAACTTTATGTGAAAATCCCAGGACGGCAGCCATTTCTGAAACGCTCGAACCAGCCCAAGAACATAGCCACATTATAAAAATAACTGAGATCATGTTGATATTAAATGGAAACATAACCTGAAGCTCTTGGCCTGTATCAGCAACATTTTATGCAGCTGCCAGATTGTTGCCTGCTTGGATAATAGTATGAATAAAAAGTGTCACAGGTGTTCCTATTAAAGTGTACAGTGAGTATAAATGCCATACTGTTAGTCTGCTACATTATTCACTGTGTAAAGTCATGGTAAAACCTCAGAAATGTGTCTGTTCCAGTTTCCAGAACTTGGTGCCATATGTCTGTGTGTGTATATGTCGAGATGCGTGTAACCATGGTAACAGCACGTGTGTCTTGAGATTATATTTCATCTGGGTACAGCGAAGCCCCTGCTGTTTAGCCTCTCTATATGGATTTTCATCTCTCTTTAACCTTCCGGGGCTCGATTCTCAAAGCATGTGGAGAACAACTTCTGATTCTGTACGAAGTAGTAAGCAGCAGTAGTAGCTCCTGTGCACACAAGAATGCTGGCGCTTCGGTTATCACACATGCCTGTGCACAGCAGTACATAGCTCCACTTGCACACAACCCCACATAATTACTCGAGATATAACAGAATGTGGATTGCAATGAGTAGATAATGTGTTCTAAATGGATATGAATACAGACACAAGTCAACCCCTCCAGGGGATCATGATCATATCAATAGATGCAAAATTAAGCAACTCGCCTGCTTTCTGCACAACTGTGAGTTTAGCCAATCACCAACTGTCGAATTTGACCAATCATTGTATTATACAGCAAGTTTTACCAATGATGGCGGTGCAATCATCAAGCAATAGGTCACTTCCTTGTTTATGCGGTTTACACACAATCCCTCAATTTCATTGCACTAAATGCTTCAAAATACATCACAAAAAGAAAAAAAAATCTACTGCAAAGTTTGGTATTTAGACCGAAACACCAACAAAAGCCTGTGAAATCCTGGAAGGACGGACAAGTAGGATACATGTCAACAATGTGTGCCAGTAAGGTTCACAGGGAATCAGATTGAGGTGCTAGGTGTACGTCAGGACTGGGATCCTGCAATGGAAGTTGCACAAGTAGGAGGGTTTCTTTCTTGTCAGTGAGAGCAAAAAGTAAGATATGAAACATAAAATATGCACGATCATGTGTGGTCCTGCACATTGCTTTCCCAACATGTGTTAATTTATTCATCAACTGCCTGGTCAGGGACACGGTGGTTTATTTTAGGCTATGTTTAAGATAGATTAAATTTATTTATTTAAATAAATAATAACACAGTAGTCAGCTCAACGCTTATTAAGTGGGACCGGATTTATGTATGTGAAAATTCTTATTCTAGTATATAATATTATATACAAATTATGCACTTCCCCATACCTCGGTGTGAAGTGCTGTGTACAGGCATGAATGCTGCCATGGATCTAAGTAGAATGCAGTCATATTGCTCTAATATGGTCAACTTCAGTCAAAATATTGTTCAATTTCAGTGAAAGAATTACAAAAAAATGTGCTTTATGGTCATCTGCATGTCACAAATTAGGGGTCTAAGGGATGGGCGTATATTAAGCGGTAACGTGATTCTACTGTAATAATAATCCCATCCTCCTTCCTTATTGTTTATGATTATGAACTTGAGTGATGTAGCTAAGTTTGAGGAACTATTACAGCCAGAAAGACCAACAATCTAATCCATTCTTTGCACTTGTGTCAAATCTTGATGCTTTATTCAAATTAAACGAATATTTCAGTAGAATATTTTATTTTACTTTTATTTCATCCATCACCTCATAAGCTGCTGATAGACCCATCTTGACCCACAATTCCTTATCCACCACTAAGGGTACAAACACATGCTCAGATCCTCACGCACAAGAGGAATTTAAGAAATTACATTTTATGTATAGAAATGTGCATATGCACAAAACCGTTTACACCCGCCAGACAAATGAGCCGCTGACCTGAATTAAAAAGAAAGAATGTTTGCACACAGGCTGTTGTAAGAACTGAAACCACTGCATCTGTCTCTTGTTCCACTTTTCCATACAGTATTTTACTTTCTGTCTGACTTCCAGTTGAAATATGAAAGGTCTGTGATCTGACCTGACTGGATTTGTCTCACCAGGTTTTTCTTCTCATCCTGGCTCTGACTGCGCAGAGCAGAGGAGCCGCTGAACTCGGCTTCCACTTGAACCTGACGGCCAAGCAGCAAGTGTGTCTGGAGAACCAGGAGTATCCACATAAGGGCTTCTGCTGCAGAAACTGTGAGGCTGGTGAGTAGCACGGAACTTGTGCGTACCAATAGATCATGGTGTGAAATCAGTTTAGAGGAGAAACCCACCCCGTTGAAAAGACATTTCTCCTATCAAAGGAAATGCTTCTGACTTTAGCCTTTAGCAGCATCCATCCATCATTCCCATATGCTTTAGGAATGGGGATCTTGATGTGCGGTATGTTTGTTAGGGCTAGCTTTGGAAATATTAACATTGTCAAGTACAGTAACGGAAATGCTTTAGAAATATATAGAGCTATGTTTGCTTAAATTCATTGTCCCTCAGTACTACGTTTAATCATTTCAACATGAGATTTATTAGCAAAACGTAGGCTTGTATAGGCAAGGAATGATGTGTGTGCTTGTATTTCTTTAACAGGCACCTACGTGAAAGAGAAATGCACTGCGGATCAGGAGAAGGGAACATGTGAACCATGCAAGGACGGCACCTACGCCGAGCACCCGACCGGCATGGACCAGTGCCTTCAGTGTAGCCAGTGCCCTGCAGGTAATGTACTTCTGTCTGTTTTCCAGAACTTTCCTTAGTCAGAGGAACATTGTTAGTTTAACCTTTTGTTAGTAGAAAGCACCAAGTCCTTGATGAAGATTAGGGCGGAGTGATTTTTGCAGTAATCTGATCAGCACTGATGATAAATATATAATAATGATACGAAAAGATCTGCTAGCTTTATTATAACGCTGGGTTTGTGGATTAGTCCTTCACTTTCCCTCAGGCTTTGCCATGCTACAACAGATTTACAAGAACAGCCAGATCGAATCCTGCCTGCTGACTCCAGACTGCACTCCTGAGCGCTAATCTTTTCATTGTAAACTCTAGGAGCCAGTCACACCGTGTCCCATAGGACCGCTAGTCGACTCTAATGGACAGTAGTCAATAGAGCCAGGTTTAGAGTTTCCTCAGAAACCGATCAGCTACTGTTACATGGCCTGGGTGTGGCCATCACCCATCAGCCCTGCTCTTTTTTGTGTGTGTGTCTTTTTTTTAAGGTGCGTGAGTCAGTGTGGTGTTTGGCATGTTGCTGTGCTTGTGTGCGTGTGATGGAGAAAGAGAAAAAGAGAGATAATGGAAACTGTTGCTGACTCATGTAGGGTGTGAGGAGAGTCAAGCTTTCAGTGCTTGTGGGAAGCTGGAGTGTAGCACACAAACATTCTGAGATTTTGGAATATTAAAACAGATTTAGTTGTGTTCTATCACTTACCTGTACTTCAGGAGTTTTGCTGTAACTTTTATGGTGTTTTTATTTTTGCTTCATGTACAGATGAGGTATAGATGGATGCCTGTTGTTGACCAGATGTTTTTTTTTTTTTTTTTTGTAACCTGTATATTCAGTGGCTTATTTTATTTTATTTTTTTTCTTGTGTCTCACTATGCAGGTCAGATAGTAACAGAGAAGTGCACAAGTACAAAGGACACTAAGTGTGTGTGCAAGAATGGCACTTTCTGTCTGCCAGATGAGCCCTGTGAAGTTTGTAAAAAGTGCACTAGGTAACTACCCTAACTACTCACTCATCCACACTCATCTGGGTGACTGGCGAGACTGGCGCCCATCTTAGCCATCACTGGTCGAAGGCAGGGTACTCCCTGAACAGCTGGTGAGATGCCACCATTCACACCCATGGGTAATTTGGAACAGCCAGTAAGCCTAATGTGCATGTCTTTGGACTGTGGGAGGAAACCAGAGTACCTGGAGGAAACCCACACAAACACAGGGAGAACATGCAAACTCCACACAGAAATGCCCAAGGCCGGGACTCAAACCCAGGACCTTGCTGTGAGGCAGACGTGCTAACCACTACGCCACCATGCCGGGCACTACCCCAACTATGTTTAACATATTTATGTTCATTCATTTAAACGTTTTCAAAAGTTTGGAAATCTATTCAACAACTTCATCAAATCCTGACATTTCCACATTGTCTTGGTGAACTATATTTGTGTTCCTAAAGTTCAGTTGTTACAAAAAAAAAAAAAAAAAAAGGAAAAAAACTTTTGAACCCACTGTTCGACCACAGGGTGGCATGCTGGTGTAGTGGTTAGCATGTCTGCCTCACAGCAAAAGGTTCTGTGTGGCGGTTCATGTTCTCCCTGTGCTTGCATGGGTTTCCGCTGGGTACTCTGGTTTCCTCCCACAATCCAAAGACATGCACATGAGACTGACTGTTCCAAATTGCCCCTAGGTGTGTATGTGTATGTGTATGTGTGTGTGTGGGGCCCTGCAATAATTTGACCTTGAAATCAACCAGTTTCGGCTGAGATGGGCTCCAGCCGCCCCGCAACCCTTATAGGATTAAGCGGTTTGGTGTCTGAAGTTTTGCGAAATGTAAACTTATTGTTATCCAAAACATTTGACAATGAACAGTCTTTAAAACGTTCCTGCTGCTCTACGCTCCTCAGACACTGTTTATTGCCTTGAAATTTGAAACGTTTTATTGCTATCAAGGTGTTACTGATGTCACATGACTACTTTTAATTTGGTTTACATCACCTTTTTCTGTAATTATTGCCTATTAAAAAGTTAATCCTAGACCCTCATGCTAGTCAGTAAATATTAGTTTTTTAATAAAATTATATTTAAATGTGTCAGCTGCCCAGTTCAAGATGTAAATAAATACAGTAAATATTAGCTGAATTATAGTAAAATATTTAGTGTCCTTTTCCCCATCATAAGTACAGGGTGACCCCCCCAAAAAAAAAACACCCACATTTTTAAAGATTAATAATAAAAAAATTTAAAGATAATCAAATTATTATTTAATGTATGCAAATAATTATTTATCTTATTAAATCATTCCTATATGATTATCTTTTAACCTTTTTTTTTTTTTTTTTCATTTACCTTTGAGATGTGGGAGGTTTTTTCGGTCACCCTGTACAGGTAAATAAGAAAAGAAGAGTCTCTGGGGGAGATCTGCCATGTCTTTGGGCTGGACAAATAATAACGATCTGCTTTCTGTCTCAGGTGCAAAGCAGATGAAATTGAGGAGCGGAAATGCACTGCAACGTCCAACACAAAGTGTAAAAAACGCTTCTTATCACCTCGTGACCCCACTGTGACACCCACAGACTTACCAGCACCCACGGAACAAAGTCATAGCACCACAGGTACAATTACATGACATCAACACACTCGTACACACTCATCTCTATAATGAGAATTTAAATTTAGAACAACTACACTTTTTTTACTTTTTTTTTTTTTTTTTACGTTTGGTTATAAACCAGCCTCTGTATGTGATGTGAATGTAAACTTACATTTTGTTTTCTTTCCTTTCTGACAGTGATTCTGGTTTTAGTGATCTGTTTTGTCGCCATTTTCGTGGTCGCTGGAGTGACACTGAAGAAGAAACAACCCTGTAGAAAACAAGGTCTTTAAACTAATTAACTTCCTACTATATATAACATGTTTTCATTGCATTCATTTATTATTATTATTAATTAGATTACTGTATTGAGCATAGATTTTAAGTGTTGCTATAATAAAGCTCATTAACAGACAGTCAAAACACAACTTGTACGTGAAGTGTAATGCGTGATTCCATGATCGGGATGCAATTTTAAAAAATTAAATAAATAATAAAAATAAAAAAATAATAATAGGTGGCAGATTGATGTAGTGATTAGCACGTCAGACTCACAGCAAGAAAGTCCTGGTTTCGATTAATGGGCTCAGGGCGTTTCTGTGTGGAGTTCTCCCCATGCTTGCGTGGGTTTCCTCCAGGTACTCCGGTTTCCTCCCACAGTCCAAAAACATGCACAGTAGGCTTATTGGCTGTTCGTAATCACCCCTAGGTGTGAGTGAGAGTGTGAATAGTTGTGTGTGTTGGCCCTGCAATGGTCTTGCAAGCCGTTCTGTGTGTACCCCGCCTTCACCCAGTGTCGTCTGAAATAGGCTCCAGCCTCCAGCCTCCCTGTGACCCTAATTAGGATTAAGCGCCTTACAAAATGAATGAATGGATGAATGAATATTAATACTAATTAAGCAAGCACAGGTTTAGTAATAATGCCCTACACAATCATTTAGAGTAAGTTTATATTTTCAACCAACATTAAAAAAAATCCGTTATAACTACGTCCCTATACTGAAGCTGCAAAAGTGAACTTTTTAGAAAGTTTTAGCATGTAAATACTTTTAGGAGCCAGTATGTTATGAAACATGTAATTCTTAGTTCACCCAACCCTCTTACCTGAACACATTCACCCCTAAGAAATAATTGGTATATTCCACAAGTTATTCTCACATCGTCAGCACAAGGTTGCCCCATATGAATTTCCTGAATAGGAAGAAAATTATGTTCTCTCTTTCCTTTTGCTTTATTTCCAATGATATTGGGATTTTTATTTATTTAAAATAATTAATTGATTTTCCAGCAAGGTCACTTTAAAAGCATAATATGTACAGATCATATATTGAAAATAAATTATTAATTAAAAAAAGTCACTTCAAGTAAAACATTGAAATGGTTAAGGCTCTCCTGTACAACAGTTGTTTTTTTTTTTTCGGTTTGCTAATTTTAATGGGGTAAGCATAGTCCCAAGAATTCTGATATTAATACAACAGCACTGGTACATTTCCCTGTTTGTATCACTTAACCTGTCTGTGTTTTGTAAATTTCCAAATCTGCTAATGGTTTGTTACACTGAAACATTACTATGGGCTGCCAGTGAGCCTGTGTGGTACACGGCAATACAGTGGCGTAAAACAAAACATTTGACTATTGTGTGCCCAAGATGTCATTTACTCAGATTTGGCGTCGAAAATAAGTTTAAAATTAAAAGGAGTACAATGGAAAAATTCATCACTAAATTACAAGGAACAGGAATCACCATGGACCACCCAATACCATATTCTCGCAAATACCTTGGTGAAATTGAAGTACGTCTTGCAATGGAAGTATTGAGATTCTATTAATATACTGGTTCGATTATGGGGTGCTGCGCTGCCCCCCATCACCTTCTCAAATTCAAACATGTCAATTAAATAATTGATTTTGGAGCCAATACATGAATGCAGCACAAAAGAATCGCAATGCTTAACTGAATGGATTTCTACCAAATACTACTAATGCTTAATATACACACAGTGGTTAGCATGTCCTCCTCACAGTGAGAAGCACTGCAAGCGCACATGTGTGGTGGTCAGGTGTCCACATACTTTTGCCAGCACCGTGTAGCATTTTTCATGCATATTTTTATCACAAAAGAAGTAATTTATTGTTATTTTCTATTTTCAGCAAGCCCTGTGACTCAGAGTAATGAAGTGAAGATCCCAATAGTGAGTCCTTTTTTTACATTTCAGACTAATCAACACGTCTCTAAGTTACTTACCATTTCTGATGTCGTGACATTTAGGTTGGAGTCAGCGTCCCTACCTCTGAGGAGTGTGAGAACAGCCGTAACGCAGGATTAGAAGAAGCGGAGCTGCCTCGCACTGAGTCCCGTCCCCTGCTGCAGGAGACGCACTTCCTGGGGGGTAAAAGCATCCCGGTGGAAGATGAGGACCGGGGCCTTGGGGACAGCCTCCCAAACACCACCAGCTCCTCTCAGACAAGTCTTTCAGCCCTGCCAGTCAATGTACCACTTCCTGTTTCAGCCAGTTGTGAGAGGGAGGCGGAGTCATGGGCTAAGGTGAGTGAAAACAGCGCTACAGTTTTTTAATAAGCTTCTGAATGGTATGTTTTCACTGCCCTGCGTTGTTTGCTGGGTTTAAAGGAAGTTTTAATGTGTATGAGTTCCTCGTAGGGTAATTAAAATCAGTTACTGTTGCGAGATGTATCAGCACATCTGGGATCACTCTGGCTTTTCCCCATCAGCACTTTAGCCTTAGTGCTTTAAAGTGATTTAACACATCATGTCAATGTGATTAGCCAAATAATAAAGAACCGAACAATGCACATATGCACACCCTTGTGTAATATGTGCAACACTCCTGACAACCATGATCAGCTGGGTTGGGTGTGTTGGAACAGGGAGCAAATTTAATTCTCAAGCTATTTTTCCATTAGCTGGATCGGGCGCTGCTGCTGCTTTAAATTAACTTCAAAATATGCGATTTGCATGTCAGGCTTGTTCTATTAGAATCCTTTGAGTTTGCAGGAATTCAGAAACAGCCTGTATGAGTCATGGTAAAGTCAACAGATCCGACATACTATACTGCAGAGACACGCTTTTATTTTTCTACCAGAAAACAGAACGTTAATTTGTTTTTGTGTGTTTGGTTTTTGTTAATAGGAGGATGGCACACCCAGAAGACTTGTTCCATTACTTGGTAAGTAATTCCAGTTTAACAGCTGTTTATCTCTTTTACTCTCACACACAGTGCTTTTCGACTGAATACACTCGCACAGAAGTGAAAGCTGATGTGTTCTAGATATTTGCTTAGCCATCCTCCTCTCTGGCAAAGTTTGTATTTGGGCAAATTAGCTAATTAACACCAGGGTTTGTTTTCTTCCTTCAACACACGCATTATATTAACACTGATTTATTTCCTCGTGTAATATTGGTTTAATGAATCGCATATTGTTCATTGATAAGTGGGATCAGGGATTGCTCTTGGTTTTTCTTAAATGGTAAATGCTGAAATTATATTTAATTTCCTGACGATTTTGTGTAACACAGCACGCTAATATTCTTTATTCTGTTTGGCCAGGAGATGTTTATTAATGTTCTACAAGGGCAGCTGACTGCAAATACACTACACGCAAATGCTGCAATCTGATTGGTCTGCTTCTGCTATCTCGGGATTAAAAATCATTATTCTGAGTGGACAGTGATTTAATCAAAATGACAGTTTGTCATGGTCACTTGAGCAGGCGGCGTTATCATTATCATGCTTTAAAATGGAAAAATAAACCATCGTTTTAGTTTGTGCTTGTGTGAAGTATATGCAAAAATTTCGAATTAGTATGCAAACACCTTTACGGGGCCAGTTTTCTTATGTGTCTGTGTAGGATGTACTAAACTGTGAGTGGGTTCCCTCAAAACACACTGTTAGCTCTGAAGCACTAGTAGCTTGGCTCAAAGTGCAGAGCCCACCTGAGCAGTCTCAGCCGTCATAAAAATATGGAAATATAAAAAATTAAAATCTTGATCTTGTTTGCTTTTTTAGGTTTCTGGAGTCTTACCAAAACTTAAGAAATACCATTACACAGCTCCCGGGCTCTGCACCTGCCTAAACTCGATGCTCAGTTGCGTTCGTCCCCAAAATACCCCAATTGAAAAAAGTCTCATTTTAGTGTGCTTTTTATGTTTGTTTCCGTGTAGTGTATACTGAAACAATTATGCCCCTCAGGCTTGATGTATGTTGCTGAATTAAGTAGTCTTATGATTGGGATTATTCAGCAACATCCACCTCACCTTCGGTGCATAATTGTTCATTATTGTGATGTGAGAGTCTTCGGTTCCAATTTTTACTTTTAAGAGAGAGAAGGCCAGGCTGGTGGGGGAATAACTTTTTATAATTGATTTAACTTGCCTAACCGACACATTTTTGCACATTCAACAAAAATGAATGGAACGAAAAAGTATAATGTCTTTTCTTTTTTTCTTTTTTTTTTTTTTAATATAAATTTGTTATTGAATAAAACTACGTGATCTAGCTGAGCTTGCTCTCGTACAAGTCCTCCATTTAAAGATGAAGCATTGGTATATTTAACGATCAAAAGTACGGATTGAACATTTCTTGTGTGAGAATCTTTGCGAGGCGGCTTTTGTCAATAAATGAAGTTTAAAGGTTTAGTAGTTTCAGATAATTAATATAATTACATTTTGTATCCATATATACAAGATTTCTAATGTAGTTCATTCTGATCTCTTCTTCTTTCCCTCTTTACAGGTGAGGAGCAATCACTAAGCAAGAGCTTTGATCTGTTTGATGTTCTGGATGTGCGCGTTCACAACAAGTTCTTTCGCAGCATTGGAGTAAATGATAATGCCATCAAGCTCGCAGAGTCGCAGAATGCTAGCGACAAAGTGTACGAACTGTTACGCGTGTGGATGCAGCGTGAGGGACTGCGCGCCAATATCAACTTTCTGCTACAGGCGCTACTTGATCTCGATCAGCGCTACTCCGCTGAGCAGATCGCCTCTCGTGCGGTTGAGCGAGGCTACTACAAATACGAGTGATTCAAAACAAACAAACAAACAAACAAAAAAAAACACCTCGTAGAGAACTTGTAAAACGGAAAGTACTGTCTTTCCTTTTGACGTCCGATAATGAACTAAAGGTGCAAATGTTGTTTACGATGAGCTGGTTAATATGAACAAAACTCATTTAAACAGACTTGTGAAACATAACAAGCAATGTGGCATTTGAGAGGCATGGGGAGGATTTTTTTTTTTTTTTTTTGGGTTGGGGGACATATAATGCCTCCCATTACCTCTTAAGCCAATTAAAAAAAGAAAAGAAAAGAAAATGCATGTAAACAATTGTTAAATTGTACTGCAGAGAGAAGCACCACTTAATACAGCTCCTCTTTCATGCCGTGACGTCCTGCAGCGAAACAGATCGTTGAGGCTAATCTAGCATAAACGCTGTAGCAACATTTTCTACTTTTACGAACCAAACACTGGGCTGTGAATCTAAATCAATGTTAAGAAGAATATTTAAGACATTGAAACGCACTCATCGAGAGCAGCCTGATGTGAAGCCGAGAATGACGTGTTTGAGACAGCCAGAAGGGGAGGAGTTAGCTTCTGTTTATCTCCTAAAGCTGTGTGTAGCATCTTTTTTTTTTGGCTCTATTCAAGCCAACACTGGACTCAGCGATGACTCGCGCTAGGTAACCGCGTGGCTTCGTCTCAGATTGTGCACTGGCCTCAGGCTTTCTTTTTTTTTTTTAAACTATGGATTGGTCCGAAGCCCGCGTTGAAATCTTTCAGTGGTGTCGGTAGAAAGTAGCTGTACTTATTGCAGACAAATATTTGATTTTGACTCATTGGTTTTTGTGCACATTTATAGTGAAAACTACAGACTACACTACATATGACTAAGATTTTTTTTTTGTCACATTTTTCCATTGTTCGTTGATCGTGAATATGGTGGGATGGAGGAAGGAAGGGGAATCAAAGATGATTTGTGCTCAGACATTAGTCAAGGTCATAAAGCTTTCGTCCATAGGCTTGTGCACGCAAGGCAGTTATGGTTCTTCAGAAAGGAAAAAGTTTTATGATAAAAAGTAGTAGACAGAAGATTGATTCATGGTCGCACCTTAGCGTAAACATGCTGTTTGCTAACAGCAGCTCAGCGTCGTCGTGAAAAGCGACCGTCTTCTCTCAGTTACACAAACACCTCTTCAGCCTCTACCATTTCTTTATTTATGTAGAATTTGGATATATTTATTGTCATAGTAGAACTATGTGTCATTATTTATACCTGTTTACCATATCCAAGTGTGTTCTTGTTTGTATTTTTTTCATTTGCCAGGCAGTGTAAAGCACTACAGGTCCAGCAAATGTTTTTTTTTTTTTATCTGTATAGCACAAGCCCCTACATTTCTGATGGGTGCCCCATTGCTCCCGATCAACATGCATCAAAAACAAGAGAACCTTTTTTTAAAAAATACTTTTAATCTGTTTCATGTAATAAACCATGGATGTGTTGGTACGTGTGGGTTATTATTATTAATATTATTATTATTATTATTTTTATTTTATTTTTTTTTCAGAGAAAAATGAAGGTCTTTTCAACTCAAGATTTGTATTTTATTTTCTTTTGGCCTGAGTTGTGTATATAGTAAAAATAAAACAAATACAGATATATTATAAATATATGTATCTATAGAAACCTAGAGTTAAGAGAATGAAGTATAGTAACATACTACAACTGAAGGAACAGACTGACTGCTGAATGAGTTCATAATAGAGAATTATATAGGGCAACAGTCATTATGAAGCTACAATATGGTGCCTATTGTAAATTTTTTATTATTATTTTTTTTTTATATGTTATTATAAACGATAATGCCCTTACAGCCGAAAACAGAGTTATAATTCTTTATTGATGATGGCTTCATAGAGATTGTGGCTATTTATAATTTTCTATGTATAGATCACTCATTTTTTTGTGATAATAAATGAACTTTGGCCTTTGACTCAGCTATGTACGTAGCGTTATGGCTGTATAAACTCTAGTTGTAAGTATGAGTGTATTCTTTCACCAGAAAAGAAAAGTGTCCAGTGTTCATTCAACTCATGTAACAGTGCAGGCACTGCCACCTAGTGTTTTCAAAAGTGAACTATTATTCTAAGATGGATTGATGCTGTCTGGTCCAACAGTCTGAATTGATTGTCTAGACCAGCTATCAGTGATGGAGAACCTTCACACAAGACATTCTTTTTTTTTTGTACAAGTCCAGTCTGTGGTCTTACTGATTAACAGTAAAAGAAAATGTAAGATTAATTTTATTTGCTGTGTTCTTGGGAAACATGGTGTTGATAGGATAAAACTGTTCCATAGCATTTGACTCAAGCTTTTGGACCAGACTGTACGTGCATCAATTTCAAGGGACCTGTTTTTCTTTTTTTCTCTCTGTTCTCTCTTAAAGCACTTGTTGTGAGGGTTTTTTTTAAATACAAGAACAACTCATTCAATAAGCTGAATTTTTTTCATAATTTCACTATATTATTTGCTTTAGTCATATTTCAGCCTTATTTCTTTTTTCTTTTTAACACATTTGTTTTTTGCTTCCTCCAGTTGCTCACCCACGTTTCGCCCTAATATATAGTAGAAGCAAATGTATTGCCCCACTTTGACAATTGTTTGCTTAAATGTTATAAGGTATTTGCTGTTGCAAATACATCTGTAGAATGAATTAATTTTTAAATAAATATTTCTTACTAAATTTGAAGTGTGGATTTGGGATGAAAAAATCAAGACACATGATGCTGGGTTTTTCTTTTAACCTCCTGCAAGGAGGTGATGCTTTTGTCTCCATTGGTTTTTGTTTGTAACTTTACACAAAAAGTTATGAATGGATTTAGGTAAAAAGTTTGGAGGAATGAATTATAATCCATATAACATTCTATTCGATTTTGGAGATGAACCGGATCAAATTCTGGATCCAGGAATGTTTACAGATTCTTTAACATTGTGAGATGACAAATTAAAAAAAAAAAAAAATGGTATTACAGCAGGCCAGCAGATGGCCCTGTGTTATTTATTTCTTTATTTGGCGAAGATTTTGCTCTCAGTAGTTTTACTTTATATATATATATATATATATATATATATATATTTATTTTTTTTTTTTTTTTTTTTTTTTTTTTTTTTTCCACTGGGTTAAAATTTTGAGATTAAGGAAACATTGGGCCTCATGCATCACTACCTTCTTTAGTACTTAAATACTTTTTGATTTGTAGGAAAATCTAAGTCAGATTTATGACGTGCTTAAACCTTTTAACCTGTGTACTTAGAATAGACTTTGATTACTCAGATTGGTGAATTTTTGTCTTTGTAAATTGAAAGCGTGTGCACGTTGATCTCATTAGAATAGGCCCCCTAAATCGCCCGGAACAGGAGACCACATTAAACAGATGGTTCTGGGAGTCGCAGATGAGTTTGGACTTTGAGTGGTACTATTTATGGTTGAGGTATGGGAATGGGTCTGGAGAGGGTGTACACATGTCTGTTGCAGTGCAGTCTATTGTGCCTATAATTTTATTTACACCAGCAACAGCGGAGGCAGGTCAACGTTACCAACTCTTCTTTATATGGTTTTTATAATAATGAAGAAGCCTTCATTTGTTATATTGAGGGCTTAAAACCAGAGCCAACTATGTCCACTGCTAGACAAGTTTGGGAAAAAGGGGGTCTGTTTTTATGTTGTTATAAACATTGCAGCACAGTGAAAGTCTTTTCTCTGCATATCCCATCTTGTAAGGAAGTTCCACCATTTCCCAAGGGTTGATCGCAAGTGTAAATTGTTTACTCATTTGCGTGAAGTATGACCAATTTGAGCAAAGTACGAACATGCTTGCAAAAGTGACACTTTGCACACAAAAACGCGTTTGTGCGAGTTGGAATGCTAATTGCCAGAGGCAATCTATAAAACAAGAAATTAAAAAACCAAAAGCAAGTCAGCTGGGGAAATGGCGTCTCAGTACAGAGCTCCACAACAAAGCCCAGTCTATTGGGATGGCAAAAATTATATCCCAGAGAAACCATATACCTGGTCGCAACCTGATACAGCACAAACATTGCAAAACCTGAAAAACCCATGCAAAGTCAGATATGGGCAGATGATACAAACCAACCTAGGACACCAGGTGTGGAAATGTTGACCATGTTTACTAGTTTGACAAAACATTTGCTTTATTTAGCTTTGTATCATAGCCATATGCATTTTCTGTGTAGCTGTACAGTCCGTAGCTGAGCGAACAAGGCCTAGTTCATCCTGCTCAGCAACAGTCGAAACACTATTATCTGATTGAGCGAAACATTTTCTTTGTAATTGATACTGAAATTTAGATTTACAGGGTTTGGATAAATTTGGTTAAATTGTCGTTTTGACCGACATTAGTGTCTAACAGTTGTAGAAGCAGAACAAACACAATTTAATGTCACAGTGGCATGAAATTCAGTTTAATTTAAGTTTGCACAATGACTTCACACAAACAACAGTTTCTTTTGGTCTGAAATCAATACAAAGATAAAAACAAGGTGCATGTAATACAATAGACTTCACCATTATCTCAATAAAGCTCTATTTGATAACATTTCTTCAGGATTTCTGTTGCTGCAGAAGTCACTGCAGTGTTGCAGGTTTGATCCTGAGTGTGGAGTGCTGTTTATGTATAAGGTTGGTAAGGTAAGTCTGTTGGGCCTTTTACACCTGTACCTACTGGCTCATCAGGCCGGAGCTTATGACTGATTTCTGTAACGTGAAGCGACTAGTTCAACTCCTCCTGGAAGGGATGCTAGTCCATCGCAGCTTACCTTTTAAAATTTTTTTACTGGTACACGTTTATACTGCTGGCTGGACAGAGACACACTTGTGGTTAAGACCTTGCCTAGCACAGTGGGGGTTTACCATGAATTCGAACCCATGACCTCTCGATTATAAACCCAGCACCCTAACCACAACACCACCGGCCCCACTGTTTATGTATGGAATGTCTGTATTCTTTCTGTGTCCTTGTAAGTTTCCTACAGGATTATCAATTTCATCTGATCTTCCTTCCATGCTGGTATGAGAAGCTGAGATCAGTACAGTGTATTTGGGTGAACACGTAAATGCCAGAGATGGCGGACATCAGTGAACATGCACGTATGTGTTTTATTTAGCTTCCTGTTAGCTTGTCTGAACTAAGATTTACTTTCTTACCTCTTACACATCGTAACTTTCCCTTACTACAAACTACACTGGAAATCAAACACCACTGTTCTCGCTCAGGTCTCACAGACGTAATATTGTAAACAGAAATTAAAAGGATTAGATCTTCCAGTTGGTAGGTCCATTTCTCTCCATGTCTATGCTCAACAGACCTCTCAAGAGACACTACAATGACCTCGAAGGTTACACACAGCACCTGGTCATCTCATTGAAGAATTCCATTCACAAAATCAGTTTTACTACCAAGACAAAGGGAATTAGTGTTAACCTATTGTTATCTTGGGGCTGGGAGTGTAGTGTTAGTTAGAGTGCTAGGCTCATGATCAAGGGGTCGTGAGTTTGAATCCCCATTAGACCCCAACCATGCTAAGACCCCTGGGCAAGGTCTTTACCAAGTGTGCCATTGTCCACCCAGCAGTATAAATGGGTACCAGTAAAAAAAAAAAAAAAAAAAGATATAAGGAAGGTAATCTAGCCTGGACTAGGACTAGCCTCCCGTCCAGGAGGAGTTGAATTCCTAGAACCTGCTCTAATGAGCCACTAGGCTTGGGTGTAAATGTCCAACAGACCATATCTACTGCTAACTGCTCATGAGTCAAAACCGTGAACATAAAATAAATCACATTCCAAAGGAAGAAACATACATTTCCAATTTTTAGTGTATGCAGAATGTACATATACATGTATGAACCGTGCACACTCTGAGCTTCAGCACTTTGGCTCGTCTGCTAAAGCACGGCATTGTACAATATAAAGATTTAGACACTGCCTAAAAGCGGAGCTCCAAAAAAACGAACTTCTCCTGATACAAACATTCAATGTGAATTTGTTTTGATGATGCCATCGATGATGTAATGTCATGTAACCATCACGTTATGACCGCCCCCTCCCCAAAGTTTTGATATTGTCTAAAAGTGTTATGCTACTGAGATAAGATTGCTTTAATTGAAACCCAGTATCACTACAGGGTAGAGAGATGCCATTCTGCTGGATAGGCTTAGTTCCGTAAGCATGTAATACGCATCAGAAACTTTATGAGATTCCTCAGTGTGTTTGGGTTAAGGGCCTTTCTATTCAAATGAGTAATGCATTGCGTGGCAGTAATAGTTTTTTGCCAGCTAAAATAATGAAGATACTTACTGCATATGTCACAGAGAATTCTGATTACATTGGTTAAAAAAAGTGTATTTCATTCTATTGCTTGAAACAAGTAACAGTTTAGGGGGATATGGAGTAGAAGAAGCAAGTAAGAGTTTGGGGGGAAGATGGAGTAGAAGAAGTTACCATCACTCAGACATTCATTCCCATTACGATGGTTATATACCGGCATGCAAACTATCACCATAGCGTTCCCATGTGTACACGTACGAACAGACAGACGGACAGACACAATGTACGCGACACAAAAACTCAGATCGATTCTATACCGATTTCTCTTAAGTATGGTTCGTTCGCGCCGGACGGAGCTCCTCATTCAAGCTCAGTGCTCTGAACCTGAAACATTCCTTATGTTGAGGTATTTTTTAAGGTAGAATCTTAAAGGTTTCTAGCTTAACACAACTGTGTTGCAACCATGAGTGTACAGTCTTTTTATGACTTTCAGTTGTGATTACTGGCAAGAAAAAAAAAAAAACAGGCTGCTTAAATCCCAGCATGGATACACTGAAGCTCTGTGCCAATCAAAATGTCACACTGCTACGTCAGTGAATGTGAGTTCAACCCGGGAATGGAAACTGCCGTTTCTAGTCTCCTATATATACTGGTCTTAAGTATGGCCTACTCTAAATTACCCCATTGTGTGTGAGCACACTGCTCAAGAGATAAGCTTACACCCCATGCATAGTGTATTATCACTTTGTGCTCAGTTCTTCTGGAATATTCTCTAGGTCCACCGCATCCCTGACATGAACAATGCTGCTGCTGAAGAAAAATGAAAAAGTACCGTTGGTGCATTCAGAAAAGAAGTGTGCATCCCTGCATTGACTGTGAACAGGGTCTTCTTCCACTTTGCGTATGATGGCTGTGTTTGAATTTCACAAAGTCTGTGGGTTACTACAGTAAAGATGGTGTAACCATTCATTCATTGATACTGAACCCATTTATCCATTAGGGTCTGCTGACTGTCTGTCAGCTGACTCTGGGCGAAGGCAGGACACACCCTGAACAGCTCGCCAGACCATCACAAGGCAAACACTCACAACCATTCACTCTCACACCCACAACGAGGGTCAATTTATAACAGTCACTTAACATGATGTGCAGTCTTTGGAGTGTGGGACCCCAGGACTTGAGCCCTTCTTTCTGTGGGGTGGATGTGTTAAGCACTACGCCATTATGTCACCCGAATGTACGGTTCGGTACATTTGATGTGGGTAGTACCATCACACTTGAGATCCTAATATTTTCGCAGTGACTTTTTCCTGCACCAGAGAATTATCCACTTGTCTTTCACATTGTTTTCTGATCTGATCTATACATAGCATCCATGTGCACGGGGTCAGTAACGTTCAGAATGACGGTGCCTGAATTGTTACTGGGCCAAATGGCACCAAGCAGGTTCACAGGGTTGGAGGATTCTGACCTTGCTCCATTCGTCATTGGTGCTGCACCATTTGCTGTGTCCCAGGCCACTTTCCTCCATGCCTGAACCCCACTTCCCCTCTCCATCCTTTCCGCAGCAGCCCTTGGTTCTATAACAGAGATGCAAACCTGGGTCCGCCTTCTCTGAAAACAGAGTATCCGCCTCTGTGTGAAAAGGGCCACCAAATCCCTCTTGAAGTTGGTGTTAAGGGCAGCGTACACCACTGGGTTGCAAACCGAGTTGCTGAAGCCCAGGATCTGCACCAAGCTGAGCAGTAGAAACTCTGAGTCCAGGTCCAGGTTCAGCTTTTCTGCAAGGTCCAAGATTATAAAAGTTAAAAAGAAAAAATTCAATAAGAGTGTATGAATAAAAAGTATCAGATCTTTATTTGCACCTTTCCCTACTTCTTTGTGGAATTATTAAATTGATTAGTTTTGGCAAGATTTTTACAACCAGATGCCCTTCCTGACACCAACCCCTTTGGACAAACATCTGTTGACATCTAGGGCAATTCGGCACAGCCAGTTAACCTAATGCGCATGTTTTTGGACTGTGGGAGCACCTGGAGGAAACATGCTAAGTCCACACGGAAACGCCTTCGCTGAGCCCAGGGCTTGAATACAGAACTAGCAGCTATGGGGCAAAAGTGCTGTCCCATACACCATCATGCCCCCCATTAAAAAGTATCAGTTAAATGTGTGTGTGTGTGTGTGTGTGTGTGTGTGGTTACCATAGTCCAGCAGCAGTGATACAAGGTGAAATGGAGCCCAGCAAGCACCAAACAGAAGCACCACTGTGGCCATCATCTTCACTGCCCTCCTCTTTCTCCTGGACAAAACAATTCTGTTAATCTCTCTCTCTCTCTCTCTCTCTCTCTCTCTCTGTCCTGGCCTGTTTTTGGAACTGGGGACCCTGTACCTATGGAGTGGTAACAATGTTGTGCGTGACCGTTCCTATTTTTTGTAAATGATGAACTGAACAACCTCATTTTATGTGAACTTGATGTGAACTTGAGCAGCGTTCACTCTGGCGTAATGAACGCCATTCATGTTCATCCGCTCACCTTTTATAGCCCTATTTGAAGGCGCTGTTGTACGCATGTCGTGTGATGGTTGAAGCCAGCTTGTTTATTTATTTGATTCAGTTTTATAAACAAACAAGTGAAGACTCGGACAGAAGAAACATTTCTACTCAAATTGTGCTCATCGGGTCGGAAAAAGCAAATCTGCATGTTTTCCGTATATACGTTGAATTTCAGCTGAAGCATCAGAGCAGTCTCGAGGATTTTTTGGACTTTTAGAACATAACACGAAGGGTAAGATTACAGGTCCAACTCACTCTGTTGCCTTCATGTCCCAACAATAAGTGGACAAGCTTGTACTGGACTACATCATGGGAGATTTGTAGTCCTTGAGTAAGGTTGGAAAAACCATCATTCATCAAATTGTATATATATTTCCATTAGTGTGTCTGTAATACAATGCAAGTCTCAGCTTATTACCATGTGATGTAACAAAGAGTTTAATATTTTTGTACCTTATAAGGGACATTATTTATTGTGTTAACGTTTTTTCAAGCAACACGATATATGTAGTAACTGCATGTCTATCAGTACTTGTTTTTAAGATATTAGCACTTAAAATCCTGTGACCTTGATTTTGACCGTTCAAGGACTCTCAAGGTCAGAGGTAATTGTGTCGTTGGTAGGTCCATATATGGTTTCCTATTAGTGTTCCATAGTAATGGTATGTCTATCAGCACTTGTTTCAAAGTTATAAGCACTCAAAATCCTGTGACCTTGATTTTGACATTTCAAGGTCATTCACGGTCAAAGGTAATTGTGTCTTTGGAATATGTGTATATCTTTTGTTATCTTTCCCATTATTGTATCTATGTTACTTGTTTCTCAGATATAAGTAATTAACATTTTACATGGGAAATGTCTATCTCCAAAACTGTGACCTTGATTTGACCTTGACCTCTGACCCAGACATTCCAGTATCAAATTATCAACATTAGTTTTTGATTCTTGCATTTGAAGCATTATTTTGTGCTCATTTAAAGACCACATACTTGTCACATATTTATGCAAATGTCTTTGCTCTGACCTGGTGATCTTGTTGATCTCAGACCCTGGCAGTGTTTGGAACACAGCCTCGTGAATGCGGTGTTTGCCCCACAACTCCCTCATGATCTTCCCATACAGGATGGCCATAGTCACCATCGGGACCAAAAAAACCATCACTGATAGGCATACAGTGTACCTCCGCCTCCACTGCTGGCTTGGCCACACCTCCAGACAACAGGTGTGGTGAACATCAAACAGGAAGTCATATTTCACCTGTAAGGTTGGGAAGGTCAAGCTTATTAGCAGGTCAGTTTTAGGTCTGCTGTCCTTCACTTCACCATAATTGAATTTTTTTGAAGTCTATGTCTGATTTATAAAATGGTTGTCATATCTCTGTCTGCATTAATCTCTGCTGAAACCCTACATTACATGTTCCCTAGTGGATGGCTTGGTGGCGTAGTGTTAAGCTCGTCCAGCTCTCAACACAAAGATCCTGGTTTAGCGTGCCGGCCTTGGCAAGTGTGTGTTTGTGTGGAGTTTGCATGTTCTCCCCATGCCTTCATAGGTTTCCTCTGGGTACTCCAGTTTCCTCCCACACTACAAAGGCATGCACATTAGGCTAACTGGCTGTTTCAAATTGCCCCTATGTGTGAATGTGAATGGTTGTGTGTGTGTGTTGGCCCTGCAATGGTCTGGTAAGCTGTTCAGGATGTATCCTGCCTTCAGCCAGAGTTGGTTGAGATAGGCTCCAGCCTCCCCGTCAGCCTAATAGGATTAAGTGGTTTGGCAAATGAATGAGAGAATTAATGTTTCATAGCCAACCCACCAGGTAGGTGTACATATCGCTGAAATGATTACATGGCAAAATTGGATACAGTTAATGGATCACTCAGTTTGTACAAGGGTCATCAACATATCAAAATTTTAACTCCAAATTCAGCAGGAAAGTAATTGCTAGTGTCTAAACTTATATTACATGGTCAACAGATGATAGACAAATTATATTTCTTT
>JAQMYF010000026.1:20738721-20753125 GCA_030014195.1 Neosilurus mollespiculum | reverse complement strand
CAGTACCTTATATAATAAAAAGTACAGTACCTTATATAATAAACAGTACAGTAACTCATAATAAACAGTACAGTACCTCATAATAAATAATACAGTACCTCATCTAATAAACAGTACATTACCTCATATAATAAACAGAACAGTACCTCATATAATAAATAGTACATTACTTCATATAATAAACAGTACAGTATGTCATAATTAATAATACAGTACCTCATATAATAAACAGAACAGTATCTCATATAATAAACAGTACAGTGCCTCATAATAAATAATACAGTACCTCATATAATAAACAGTACAGTACCTCATAAAATAAACAGTACCGTACCTTATATAATAAACAGTACAGTAACTCATAATAAACAGTACAGTACCTCATAATAATTAATACAGTACCTCATATAATAAACAGTACAGTACCTCATATAATAAACAGTACAGTACCTCATAATAAATTGGACAGTTCCTCATATAACAATACAGTACCTCATAATAACCAGTACAGTACCTCATATAATAAACAGTACAGTACCTCATATAATAAGCAATACAGTACCTCATATAATAAACAATACAGTACCTCATAATAACCAGTACAGTACTTCATATAGTAAACAGAACCGTACCTCATATAATAAACAGTACAGTACCTCATAATAAAAAATACAGTACCTCAAATAATAAATAATACATTACCTTATATACTGAACAGTACAGTACCTCATATAATAAACTACAGTACCTCATATATTAAACAGTACATTACCTCATATAATAAACAATACAGTACCTCATATAATAAACAGAACAGTACCTCATATAATAAACAATACATTACCTCATATAATAAACAGAACAGTACCTCACATAATAAACAGTACATTACTTCATATAATAAACAGTACAGTACCTCATAATTAATAATACAGTACCTCATATAATAAACAGAACAGTACCTCATATAATAAACAGTACAGTGCCTCATAATAAATAATGCAGTACCTCATAATAAATAATACAGTACCTAATCTAATAAACAGTACAGTACCTCATAAAATAAACAGTACAGTACCTCATAAAATAAACAGTACAGTACCTCATATAATAAACAGTACAGTACTTCAGATAATAAATAATACATTACCTCATATAATAAATAATCCAGCACCTCTTATAATAAACAGAACAGTACCTCATTTAATAAACAGTACAGTACCTCATCTAATAAACAGAACAGTACCTCATATAATAAACAGAACAGTACCTCATATAATAAACAGAACAGTACCTCATATAATAAACAATACAGTACCTCATAATAAATAATACAGTACCTCATATAATAAACAGTACAGTACCTCATATAATAAACAGTACAGTACTTCAGATAATAAATAATACATTACCTCATATAATAAATAATACAGTACCTCATATAATAAACAATACAGTACCTCATATACTAAACAGTACAGTACCTCATATACTAAACAGTACAGTACCTCATCTAATAAACAGTACAGTACCTCATATATTAAACAGTACATTACCTCATATAATAAACAATACAGTACCTCATATAATAAACAGAACAGTACCTCATATAATAAACACTACAGTACCTCATATAATAAACAATACAGTGCCTCATATACTAAACAGTACAGTGCCTCATCTAATAAACAGTACATTACCTCATATATTAAACAGTACATTACCTCATATAATAAACAGAACAGTACCTCACATAATAAATAGTACAGTACCTCATCTAATAAACAATACAGTACCTCATATAATAAACAATACAGTACCTCATATACTAAACAGTACATTACCTCATATAATAAACAGTACAGTATCTCATCTAGTAAACAGTATATTACCTCAAAATAAACAGTGCAGTTCTTCATATAATAAACAGAACAGTACTTCATATACTAAACAGAACATTACCTCATATAATAAACAGTACAGTACCTGAAAATAAACAATACAGTACCTCATAATAAATAATACAGTATCTCATCTAATAAACAGTACAGTACCTCATAAAATAAACAGTGCAGTTCTTCATATACTAAACAGTACAGTACCTCATAATAAATAATACAGTACCTCATATAATAAACAGTGCATTACCTCATATAATAAACAATACGGTACCTCATATAATAAACAGTACAGTACCTCATATAATAAATAATGCAGGTTGCATTATTAAATTTTTTTCAATAATTAGACTAAAAAGTGATGGTCTAGTGAGCTGTTCAGGGTGTACCCCGCCTTCGCACAGTTTCATAGGATTAATAGAACTAAGCAGTTTGACACCTGACACAAAAAAAATAAAAATCGGATTAACATCCTCTGTCAGTAAATGAGATTTCTTTAAGAGGTGTTTCTTTGTTAATATTATTTGAAGAATATGGCCTACAGTTATTTGATAAAATTGCAATATTCAATTGCAGTTAAATCACTTTCTTTAGAAAATAATATATCATGAAAATAAAACTTCATATAGAAGTATTTGAAATTTTAATAATAT
Organism: Neosilurus mollespiculum; assembly: GCA_030014195.1. NCBI lineage: Eukaryota > Metazoa > Chordata > Actinopteri > Siluriformes > Plotosidae > Neosilurus > Neosilurus mollespiculum. Next base: position 20,750,574 of record JAQMYF010000026.1, on the reverse strand, counting down.
TTCTCAAGCAGTGAAAAGTCATCACAGTTTCTGAGTGTATATTTAGGTCCACACGGATCATCTTTAGTAGGGCAAGGGGCTTCTAAGATGAGGACTCCAGCCAGTAGTAGCATATCAGGATGCATCACAGAATCCAGAGAAAAGAATGATCAGGTTTCCTGGTATCTCAGAAGTAGCATGTGTACCTCAAGTAATAGTCCATCATTGGCATCAGATAAGTTGAATACAATCAAAATATTTTAAATGGAAAACAAAACAATAGGGGGGCATGGTGTCATGGTGGTCACAGCAAGAAGGCCAGCTGGCTGTTCCAAATTGTGCCTAGGTGTGGATGTGTGTGAATGTTTGTGTGTGCACTGGATCCCACTTTTGCCCAGTGTCAGCTGGGACAGGCTCCAGTACTCCTGTGACCCTAATAGGATTCAGCAAATGAGTGAGCGAGAGTGAGAATAAAACAGTAAAAGTATTTGGCTTTTTTAATGATAAGGAGACTTGTTCAGATCTCACAGGGTGTTATCCCCCTCAATCTGAATAATTCTCTATACAATACCTCGCCTCATTCAATAATTGCTTATTATCCCATACTATATGTATTAAGTTCAAAGACATGGTACTGTTTAAGGAAGATATATCAGTGAGATTGAACATTGTGCAGTACTGCCCCACACATACATACACCCTTTTTTGTAGAGTAATGAAATAAGTAGCCTACAATTGCGCCTGCTTTGGGGTGTGCTCTATCTTTACAAATCTGGAGACGTCTATCTAAAAATAGGTATTTTACTTACAATTAAATAATTATAATTGACTGTGTTGAAATGTTTCTCCAAAAATAAAGACTTTTCCTAAAGTCCTGATACCACTTATGATGGAAAAAAAGGACAATTTCATGGTAACACTGCAAATTTGCGATTGGTCATTTCTGCCGCAGTATTTATCGGCAATGACTGAAATACTACATTTCTAACAATATTATTATTATTATTATTATTATTATTATTATTGTTAGCAAAGGAAAAATGAACCTTTTTGAGGTGTTATTCTTAGTGCTACTGTCTCTAAACAGAACAGAATTTAAATAGACAGTATACGTAATCATTGTACTTTGGTGTATGCTTGCTTCTTCTGTTTGTAGCTCTGTGCCGTTGCTTTAACTTTTTTCTTTTTTAAAATATATTTCTTCCTACCCTTTTCCTATCAAACCCTCTGGGAATTTGCTCATTCCGTCAAGGTAAATCAGACATAGATAGAAGACCTTTTTAACAGTTTATACTTCCACCTTCATGTACAAAACATTTAAATGCAGTATGAACGAAGAGCTTGTCTACACTAGTTGAACAACACATGCTCTAGTCACTGCTGTAGGGAAGGTGAGTGGTCAAGGCTGCGGCAAAACATTGTGGCAGTCAGTAAAGAAAGCCAGCTTTCTTATTCCGAAAACATTTCAGCATAAGCCGATTGTACAGGCAACTGCGCATGGAATAAACGTATTGAGGAGAATCATAAAATAAAATCTTGCTTTAATGGAATGTTGCCATTTGAAAGAAGTGAGGAGGTGTACATGAGACTGTCTTTTTTTTTTTTTTTTGTTTTTATTTTTTTTTTTTTTGAGAAATTCCATTCCTGCTTACTACTAAAGGAATTCTAGTCAATTCTGCCCACCTACACAGTTATTTTTGTTGTCTTTGTGGGCTAAGTAAAGTTTGAATAAAGTCCTTGAACCATGGCCTAGAAGTGAATTCTGGCTTGCACATCACTATTCAATCATTCAGCTATAGAGAATTTCTGTCTATTTAAGTCTGGTCAGTAAGACCTACTCCGCTGTCTCATGTACAGAATCATCTGCTTCAGGGTATAGGAACAGTCTCAAGCAGCATAACTGTGAATAGCTAATTCATTATTTTGCACACTTACTGCAGTGGGGATTTTCCCTTATTTTTGGCAGTGTAGCCCAGAAGTGCTTACACGTTGCTGTTTTTTCTCAAAGGTGGCCAGATTAAGGGTGTACTCACATGTAAGCAATATACGAAATAGTTTTTTTGCGGTTGTTTTTGGTTTCAGCTGGCCGAAAAAATGCGCGGTCTTATCGAAAACCTTCAATATAGATTATCTTTGAGGATCCGTGACCCTGCACTGGATGTGTGTCATGTATTGTATTTAAACTGCCCTTATATTGTAAATGTAAAAGAATGCTTTCTTTCTTAATGACTTTTTACGCTTTTTTTCTCTGTATATTTTCATGTGACCTTCATTTGATTGTCTCGAGTCCATTGGGTCCGGTTGAATTAGTTGTGTATTCCAGCATGAGGTGCTCAGCTTTGGCTTCTGGGACAGCCTGTATGTGTGCGGTGCTGCATGTTTAAACCTGCACTTTCCCATGCGATGCGTTCATTCAATGTCAGATTGGAGCGTAATTACCTGTTAGAGGTTTTTATTAATTAAACCTGGGGATTTATTTATTTTGGACGCGCATAACAGACTAGACCAGCTTTCCAACTCGCTAATAAGGGAAAAATCCACTATTATTTCAGAGGAGAGATTATGTGGGAAATCCAGGTTGAACTAGTTATTCTGGAAAAAGTAAATAAAAAAAAAATACAGCAATAGATTTCTGCATAGCATATATATATTTCCCATATGTACCCTGTGATACATCCCAAAGAATCAGATCCTGCAACAGATCTGAGAATGGAACAGATCCGAGATTCGCGTTCCTTTGTGCTTGCGCAGTAAGTACACTGACATCGGAACAACCATTTATATTTAGAACTAATATTACATTTTTATAATACATGTGTGAGATGGCAAGGGGCACGTTGCATGTAGGAAATATGCTTTTTTTTTTTTTGAAAATGAAAGTATAAATAGAGGTGCACAGAAATCCTGTCAGCTACCTCTTTATAGAAGGGGCGGATTTGCGTGACCTGTGCATCATTTCGCATGTTTCTCTTTATTAAAAAAAAAGGTGGGGGGGCGGATTTGCGTGACGTGCCATAATTTCATGTTTTTTGTTTTTTTTTGTCAAAAGGGGCGGATTCGCGTAATGTGCAAAAAACAGTCGCTCAAGCTGTTCAAAAACAAGCAAAAGGGGGCCGAACTGCTTCCGGAGCTCTTCGCTCCTATTCAAGCCACTCTGAATTCACACCGAAATTTGAGTAAGTCCAAAACTTGGACCACAAAAATGGACTATTACTACCTCCAAAAATATATTCAATTACCCTAAATAAATTTTACGAACTAAAATTTGCTTGTACATTCGGCCATGATTGCTTACATGTAAGCTAGGCTTGAATCTCACAGTGACACCATGTTGTGCACTACCAGAAGAGATTTGAAATGAAATAATCCAGGTGTGATGGCAGGTGTTAGGAGTTAAGCTTTAATTCAGTGGGTTTAACAAAATATTCCATTAACGATACAGGAATTGATGCAATTTTTATAGTCCCTTCATTTTTACAGGCTCAAAATCAAACTAATATAATTATGCATAGTACTTGGACACAAATCCAAAGTCAGTTTCCTCACTAGATTTTCTTTGCCTTACTTACGCTACTTCAGTAGTTGCTACTTTGTGAAAAGAAAACATGCTCAGTTGAGTTGATTGACTTTTAACAGCATTTGTTGATATAAGATGTTGGGATGCTCATGCCTAATGTTTTGGGCTATTATACTGTTTACTGTGAAGCTCACCCTGGGTTTACACTGGGGCACGATGTCCGTGACCTTCTCGATTCAAAAAAGCGTGGAGCCCCACAATGTCCAAGCTTGGAGCACTGTTGGGGTATAAAAAGGAGGCAGGGTGCATCCAAGAGATGAAACTTGAAATAATTGTGTTTCCAAGTTTATCAAGATCCCCTACGTTGGTCCATCAAGGTCTGTCATGCTCTGTTAAGGCTACTGCACTCTACTGTGATTCCCTCGTTCTATCAGGGTTGGCATAAAATCTTAATACATTGTAATATTTGATGACAGTCAAAAATTTCGCCACAATCAGCACGATCATCACAAATCCACCAAGTTCCCTCAAGATCATCACAAATCTACCAAATTTCCCTTAAGATCATCACAATTCGATCCCAGAGTAAACCCAGGGTTACTCTTGTCACTGAAAGGTCAGTTTTGTAGTATTTGACTAAATCTGAGCAAAACAGCTCTAAACACTTTAGATTTCATCCTGCTCTTCGATCAGCAGCCACATCAATCAACACCAGTGACCCAATTCCAGTGGCTGCCATACCTGCTCACGTCCACCATGTTTGACAGATGATGTATTATGCTTTGGATTCTTTGAAGAAGTCCTTCCTTTCCTTATTCATGCCTTTTTATTGTTCTGGTACAATCTTGGTTCCATCTATCCAAAGGATCTTGTTCCAGAAGTGGACAGGCTTTGTAGCCTTATGACGCCTTTCTGTTCTTGGGACTTGAAGTACACTTGTTAATGAGCTTATCTGTGTATTCTGTCTTTTTAAGAATGTACCAAAGTCTTTGGCAACTTCTAAATTCATTGCTATCTCTCTGGTGGGTGTGGGTCCCACCCCCCAAACCTAATTATGAATTTCGTTACATGCACTGACTCCTCTTTGAAAGGAAAAGAGGCCAAATGCAAATTCAACACTTGGAATTCAATTTATCCATCACAATGTGGCCCTTGCCAATGTCAGTCAGATCCTTATCCTTGCTCATTTTTCCTCCTTCCAACACATCAACTTTGAGAACTGACTCTTCACTTTCTGCCTAATATAGCCCACTCTGTAACAAGATTAATGTTTGTCATCATGTAAGGAGTGCTCAAAACTGTACATAGGAGAAACTAAACAACAACTGCACAAACGGATAGTGCAACACAGGAGAGCCACTGCTTCAGGTCAAGACTCAGCAGTCCACTTGCATCTTAAGGACAAGGGAGACTCGTTTGAGGACAGCAACGTACAGATTTTTGACAGGGAAGAGAGATGGTAAAAGAAAGAGGAGTAAAAGAAGCCGTCTATGTGAAGAAGGAAAAACCAACTTTATACCGAGGAGGCGGTTTGAGGTTTCACCGTTTAATCACTTACAAGCCAGCCCTGGATCTCCTTCCCAAGAGATTTTACTCCACTTCACACCTTAATTCAGGTGACCAGGTAAACAAACCTAGTGGACAAAGGACCCTAACAAGCGATGGAATGGATGTGTGGGACAGTGATTTGCATGTGACTTGAGAGTCAGCCTATATAGGGCTGGAACTTTCCACCAGATTTTCTAACAGACGAAGCTTTTTGGATTAAAAGCGAAACGTCTTTAAAAACCACAAAAAAGAAGTCCAGCTGCCTCGACTCAAGCTTTTTAGGATTACCATGACCTGGATGATTGAGAATTTACACCAACGTCTTTCTCATTACACCTGTCAGTGGTTATGATAAGTTTTTAATGTTATGGCTGATCGATGTGTAAAAACCCATACAATCAAAATGAAACTTTGTAACATTGGTTGGTACAAGAGGTTACCTAGGCTTATGAGTGGACATCAGTGAATTAAGAAAATACTTCCTGTTGTTTCTGTCTTTTATTAACAGACAGGTTACCCTTGGTGTAGCCTGAATCAGCATTAAGGCGAGTGAATAGTATTTAATATGCACATATTTAATTGTGCTTATAAAATGAGGATGTCCTGAGTTTACTTTAAGTATTTTTTAACCTACTGGCCAACTGCTTAAACTTAATATGCATGCAATTCCTAGTATAAACATGCCAGAGTGCTTATGCAGAGTATGCTTTGTACTAGAAGGTTAAACAGAACACCTTGTATAAGTAGGAATTCACAGCATTTGAGAATGCACAACTGTGTTCCACTTGTAAAAATGCCCCATGAAGCGCTGAAGAAATGGGATACTTGGCATAGTTGTTCATTAACCAATTAAAGCTATAACTCACAGTGGGGTTTCTCTGTTGACTGAATGCAGAGAGATGTTGAATGTAAATGCTAGCTGTGTGGGATGCAAGAAGCCATGAAGCAGCAGAGGATCTCAGTAGTTTGAAATTTTTGTGGTAATACCTACCCCTGTGTGTGTGTGTGTGTGTGTGTGTGTGTGTGTGTGTGTGTGTGTGTGTGTTTGTTTGTGTGTATGTGTGTGTGTGAAGAAGAAGAGGACTCTAAGGTCCCAGACAAGAGTGCTAAAAAAGCCCCCCCACAGACCACACCCACTGCCCCTGTGGCCCACTCTCAAAGGGGTGGGGCTAAAATAGTGGTCTACAGCCCTGGGGAACAGAGCTCTCCTCTCTCTCAAGGTTTTCCTCCTTTTTATCTTTTCTGCACCCTCACTGTCTTTACCTCTTTTGTTTTCTTTGCACATGCTGGTTCTCTTGCGCCGTCTCACTCTTTGTCTACTCTCACGTTCATTTTTTTGCCCTTGACTTTAACTCAAGCGCCCCCCTTCCTCCACACACACACACACACTTTATGCTTCTCTCTTCTCCCTTTGTCTTTACTCTTTCATTCATCACAACCTCAGCTCTCAGTGCATGATTCAGAACATTTAACCTCGTTTTGTGCTCTTTTCGTTTCCTGAAATTGTGCGCCTATTCATTCATTAGTCGAGTGTGTTCAGGTGTATTCGGTTTGGTCCACCCTCATGCACAATGACTGCATGTAAGCATGTTGAGATGAAATAGAATATTCATCTGTTGCTGTTCTGCAAAAATGCAAAGCTAAATCATGTTTGTTTTAATTAATACTGGAATGGACTTTTTAACACTGCTGTCGTGTCTCCATGCGTTAGTGCTCAAGTGCTAAACTTCCTGCCGCAATAGAACAATAAAGATGTGTGTCTATCATAAATATATAATAAATAGGAATATTTTAATGTGTGTGTGTGTGTGTGTGTGTGTGTGTGTGTGTGTGTGTACTGTCAGTTCGAAGTAAATCAGGTACAGGTCATGCAGAGAAGCGAGTGCCAAGGCAAGCAAGTGCCACCAGGGGGCAGAAGAGTGCCAAGAGTTCAGGAAGCAGCAGCTCTTCATCCCAGCTTACCTCCAACTAAAGCATTAACTACACCAATAAAACTGATTTCAGGTCAGTCGGGACTTCCTACAGTGTAAAGCCTGAAACTGATCCTGATCCGTTCTGGTTCATGCAACCCCACCAACCACCCCCTTCTCTCTCTCTCTCTCTCTCTCTCTCTCTCTCTCTCTCTCTCTCTCTCTCTCTCTTTTTCGTTGGATCTGTGGACTGGATTTTGAGCCTAAAGTGTTCTCCATGCTTTTATGTTTATTTATTTGTGTTTACATTGATGTCTGGTCAGTAATGATGAACGCCGATCATTTCTGATTTTATTGAATGAATGGATCTTAGCTTTTATTTACAGTGTGCAAACAACAAATAAAAATAAATAGAATTAGATTCTTTAAGTCTTTGCAGTCCAATGCTTTCTCATGAAATCTATGGGACATGGGTAATTCCTGGACATACAAGTGGTGTATATATAAATGGATGGATTTCATAAATTAAGAGCATCTTGTATGGTATCTTAGGATATTTAATGAGTCAGTAGAAGGTATGCTGGATTATCTTAGCATGTTTTATAAATAAGAAAAAAGTTCTATAAAAGGCTAGCTTTTTGTATTAAACTATGAATGGTGGGTAATTGTACCTAGGGTTTTTTGTTTGTTTGTTTGTTTGTATCTTGAAAGAAATCCATCCTAATAAAAGTATTTCTACAATGTGTACTCATGAAGATTTTGATTGGTCTGTGTACTTTATTTTAATAAAATCAATAAATCATGATGGTTTCTGTGTACCCTTGTCAGGGTGATTCCACTTTGGCAGGCTGCTTGTTTTCGATATTAAATGTATTACATCGAAAAATAATTTAAATAAATATTTAGTTTTACAAAGTTAATTGTACCATTTAAAAAGCATTATCCCATCCATTGCTCTTAAAGGAGTAATGATGTTGCGTTGTATTCACGTGGAAGTGATTGCAAACCTGTAGTTAACTGAAATCTAGTAAATAATTTCCTAATTAATAGTTTGCATTGAAAAGGGTGTGTTCTTTTATGAGTCAGTATGACCAGATAATTAAACATAAACTAGGAGGTGATGCATTATATGGGTGACGTAGAGACAAGCACATCCATCTCACATCAAGAAGGTCCTGGGTTCGAGTCTTGGGCTCAGGAGGGCGTGTTCTAAATTGCCCCTAGGTTCGAGTGTGTGTTGGCCCTGTGATGGACTGGTGAGCTTTTCAGGGTGTACCCCGCCTTCACCCAGTCAGGCTGAGACTTCCCGCAACCCTAGTAGGATTAAGCCATTGAACAAATATATAAATATTATTTTTTTTTTAGTCCTATGATCTTTAGAAATTTTAATGATGGCACTTTCATTGAATGAAATATGACCGAAGTATTCCAGATAATTCATAGTTGTCTGTGTTTCAGCAATAAGATGAGATAATGTGGGACTCTAAACGGTGCATTTTTCCTAACCTATAATGAAAAACTCATAAAATATTTAATTGTATTTCAAGGTAAATCGTATTAATAGTGTACTGAGATGGGCAAAAAAAAATACTGTGATTTTTTTTATTCATTTTTTAAGTTTAATCAAATAATTGCTTTATCCTGGTCTGTTGCAGTAGCACCATAGCCCATTCCAGATATACAGGATGCAACGTAGAAGAACTTGCCCCAATTGGGAGTCTATTGAATAATGGGGCATCATTTTAACTCGCACACACCTCTGTGCAAGTTAGCGTAAGTAATCCATGGAACTCACAGGTACGATGAGAACATGCTCAGTTCCACACAGACAGTGACCCAAGCTCATGAACCAACCCTTTTGGGACCTGGACCTACAAAGTGACAAATGTACCGTACCATGATCAATAAAAAAAAAACACTTCACTACCTTGAAACTGAAAATATTTTCTAAACTGCTATAGAATGGATGGCGGAAGTCGAGTGTAGAGTCAGTCAATTTAAAGTTCTTTTATATAAACACCAATCAGCCAAAACATTAAAAACACCTGCTGAATATTGTGTAAGCCAAAATGGTTATAATTCATCAAGACATGGACACAAGAAGACTTCTGAGAGAATTCGGTGGTACCTGGCAGTAAGCACTTCACAGCACACCCTTTAATTCATGTGAATTGCAATTTGGGGCCTCCGTGGTTTGGAGAACATCTCACAGATGGGGAATTTGGAGGCCAATTTTTCTCAAACTATTGCTGAACAGATTTTGCAGTATGGCATGTGTATTATCCTGCTCAAAGAGGCTACTGCCAATAGGAAACAACACTGCCATCAAGGAGTGTTCTTGGTCTGCAACAATGTTTATGTAGATGGTATGTGTCAAAGTAACATCCACATAAATTCTAGCACCCAAGGTTTCACAATGCAATTAGTGGCTTGCCTTCTTCGCATAGTAAATCCTGTTGCCAGGAAAGTGATGCACATGCATCCAACTGTCTATAGGATGTAAAAGAAAATGTTCATCAGACCAGTGGCGGATAGGGGTCAAGCATGTGCACTGTGATTGGTTTGTAGTTTCACTACAGATGTGAGGGAATCTGCAATACACTGTGTGTTATGATACCTTTCTATTATATTTATATATATATGTGTGTGTGTGTGTGTGTGTGTGTGTGTGGGATCAGACCACATGCACTAGCCTTCCCTTCCCACTCACTTCCTTGAAACTTGATAGGTATTTGTTTTTTGAAGACTAATTGCTTTTTGAAGATGGTCTGACCTAGTTGTCTCATTTTCATTTTGGGTAAATAATTGTCTGTAGACCTGTGACATTATTATCACAAATGCTCTACAAATGTGGCTTATATGGGAGGGTTGCAAGAAAAAAGCCAAGTCTTGATATGAAAAAAACATGACAAGGTCAGATGAGGCCAAAATTGAAATTATTTGACCTCAACTCCAAACAGAATACCTGGTGAAAAATCAATGCAGCTTGCCATTCAAAGAACACCATACTTGCAGTAAAGCATGAAGGCGGTAGCATCCTGTTGAGGAGACTGGGACACTTGTTAAGAGAACAAAAAGTGGATGTGGGAAAATACCATCAGATTTTTAGCAAAACCTGCTGCCCTCTGCAAAAAAGCTGTCAATGGAAAGAAGGTTCATTCTCCAACAACACAGCGACCCAAAGTTGACCACACAGTGGCTGAAGGAGAAAAAGGTGAACGTCCTTGCGTGGTCTGGTCCAAGCCCAACATAATATATATAAAATCTGTGGAATGAAGATTGCAGTCCACCAACGATCACCACCCAGTTTCACTGAGCTTGAACAGTTCTGTAAGGAAGAGTGGGCAAATATTGCGCAGTCTAGTTGTGCAAAGCTGGTAGAGAAATATCCCAACAGATTCATGGCTGTAATCAATGCAAATTTCTGACAGCACTCTATGCCACTCCTAGCACAAAAGCATCAGTTCTGCTTTGTTTGATGGCGTGTGACCCTCCATCCTCCTTTTGATCACATGCCAGAGGTTTTCAATGGGTTCAGTTCTGGAGATTGGGTTGGCCATGACAGAGTTTTGATCCTGTGGTCCTCAATCCACAACTTGATTGACCTGGTGCAATGTAATGCTGGAAAACCCAATCCTCAAGAGTTGGGGAACACTGTCAAAGCAGAAGGAAGGAAGTTTTCTTTCAGGATAATCTCGATTCGTGTGTCCTTTACAAATGTGTTTTAGCAAACGGATCAACAAGTTGTCCGAGGCTACCACACGTCTATTGCAGCATTACACCGAACGCCTATCTTTTCTTTATAGAATGAAAAATGGACTCTTTTCTAAGCATTTCTCTTTAGTTGAGTTGAGTTCACCTTTGCAGGGCAGACTACAAGTCTAGCATTTTAGACTTTTTGTGTCATAGCAGGCTAGTATAAAACAGCCAGCTCTCTGGTCCATATAAAATTCTCCTTGACCTTCATAAAGAGTGCAAACTCCTCTCTGAGCTTCGTACTGTTTCTTTTTCTCCTCTGTGTGCTTGTGTCTATGCATGCACAATCCGTGCAAATATAAAGGTCAAAGATTCTGTTTTTCTGCCGTGTGACCAAGAAATAATTTTTCAGTGGGAGAACTGAGTTTCTGTTGGGTGGAGGGTACAGTTTTATCATTAACCTTCTTCTATCTTATAAGAACTGAACCGAGCACAGAATTACTTTTTCTGTTGTGTGACAATGACAATCTGTTTGACCAGATGTCAAGTGGGGGCAGGATGATGGCATAGTGATTAGCATGACCACCTCACAGAAAGAAGGTCCTGGGTTTGGGTCTCGGGCTCAGGCGTTTCTGTGTGGAGTTTGCATGTTCTCCTGCATGGTCTGGCTAGCTGTTCATGGTGTACCCAGTTTTTGCCCAGTGTCAGCTGAGATAGGCTCCAGTCTTCCCATGAGCCTAGTAGAATTAGGGCAAATGAGTGATGATGACAAAAAAATCAAGTGGGTTTTAAATTTTATTGCATTTTATATATAAGGCTTGTTAAGACTGGAATGAAATGTTTTTCTCCTGACCCATGGTGCAACACAAAAATACCGTGGTACAGTACACAAAACTACATAAAGTGCAGACACAACAGGATGAAAAGAGTGCAAAAAAAACCCTCACAATACATAAACAATACAACAGAACAATTGTGTGGAGGAATAATAGTGTCTGTAAATTATTGACTAAGTGTGGCAGTAAAAAAGATTCTCATGATAGTAAACATGCCCAATAGCAGTAATATGAAGTGCAGGTGTGTGGCCTTGAGCTTTTAAACTTTGCAATTTCCATACAAACTTTAAACTTTACTGACTTTAAATTTTACTAGCAAAGTCGCACAGCAATAAATTCTCATATATATATATATATATATATACAT
>JAQMYF010000026.1:20715806-20731297 GCA_030014195.1 Neosilurus mollespiculum | reverse complement strand
TACTAAGCATTTCACTACATATTGTACTGTGTATAATTTGTATGTAACAAATAAAATTTGAATTTGAATTTGAATTTAGTTCGAAAGACATTTTCCACTCCAGCTACGGCTGATTTTAAATCACTACGAAGCACCAGGTGGCACTGTTGTCACTGGGTACACTGATACTGGGGGAGTCCCAGAAGTGCAGAATAATTGGATTTTATTGTTTTTTGAGTTAGATAATGTATGTGTTTTAGCAACTCTGTCATACTGTAAGAGGCACTCAGGCCAAGTTCAAGTTGGAAGGGAACCACTCAGTAACACTTAACCAAATATTGAGGGGTTTTAATGTAGGTGTGTATGTGTATGTGTATGTGTGTGTTTATTTTATCTGGCTGGTGTAGAAGATCAGACAAGGTGGTCATACTCAGAGGGTGTTTACTCCTCATAAATGGGTTTATTCACAAACTGAAAGACGTAGGGATAGAGAAGGAGTAATAAGAAAACAGAGATAGTATAAAAGTCTGTATAGGAGCAGATCAGAAATGTGAATAAGTTGAAAAAAAAAAAGAAGAGGATGTACATGTCAAAATCAAATTCAAATTTATTATGTGAACTGAATAAAAAAGGGGAAAATAAAGCAAAAACTGGTGGATGGAGGAAAAGAGGTAGGGGAGCATATTTGGAATGGATATACTAGATAAATATATAGAGCAGATAGAAGACCTTAGAGACATGAAATGTGAAATGGGAAGAGGGGTGGATAGAAATAGCTATACTGAATGAAGGGAGAAATGGATGGAATTAGAGAGAGAAAGAAGGGAAAATGTGAACAATATAAGAACAGAAAGCGAGCAGGTGTAGAGATGTAAGAGGAGCGAGAGAAAAAGGGAAAGACTGTAGAAAATGAGAATGTTTTGGATGGTTATATTGGGAAGCAGAAAGAGAGAAAGATGATGGGAAGGCAAGAGAGAGAGAGAGAGAGAGAGAGAGAGGGAGAGAGAGGCAGAGGGGTGTGTATTTTTTATGGTGGCCGTTTGTCGTGTTTATGTGGTTGGATTTCTTCTCTTTCTTCCTTCGTATCGATGGCGACGCCGAGCTGCCAGGATTGATGGCACCATATTGCTGTGCTCCAGCGAACCTAATGACCCGAAACCCAGCACACACACACACACACACACACACACACACACACCAGTCCTCATTGTGAGTGGGTGTGTGCTATGTGAGTGTAGGTGTGTGTGTGTGTGTGTGTGTGTGTAGGTATGTATGAAGGAAGTGTGTGCATGTATGTGGGGGGGGTGGGGAGTGGTGGTAGGGGTTAGATTTGCTAGATAGATTAAACATTGCAGCTCACACGCATGCATTATCTATGGTCAACCATATAGCACGCACACACACACACACACACACCCACACACACACACACCTTTTCTTTTTACCCTGTTATGACCTTATGCACTCACTTTTATTATTCTTTTTCTCCATTGATATTCTGAAATCAGCCTTTAGGGGGCACTATTTTACTTCCACCTCTCTTGTACATAGTGGGCTGCTGAGTTTGTTAGTATCTTTGCCACCACTCCTCCACCCCCTTGCCTTTGGCATGCTGGTGTGTGTTTGTATGTTTGTATGTGAGAGTGTTGTTGACAAGGGGAGGGAAAAAACACATACCCCATTGTGCGGAACATATTTGTTTGTTTGACGGTTTTGTTTTTGTTTTGAAGGATTTTAGATGATATTCCGAGTGGCCTTGTGAGTTATTAGTCTTTGTTTGTTCAGTAATTTGTGAGTGTGTTTACACTATGGGGTGTTTTTATCTAACCATCATCATCATCATTATTATTATTATTATTATTATTATTATTATTATTATTATTATTATTATTATTATTATTCCCAGTGGAGTTGTTATTAAAAGCAGTACTAGCATTAAACTACAATGCAAACAATATGCAATATGTTCTTATCAAACCATTTAATGTTACTTATTAATCTCACACTTGTTTTACATTTTAAGCATTTATGCAATTTTTTGGTACCTATGCGACAGCCAATACATCAAAAGCATCAGTATTTATGGGTCTAAAGCAGCCATAATATCTTAAGATATGGCTCTAGGGCTAATAAAATATCTTTCTATACTTAGAAACTGCCAAACTATCATTTTGTATGGATCTGTGGCATCTCTTGCCAAAAAAGAAAGAAAGAAAAAGAAAAACCTCAAGCAGTTAATGTGTGTAGTTTAGGTATAGAACTAGAGCACATAACGCTTCTGTTCATTTGGATCTAGAGCAGATGGAATGTCTGTTAATATGGGTCTAGAACCCTCATTATTCTTATGAATAGTTCTTATGACTGTCTGTTTGTATAGATTTAGAGCAGATAAAGCATACATGCATAGAATTAAATGGAATTACAGCATCCAGGGTATGTTTTCATGTAGTTTTGGGTAGTTAGAGAATTTTTTTCTTATGGATTGGAAGTGTCTAGTGCTAAATGTTTATTAGAGAAACTAGAGCAATGCTATTATGCCAAGGTGTCAGCCAGCACTGGGTGACAGCAGGGTACACTCTGGCCATCTCAGGGCAACATACACACAACCATTCACACTCACATCCTTACCTATGGGGAATTTGGAACAGTCAATTAACCGAATGTGCATGTTTTTGGATTGTGGGAGGAAACTGGAGTACCCAGAGGAAACAGAAGCAGGGGAGAGCCTGCAACCCCAACATAGAAAGGAACCAGGGCCGTCTTACTGTGAGGTGGATGTGCTAATCACTATGCTACCCTGCTTCCTCTATTTCTATGGATAGTAAATAGCAAGTCTACACACACATGTTAAGATTGCAGGTAATGTAAAAAAGAGAGAGAAAAAAATGTGTGTGTGTGTGTGTGTGTGTGTGTGTGTGTATGTGTGTGTGTGTATATATATTATAGATCTACACTCAAAAAATATATATAAATGAAACTCTTGTTGAGCTTAACTCAAATATCTAAAACTTTTTCTATGTACACAAGAGACCTATTTCTCTCAAATACTGTTCACAAATCTGTCTAAATCTGTGTTAGTGAGCACTTCTCCTTTGCCGAGATAATCCATCTACCTCACAGGTGTGGCATATCAGGATGCTGATTAGGCAGCATGAAAATTGCACAGGTGTGCCTTAGGCTGGCCACAATAAAAGGTCACTCTAAAATGTGCAGTTTTATCACACAACACAATGTCACAGATGTCACAAGTTTTGATGAAGCGTATATAAGCCGTCTCCAAAGGCGTTTCAGAGAATTTGGCAGTACATCCAACCAGCCTCACAACCGCAGACCACATGTAACCACACCAGGTCGCGACCTCCACATCCAGCATCTTTACCCCCAAGATCATCTGAGACCAGCCACCCAGACAGCTGCTGCAACAATAGCTTTCCATAACCAAAGAATTTCTGCACAAACTGTCAGAAACCATCTAAGGTAAGGCTCATCTGCATGCTCGTTTTCCTTATCAGGGTCTTGACCTGACTGCAGTTCATCGTCAAAACCGATTTGAGTGGGAAAATGCTCACATTCAATGGCGTCTCGCATGTTGGAGACAGACATACCGTAACGAAATCCTGGGGCCCATTGTTGTGCCATTCATCCTTGACCATCACCTCATGTTGCAGGATGATAATAACGGCCCCATCTTGCAAGGATCTGTACACAATCCCTGGAAGCTGAAAACATCCCAGATCTTGCATGGCCAGCATACTCACTGGATATGTCACCCATTGAGCATGTTTGCTATGCTCTGGATCGGCGGATACCATTGAAGAGGAGTGGACTAACATTCCATGGGCCACAATCAACATCCTGATCAATTCTATGCAAAGGAGATGTGCAGTACTGTGCAGGCAAATGGTGGTCACGCCAGATACTAACTGGTTTTCTATGTGTACATAGAAAAATTTTAGATCTTTGAGTTCAACTCACGAAAAATGGGAGCAAAAACAATTATATTTTTCACATATATATTTTTGTTGAGTGTATATACAGTACCAGTACCAGTCAAAAGTTTGGACACAATTACTTGTATGTCCAAACATTTGACTGGTACTTATGGTAACAATAATAATAAGGGTAGTCACAACACTAGAACATACTTAATGAAATCACTTAACACTAAAAATTCTACATTATTTCAAATTTTTTTCATGTTATGAACCCTACTTAAAATGTGTTTTATATAATTTATATATATATTAATTGGGCTTAAATCAGTGGACTAATATCTGACAAGTTGGATGTTGCCCAAGTACCTGATTTCTTAAATTCCATTTTGAATATCTGTCCCGTCAAACTTTCATCACAACTTTGACAGCAGAAAGTTTTTCAGAGTTATGGGGTACAGTGGATTGCAGCATGACTTCAGGAAAAAGTTAAAAACTGAGCCTGGTAAAGGAACAATTGTTTATAACAGCTGCTATAACATACAGTAACAGTCATAAGTCTGGACACGCCTACTTATTCATTCATTTTCTAAGCCACTTAATCCTAATTTGCGTCGCGGGGAGACTGACACCTATCTCAGCTGACTCTGGGCGAAGGTGAGGTACATCCTGAACAGCTCGCCAGACCATTGTTGGGCCAACACACATACAATCATTCACACTCACACCTAGGGGCAATTTGGAACAGCCAATTAGCCTACTGTGCATGTTTTTGGATTGTGAGAAGAAACTGGAGTACCCGGAGGAAACCCACACAAGCACGGGGAGAACATGCAAACATGCAAACTCCCAGCTGTTAGATGTGTCCAAACTTTTGACTGGTACTGTATAAACTACAAAAATCTCATTTCTGTTTGCTTTTTTTGTGTGTTTCCCTGTCGTATATACAAAAAAATGGGTTAAAATATGTTAGCTACAGAATGCTTAGCGTTGCTTGGAGACTCACCTGACCTGCCTCGGTCATGGTTAAAATATGTAAAAATAAACTATAAAAACCTTGATTTAGTTTGCTTTTCATGAGTTTTCTGTGTAGTATATATTATAAAAAGCTATATGTAAACTATAATAATCTTATTTTTGCTTATCTTTGTGTTTCCATGTCTTATATGCTAAAACTCTGAATGGGTTTTAAAATATGCTGTTAGCTACACAGTGCTTAGCATTGCATGGAGCCTGTGGCACTCATCTGACCTACCTCAGTCATTGTTAAAATATGTAAAAATGAACTATAAATGCCTTAATTTAATTTGCTTTTCATGATCCAGTTTAGTATATACGCCATTGATTTTCCACTGATTTTCGTCAAGAGAAGGCTGCCTAGCTGTCAGCGCGTTTCTGCCCTGCGATGGCCTGGCGAGCTGTCCAGGGTGTACTCTGCCCTCGCACAGAGTCGGCTGAGATGGGAGCCAGCCTCCCCGCAACCCTAATTAGGATTAAACTGTTCAGAAAATGGACGAATGAATGAGTTTAGTACATACTAAAACAATTATTGTTCACTATTCAGTGACATCCACCTCGACACAATTATTAAAAGATGTGCACACTTATCCATCCAGGTTATTGTAAGTCTTTGGGCATTTGCTTTTTGCTAAATTGTTCTTATTTGATATTTTTTGTTGCTATATAATAATATAGGTTATTAATATTAATATAGCTTAATAAAAAAGATAGATCTGGCTACTATGAAGGGTTTCTAGACTAGCTAGAGTTTGTTTTGTAATAAATCTAGCAATGAAAGTGTTTGTAAAAGTATATCTAGAAAAATTAAGGCATGCAATCTCTAAAGTTCACCACTAGACTTTCAGCTTCTGTAGACCAATCAGGGTAATAGTCCACGACATCTAGAGCATCTGTGCTTATGAAAATTAAATCTACAGCAAAGAGAGCATCTGTTTTTAACTATTTCAATGTTTCTCTTTGTATGAATCACAAGCAGTTAAATAATCCATACAGAATTATCAGAGTGTCTGTTCTCATTTTCTTAGGAGTATCCAGAATGTCAAAAATTCACATGAACAGAATACTATTGTATTTAAACACTGCTTATAACTAATTATATTGTCTTTTTTCTCCCAGTATATCCCTGACCTATAGCATTGGCGTCTACTGTTTCCTGTTTGAACTTTACAAGCCAAAGTGTTTTCAAGGCCCTACATTGTGTCAACACTTACATTCATGTTCTATTCAGCCAGTGTCTCTGTGATGCAAGAAGCTGTTAAAAAACTGAGAATATGTAAAAAGGTGGGGGGGGTATTTGTTTTGTTCAGGGCCAAAAAGTGGTTTTGTAGTGTTTTTCTTGGGCTTGCTTTGAGGTGAAGAGCACGGAAAGGTCTCCAACAAGTATTCCGAGTCAACAGGAGCTGCAAGAACCGGTTTCTGTTCCCAAGTAAAGGGGCAAAATGTGTGAAATAGATCCAAGTTGAATGTATTCAGTATTTCCTAAAAGCACACTCAGCCATGATGTTGAAGTACTGGTATAAAAACTCATAATGGGTCTTGGTTATCAAGCTGCATGCAAATAAATGTATTTGTAAACCATTCGTAGAAACATTTTACACCAAAAAATGTGGTATTTATAAAAATTCAGCTGGTTTAGAAACCATTTGTATTTCAAAGTTGCATATAAGGAGACTCATTCGTGTAATCCTCATTTGATTAGCTTCAAATCGCACCTCAATTTTATTTACAGACGGCACATAGTGAGTTCTTGGAAACCACCATGCAGCATGGATAATGTAGCAAATAGGCAATATATTGAGTACTGGTTTTAATTACTCATGTGCTCACCCTATGATATGTCCTATACTATGTGGAAATGACAAGATTAGTGCAAAAATACTCTTCTGGGTGAAGGTTTTTCAAAGTCAAAGGTAATTGTCTCATTTAAAAGCTCATATATTGTTTCCTATTAGTGTTCCATAGTAACGACATTTCTATGGACACTCGTTTCAAAGTCAGAAGCACCCAAAATTCTGTGACCTTGATTTTCACTTTTCAAGGTGACTCAAGGTCAAAAGTAATTGTTTGATTTGAAAGTCCATATATGGTTTCCCAAGAGTGCTTTATAGTAAAGGGATGTCTACTGACTCGTTTCAGAGCTATAAGCTTATTTCCAAAACGTTCTGACCTTGCTCTGACCTTCACCTTTGACCTTCATTCATTTATTCATTTTATAAGTCGCATAATCCTAATTAGTGTTGTGAGGAGGCTGGTGCCCATCTCAGCTGACTCTGGGCAAGGGCGGGGTACATCCTGAACAGCTCGCCAGGCCATCGCAGTTGCACACTCACACAACCATTCACACTCACTCTCACACCTAGGGGCAATTTGGAACAGCCGACTTTGCATGGGAAACCAGAGTACCTTGAGGAAACCCATGCAAGCACGAAGAGAGCATGTGAGGGGGGCAGCCTAACACACTCAGAGGGAAAGTGCCGTCTGCCCCCTTGCATGAATGAGCTCACAGATGTCCATGATTGGCTAGTGATCACTGTGAGTAACAGGGAAGTGAGACTATGGGTATTGGCTGTATTATTATGCTGAAATGATAATGAATGTCAGTGATTTTGGGATCCTAATCTGAAAATTAAGCTTAGCTGTTTAGATATTGCTCTCTGTCTTTCTCATTCTCCTCCTCAAGCTACATTCTTTGCATACCCCAAGGCCTCAAGGCCAAGAGATGTGCTATTTTTACTAATCTGATCTCACACCTTTTCTTCTGCTTCTAGCCCCCCCTTCACCCCCACGCCAACCCACACCCACACACACACTCCCACCCACCTGATGAGGCTGGTTTGCACTCACGCACACACACACACACACACACACACACACACACACCTCAGTATCTCACAGGTATGGATGTTTGAGGGTATTCAGGTGTCTTGGGTCAACAGTGAGGAGCATCTGTTAGCAACTAATCACATTTTTCTTTCCACACAAGGTGAGAGGTAGATTCTGCCATTTTAAATATTTTTTCGCCCTTCACCCTGAAGTACTGCACACAATAGAGAGCATATGGCACTACTCGCTCCCTCTCTTCGTCTCATTCTTCTTTTTCTCTCTTCATGCACTCACTTTTCTACTTCTTTTCACTTCCGCAATCTATTTCTCTTTCTCTCATCTATTACGCTGTCTCTTTTTCTTCTGTCTTTCTCTGTTAGAATATCTTTCCCTTCTGTCTTCCTTTCACAACCCCTTTTCTTTATTCAGCTGATGCCTTCTCTGTTTCTTTATCCTTCCTCCCTATTTCTCTCCCTCTCTCTGTCTCACATTCTGTCTGTTTCTCTATTTCCCACTCTCTCTCTCGCTCTCTCTTTCTGTCCAGATGCAGCATTCTTATCTGAGCGAGAGCGCTGATTGTCAGCTCGTCAGCTCGTCCCTCACCTTGATTGGCAGCTCAGGCTTTGCGCCAGAACGGCTGATTTTGTCAATGTTTGTCTGCGCACCCTTATCACCAAACCTATATTAACTGCCTCCACACTGAGCTCAGACACTCGCTCTCCATCTAGCTCTCTTTCTCTACCCTCCTCCCTCCACATCCCGTTCTCCCTTTCCTTATTTACTCATCCTGTCTCACTCACCTCATCTGTCCTCTCTCTCTCTCTCTCTCTCTCTCTCTCTCTCTCTCTCTCTCTCACTCTCTCTCTCTCTCTCTCTCTCTCTCTCTCTCTCTCTCTCTCTCTCTCTCTCTCTCTCTCTCTCTCGTGCTCTGGTTCCAACGTAGTAAGTAGTTCATAAGAGTGGTGGCTAGCCCTACCGTGGCCATTCTGGTTAATTTTTGGAGGCAGTTTGTTGAAAATATGGCCGATGGGAAATGAAGACACCATAGCCAGTTAAAAGAAAACAGTGCGGCTGAATTGATCCACCACTTGACCAATCACAAATTTCAATATGAACAAAATTTACAGGAATGCAAGCCTTGCCCTCCCAGTTCTCAGGGTAGCTTCCTGGCTCGCAAGCATTCTGACGGAAGTGCCCAGAACACTTACCGAATGGCGACTATTTAGGGAATTAAATTAGGTGATCCAAGAAGACCTCAGGTCTTCACTTTATGATGGTCTTTTTTTTAAAGTCAGAGTATGTATGTATGTATGTATGTATGTATGTATGTATGTATGTATGTATGTATGCATGTATGCATTCATTTCTTTCATTCCTTTCTTTGCTAAACTACTTAATCCTACTAGGGTCATGGGGACTCTCAGGTGACTCCATGAGAAGGCAGGGTACACCCTGCACAGCTCACAAGACCATTCCAGGGCCAACACACACACACACACACAAAACCATTTACACTAACACTCACACCTAAGGAGCAGTTTGAAGCTGCCAATCAGCCTAATGTGCATGTATTTGTACTGAAGGAGGAAACCAGAGAACCCAGAGGAAACCTACACAAGCTCCAAACTCCACACAGAAGCACACTCACTGGGCACAGGACTCAAACCCAGGACCTTCTTGATGTGAGGTGGAAGTGCTAACCACTACGCCACAGTGCCACCCATATATGCTGACCCGAACGATGAAATGTAAAGTTAGTTTCTTTCAGATTTAAATCATACATCAAATTACAGTACATAAAAAACATCTGTTAACTCATAATTATTCAGTGATTTTAATTATGAAGAAAACAATAGCACTCTACACAACAAACTAAGTGCATGTGTTTCTTCACCTCACTGCAAAGCATTGTGTGATCAGGATTGGCACGTGTTCAGACAATTAGGCTGCCAATTAAGCAGCAGGATCAGTGCAAGGTCACACCCAAAGACAACACACTGTTGGTGACCTTTGACCTTGACACATCAGACACTGTGGCTAATTAAGTGTTGTGACTGTACTGTTAAGGGCCACAGTCAGTCAAACTATATTTAGCTGTTTCTATGTACTACTGGAGATAAGTGACTCCCAACTTTCATAAATACATAAGATGTAGCAATAATTATATTTGTAGCATTTGTAACTTCTATGGTATGTTTAGGTGGGTGTAGTCAGTGTGGAATTTTTTATTATTATTATTATTGTTGTTGTTGATGTTGTTGTTATAATGCTGCTAAATAAACTAAACATCAAGCTGAAACTAGAATTAACTTTATAGACAATATAGCAATTTCTACATATGTCACAGTAAATAGCTTTCAGAAAAACAAAATTTTCCTGGAACGACAGTAACTAATTCACAGCTTCATAATTGCAATTTGCTTTTAATTGATCTCTGTGCAGAATAAAACACACCCAGAGCAAAGTGGAGTTTTCTTCTTGGATGCTGAAGCAAATGTCAGCAAAATGTATGCTTAAATAAATAGATAGATAGATAGATAGATAGATAGATAGATAGATAGATAGATAGATAGATAGATAGATAGATAAATAAATAATATCTATACTCTGTTTTTACACAACTTGGTTCTGACCCTACTCACCTTCAGACAGTTGGAAAAATTGAGGAGCAGTTTCTGAAATTTTAGTTTATTATATTATAGTTATAGTTTTCTTAGAACTGAGTCCCATTTTCAAGGGACACAAGTGCCTTATAGAAAGAAATATATATAAAGAAATGTGCCATTTGACTTCTGCAACTGATCCACAATGCAGCTGCATGCAACCTTTCCAAGTTCTCCCACACCACTCTGCTGCTACACTCCACTGGCTTCCTGTAGCTGTTCACATCAGAATGAAAACACTAATGCTTGTCTAGAAAGCCAAAAATGGACCAACACCCTCCTACATCAAGGCACCTTTCACAACCCATTCTGTCTGATCCTCCAGCACTGCTCAAATAGTCCCTCATTCTATTAAGGGATATGGAAACTATGCACCTGAACTCTTCTCTGTTCTGGCACCAAGGTGGTGGAATCAACTTCACCTAGATGTCCAGACAGCAGAATTACTGGGTGTCTTCGAACGACAACTGAAAATCTATCTTGTTGTTTTTTTTCGGAAGTACTTGGATGAAATACTAATATCTATCCATATGTTTATATATATCTAAAAAACAAACAAGCAAACAAAAAAAAATAAACCTACCCACTGAGTTTAGATTGATGATATACTTAGCATGTGTCCTAGTGAACCAGTATCGAAATGTACTCCCTGATAGTGACTTTAAAACACTTGTGCAATTCGTTCTGAATAAGGGTGTCAGCCAAATGGCATAAATGTAAAAGAAATAGTGCCACGCTTCATGAGGTCTTAATGTGTTTGTTTTGTAGTCAAATTCGGTGAGAATTCGATCTTCATTTCAATATTCTTTCAATTAAAAGGAATTTGTGAAGGGGGTTGAGTGTATTAAAAACACAATTCCACTGATTCTGAATTAAACAATTTTGTTCAACTTTTGAGTTTTCATTTTCACCTGCTGTTTTTTTTCCCTCCTCACTCATCAACATGGCTCTAATTACATTCAGTTAAGGCCCGGAAAATAAACCATAAAATTGCAGACAAATACAGTCTGACCTGTTGCACAAAAAAGAAAAACAAAAAAGAATTGTCCAAAATTGAATACATTTATAATTCTTGTCCAAAAATATCTCTCAGAATAAGATCAGAGATTGAGAATTACCTTATGGTCCTTTACAAAAAAAAAAGAAAAAAAAAAGCTTTTGTTAATCAAGGAAAGAAATAAATGGATAATAAATCTACAGATTCTTTTTTTGTCACTGTGTGTGATCTGAAGCTTTGAAAGTGTGAAATAGCCAGGCTTGTGTAAGGATGTACTAAGGCCATATAGTACCTTGATTCTTGTGGCTGGTGTGTGTGTGTGTGTGTGTGTGTGTGTGTGTGTGTGTGTGTGTGTGTGTGTGAGAGAGAGAGAGAGAGAGAGAGAGAGAGAGAGAGAGCCCTTTCACTGAAGATATGTTAACAGTTAACATGGCTGCTCCATTGTGTGGCTGCTACAGGATGAATAGAATTCTTGCCTGAACATGGACAGACAAAGTAGTAAGCTCACACTACCTGACCTGCACCACATGCACACACACACACACACACACACACACATGTGTGTGTATTTAACAGTTATTCCACAACATTTGATCAAATATAAATTATTATTACTGTCCTGAGGTGTTGGCCAATTTTTAAGATTTTGAAGATCTTCATAATGAGTGTCGACAGACACGCCCTTACTATAGTCCACTAATAGAAAACTGTATATAAGTGTTCATATTTAAAACTTCTCTTTGACCTTGAGTAACCTTGAAAGCTGAAAATCTAGCTCACAGGATTCTGAGCATATCAAACTTTACAGTGCGTATATTTAGACATGCTGTTACTATGGAACAATAAACACACACACACACACACACACACACACACACACACACACACACACACACATATATATATAAACCTTTGACCTTGTGTGATCTTGAAAGGTCAAACCCCAGTCATCTCATAAATCCTTTAAATATGAGCATTCTTTTGCTAATTTGGTCACATCCACATACTATAGATCATATCATAAGACAAGCACATAGGTAATTACAACCAGTACCCATAGAGGAGCTATTTGCTATAGTATCCATGCTGCATAGCGAAGGTACCATGCAGTCTAGTTTTGATGTTTTGTGTGTGGGGCTTCCCATAAATGTAAAAATAAAATCTGGTAGAGATGTGCATCAGAACAGGATTCCATTGGATACAAAAAATAAATATAAAAAATTCCCAAGCTGGAGGCTTTTACCTTCATGCATGCACGAGCAAGCAGTCACAGGACAAATAAATATCCTGAACGTGCAATGATACCTGATGCATTTGTTTGTATTTTGGTGACCACAACCAAAATTCCTTGATCATTTTTAAATTTCTGTGGCTGATACAAAAAAAAAAAAAAAGAAAAGAAAACCCCCAAAAATGCTATGCGCATCTCTAGTGGAGATAAATGAACTCTAGTTGAGATGAAGATGAATTGAACTGCTGTGCCCCTGCAATAAACTATGTTTCTTCCAGGGGCATAGTGGTTAAGAAAACCTATTCATTTTCCCACATTGGGTTTAAAACTGAAGCAGGTCTAAACTGGTACATATCCAGATAGTGGCATTGCGATACTCTGTCTGTCCTGAGTTAATTAAAAATACTGTTTTTTTTACTATTTATGCCTCTTTTTTTTTTTTTAAAGCAATTAAATTATTTTCTATTATTATATTCTATATGCTACTATTAATTGTTACGTTAATTTTATCCCCCCTCCACCCGCCACCTTTCATTTTGCATCTCTCATACTGTATCGTCTCTCACTGTACCGCCTCATCTTTTGCCCCCTCTCCCCTCCCTTCTTCCCTCTCTCCCTCCTTGGCTCATTGGTGATTGACACTTACAAATTACCCAGCGGTGAAGCCATTGTGTGTGACCCCTCTCTCTCCCTCTCATCTCCAGTGAGGCGGCCGTTTTGTCATCTAATTACTGCGAATCCTGCTCCTGCTCCCTGCTGCTGCATTTTTAATGGGCCTGCCAGCCCACTCTCTAAACCCATCTCTGTCCTCTCTCCACGGCACGGCTTCCCTTCATTTTTTTTTTTTTTTTTAATCAGTCTGTTTACCTGGCTGTGTTTTATCCATCTGCAGCACCCATCCACCACACACACTCCTGCTTGATGTGTCATGGGGAAACTGAATCAGATCTCTTTTGCAAGGCACAGTCTGCTATCTTAATGACCACACACACACATATACAAACACTTGCAATATCTTGCTTGTGTGTTACGCTGTGGAAGATAATCAGAAAATATATTTCTGGATAATCTATTGTTTAAATACGCTTATATTGCACATAATATATGTTATAATGGGCTGATCTGTCTTGAGAAGGAACCTGACTTTGGCATTATTACAGAAAGCAGCTTGACATAAACATGTTGATGATTATCAAATGGAACTGTTAAATTTAGCTTATATCAAAATGTACTGTAAATTTTTTGTAGAGAAGAGACGTCAAACTCTGATAAAACCAAGGACAACATGTACAATGAATTCTTCATTAATGGAGACATTACATCTTAAGGTTGGATTGTCCTGATATAAGTTAGTGTGATGGTAAATTTGTGACCCGCTCCAGAATAATACGGATTAAGTAGGAAATTTGACAAACTGAGATATATATTTGGAAAGAGAATTTAATATGCTTTAGAATGAGGTGTAATACACGATAATAGCATGAAAATGGCCTGAGCTACATCACTTTGTATGTCGCTAATCAGAAAATGCTACTTTTGAGAAAATAGAAGTTACAGTTAAATAACCGGTTTCTGAATGTCCGCATTTGAAACTCCCTAACATCCATACACTAAATGAATCCGATTTTCGACCAATCAGTGCGATCGTACTAGCGTCTTCCTAGCAACAGATGAGTTCTATATACACCGGGTCATGTCTGTTTTGAAGCTTTTCACTGGTTTACCTTGAAATGATTTAGGAAATCCTTCTGGGATTTTGTAAGTAGGTAGAGTATTCTGATACCAAATATGGAAATACCCTGAGCAATCACAAAATCATATATATATATGGTATGGATTCCAATCAGAATTCCCACAGTCGCCTCTGGTTGTGATGAGCGGCTAAGCTGTGGCTCAGAGGAAGTCCCTTGGTGTAGCTCACATAGCTAGAAATCATCAGACCTTATCAGGCCATCACTTGAGAGAGGACAGAAAAGGAGAAAGCAGAGAGAGGGAGCAAAAAGTGGAAAAAAAATGAATTAGCAAGCAAGACAGAAAAAAGAAAGATTAATATGAGAAAGAGAAGATGTGGGCTGGAGAAAGGAATGATTTTCATGAGCGATTTTAAAAAGTCAATATAAGAAAAGGTACAGTAAGAAGGAATGGAAGAAAGAGTGATCATAAGAGAAGGAAAGAAGGACAAGAGCTTGGACAAACGTTATTTTTTTTTTGGAATGGCGGGTAGTGATTTCATAAGTCTAACAGACAGTGAAGGTAAAATACAGCAACTGTCAGCTCCATGGAGTGCAATATAATCATTTCATCATTTCATTTGACTGCTGTAAAAAAAAAAAAACAGAGGTAGAAGCAAGAAGAAGATTGAGTTCATGTTTAAAACAGGGCAGTCTACCCTGAAGCACCCTGGGAGAAAAAGGAGGAGGTGTGGTCTTCAGGGTTGTTACTGCATTGGGATAAGGAGAAATACAGCCCTCATAAATGAGAGAGAGAGAGAGAGAGAGAGAGAGAGAGAGAAATGGACGGAGTCGAGAGACAAATGACCCAGCCTATAGAGATAGCACTCAATCAATCATCTGCAAACAAAAGCAGTGCTGCCCAGAAGAGTGTTTAAGGAGTGCTTATTTAATTAAAAGTCACTTGCATTGCCTATTTATGTCCCCTCCAGCCTGCAGCGTTAACCTCCGGGGGCCAGGACAAGTGAGGAAACAGCAGGGTTGCATTACTTGTTCAATCGCATTGTTTTAGGGTTTCCCATTAGTCTTATTGTCTGTTATACTTCTCGGTGATTCAGTATAAGCATAAAATAATATAAATTAATAATATATATTCAAGTGTGTTATTCATATATA
>JAQMYF010000026.1:20681643-20699406 GCA_030014195.1 Neosilurus mollespiculum | reverse complement strand
TGCTTCCACATGGCCCCGAGGTGAGTGTGAGTATGGATGGGTTTTTTTTTTTTTTTTTTTTGTGTGTGTGTGTGTGTGTGTGTGTGTGTTGGCCCTGTGATGGATTGGCAAGCTGTACAGGGTGTAGCCTGCCTTCACCCAGAGTCAGCTGAGATAGGCTCCAGCCTCCCTGTGACCTTAGTAGGATTAAGTGGTTGAAATAATTTAAGCAAATGAATGAATGAATGAATGAATGATAGCACCATTGCTTGTCACAAAATACTCTTCAACACAAAAATAAAACATCATAATTAGTGTCATAGTATTTTACTCTACGGAGTCTATCAAACTATGAAATACAATATAGATTACATAAGGCTGCAGGTACATGTGCATCATCTAAACTACCTTGGGTCCTCTTCTTCTTTGGTTTCTCAGGAACTTTCAACATGTTCAGTCTTTTTATTATTATTTTCCTATCAATCCTCATGTTCCTTAGAATTAGTGGCACAACATGGTATGATGTTTCTTATCTGGAGGTATGGCCAAATTAGCTGACTTGGAGGAGCTCTATCTGTGTGCTTGGTATTCTTCTATTTTCCCTTTATACCAACATCTCAATATGGTACTGACAAGTCATGTTT
The DNA here is from genome assembly GCA_030014195.1 of Neosilurus mollespiculum. Classification (NCBI taxonomy): domain Eukaryota; kingdom Metazoa; phylum Chordata; class Actinopteri; order Siluriformes; family Plotosidae; genus Neosilurus; species Neosilurus mollespiculum. The sequence goes on along the minus strand of JAQMYF010000026.1, from coordinate 20,698,783 downwards.
TTTATACCACTGCTGTGCAGATAATACTCAACTCACATGCTACCTTGCTTCAGACAGTCATGTTTCTACAAACATGTCTGTGCCTACTGATGTCAGGTGGCATCACGTGAAACAAAATTCAAGCAAGACCTCAAAATCTTATGGCTTCCTGTGAGGCTCTTGACAGCATACACAACCTTGACATAGTTCTGGACAATCAATGATCCTTCTCTGCTTATATTGCTAACCTGAATCAACCAGGTCTTTCCCGATATTACACACCTACACAGAAGCCACTCAGTGATCTTAAGGTTGGATTACTGCCATCCAGTACATCCAAGTGAATGAATTGTTTTCAATTTCCTCAAGTGCTCCCATGTCACCCCATTAGCTTGCCTACAAAGCTCACAATCTAACAACCCCCAAGTCTAGCACAAATTGACTTGACCAACCTTACTCAAAGATACAAGGAAGTCATGCATCAAGACTGTTCTCAGTACTAGCACCCAGGTAAAATGACAGCTGAGCAGCTAAGGAGACTGAAGACTTAAATGAGAGGTTTGATTCTCTACCAACTTCCTACTTCTTGTATTCATTCATTCACTTGCCGAGCCACTTAATCTTTCTAGGGTTGCAGGGAGGCTGGAACATATCTCAGCTGACTCTGAGAAAAGGCAGAGTACACCCTGAGCAGCTCGCCAGTCCATCACAGGGCAACACACACGCCTATTCACACTCACACTCACACCTAAAGGCAATTTGGAACAGCCAGTTAGACTAATGTACATGTCACTAAACTATGGGAGAAAACCAGAGCACCCAGAGGAAACCCAGAGCATCAACACTGGGAGAGCATGCATAGACTTTACATAGAAACGCCCTTGCAGAACCTGGGACTCTAAGAACCCTCTTGCTGTGAGGTGGAAGTGCTAACCGCTACGCCACCATGCCACCCCTACTTGTACTATTTGCTCACTATAATATTATACTATACTATAGACTTTTCTATATAGTTTATTACAGTATAATATTCTTAGAACCTGTGAGACCTTCCTCATAACAAGGACGTCTGAGAGACTACAAAGCACATGTTGCATCAATTACAATTATATGACCTTGTTAGAAGGTCTCTGCAGGCACAGGACACGCATGCACAGAGAGATATCATGGTCTTCCACACTATCGTAGAACCAGAAGCAGGTTTTTATCTTTTCTTTCTAACTTATAATTACTCTTACTCATTTGCCGAACCGTGTAATCACGGGAGTCTGGTGTCTATCTTATCCAGTACTGATTAAACAAAAAAAAAGTACTGTGAAAGTGACACTGTGGCTTACTTAGCACCACACAGCTAGCATAGCATTATTCATCATCCTTCTGCCAACATTCTTCCACTCATTCCTGTCCGCTATTGCAGATTTCAAGTTCTGTACCCCAATCCTGTTGTCCTTAGATTAGGTAGGTTAGTTAGGTAGGTAGGGGTAGGTTTACTTCCTTGACTTCACAAGGCAGTGCTCTGTGCTCCAGAGGAGAAGGCGAGATATCACCTCTCCCTCAGTTCCAAAACAGTTCCCTACAAAGAGGACTCTTCTAGATTTGAGTTGAGCTAATAGCACCAATATGGAGCATGATGGCATAGTGGTTATCACGTCTATCTCACAGCAAGAAGGTCCTGGGTTTGAGTCCCATGCTTGGAAGGATCTTTGTGGAGTTTGCATATCCCCCCGTGCTTGTGTTTGTTTCCTCTGGGTACTCCGGTTTCCTCCCACAGTCCAAAGTCATGCACATTAGGCCAATTGTTCCAAATTGCCCCTGAATGTGAGTGTGACTGTTTGTGTGTTTGCCCTGCAGTGGTCTTGGCAAGCTGTTAAGGATGTACCCTGCCTTCTCCCAGTGTCGGTTGAAATAGGCTCCAGCCTAAGTGGTTTGTTAAAGGGAGTAAGTGAATGTAACAGACCACAAATTCCTGTATATCTCTTTCAAGGTGAAATTGGTGGGCCAGTGGATGTTCTGAGCCTAACGTAGGAGATTAGCATATGATTCATCTAGTCTCTATGCTGTTTGAGTGTCAGGATCCATGTCATGGGCCACTACTGATTTGATTAGGTGTTTGACCATGTTAGAACACCATATTTTCTGAGGTCATTACAGGCTTTCCAAGTCAAGCATTACTAATGGGCTATGCTTAGAGGAACTATAGGCATGTCATTTTCATAGCTTGTAAGTGGGACTATGCTTTTTGACTTTTACTCTTATGATGCTTGTAATGTATGAATGAAGGGAATCAATGAAATCAATGAACATGCTCAATGCTCCAGTCAATATGCACTCATGTGTCACTTTAATAGGAATACCTATACACCTACTCGTTTATGCAATTATCTAATCAGCCAATCATGTCCCAGCAGTACAATTCATTAATTCATGCAGATACACATCCTGTATGTGAGACCTGCAGGATGTTTATTTATGCAACAATGGAGACTGTTGACGCAGAATGGTGCATAAAACAAAAACCAACCAGTGAGCGCACCCTAATATTTTGTTGGACCATTTTTAGCCTTGATTACACCATGTAACTATGATGCCACTGTTTTGATGAACTTAAGCAACATTACTATAATTATTTCCATCCAGTGTTGGGTTCATTTTTCACCGACATTTTGAACTGATAAGGGAAAAACTGAACCACTCCATAAAGTCTTCTCCAGCACATCACAATGACTTCCAATAGAGTTAAGGTCAGCAGTGGTGCCAGTTCATATGTGAAAATGATTCCTCATGCTCCCTGAATCACTCTTTCACTATTTATCTACACATGCTGCACAGCTAAAGAGTTGAATCATCTACGATAATATGTATCATCAGGAAAGAAAAGTCCATTTGTCTGATAACCTGGTCATTCAGAACATTCAGATCCTCAGCTGACTTCATTTTATTGACACATAATGTTGCTGAGCCACGACCGAACCAAGTGGAGCAACAATGCCATGTAATCAAGACTAAAGGCGCTTCAGCCAGACACGGTTGTAGGCTACAATAGCAAACCACATCAGGCTAAACTCCAGTGAATGGGCCACAACAGCAGAAGCCTGTGAGTCTGGATCTAACACTATAGTGATTATAGAAAAGAAAAACATCATCTGGTCTTTGTACAAGTGCATATATTTTAAAGGTTTTTTTTGGGGGGTTTTTTTGTTTTTTTTTTAGTAGTAGCAGCTCATTGTCCTAGATAACGATTTCATGGACAGTTAACATCCAGTCTCTTTATAAAAAATACTTGCTTTGCCTGAACAGAAGAAGTTGATATAGTGCTGCACAAAAGTCACCACTGAAGCTAATGTATAGTACTTTTGTCCTGACATTCTCTATTGTTCCCCATCACAGAATCAATCTAATGCTAATAGACATAGTGCTAATAGTAATTCAATACAAAGCTACAAGGGACTGAGAGGGAGAGAATGAAAGAAGGAAATCTGAACAAAATGACCCTTCAGAGAAAGGGAAAGAGAGAAAGAAAGATTTCAAGAGCGACAACAAAAGGAAAAAGGTTGAAGAGATAAAAGGAGGGAGGTGGTGAGACAGATAGAGCGAGCAGTGTATCCACTTCAGCCTTACACCAGGCTTGGTGCCAAGCATCAGTCTCTCTGGAATCCGTTGCTGTTAGTGATAGGTGGCAGGGCAGGTGCCAGCGTGGCAGAGACAGCATTAGGGCTCTTACTGGCTGCCAGGCTATGTGTGTGTTTGTGTGTTTTACACACAGTGCTGGCAGGTAAAGAGGTGCGAGGTGCCAGGGCTGCGTGTGGTGCAGCTGTACCCAATGAAGGGGCATCCCCACTCTACCAACTTTTCTCACACACACACACACAAACACACACGCAATAGCCCTGTTGAAGCAGTATTAATTTCTCAGGGTGAGGTCTGTAATAAAATACCAGCATGCTTCCTCTCTGATAAAATTCTCACAGATGGCTTTGAATTAGCACGAGTAGACTGAGTGTCCAGCAGGTTTCGCTCCTACCAGTCCAGATGTTTGTGTCACATATCATGATTTAATTACTGCATCTGAAACACACACACACACACACACACACACACACACACACAATCATTATTACATAGTGTCTTACTTTAAAAAGAAGAAATAAGAACGGGTGTCATTATAATGAATGCTGGAAAGCAGATGCACCATTAGCCTCTTTTGCTAGCTTGCAATAAGCTAACATGGCCGCCAGATTTCCAGAAGCTTCCTTCATGCAGACATTATATATTTTTACAAATAGCATCAACACTGCATGTTAATGTACATCAGCTGCGTACTAAAATATTAACCAATTGCAGCAAACTGAGAGGAAATAGTAGACAAGTTGTTGTTGTTGTTGTTGCCATCAAAATGTACAGTTTGACAAAAAATGGGGTCGTGGCGTACAGACCATCCCAGCCAGTGCAACATGTATTTCTCTTGGAGTAAATTATACATGTTTCAGCCAAAACACACAAGTTATTTTTATTTAATACACTAGGCTTGCTTTGCCAGTGGGATTACTTTATATGTGGGAACTACAAGACCACATCTACACAAATGAAATATATTTAATGCTAACTTTAAAACAACACCTACAGTTTGTTTATGCATCAGAATCTTAAACTGTAAAATTTTATTAGGAATTTATATTAAACATAGGAGGGATGGGTGCGTAGTGGTAAGCACATCCACCGCAAGTGTGTCATGTGTTTGAGTCCTAGGCTCGGGCGTTTCTGAGTGGAGTTTGAATGTGCTCCCGATGCTTGCATAGGTTTCCTCCGGGTACTCCAGTTTCCTCCCACACAACAAGCGAACATGAATTACAAAAGTCTGAATATGCAAATATGGCCAAAATTCCTGACAAATATATTACAGAGGGCTGGACAAAACAAACAAAAACAAAACAAAATGAAAACAAAATTAAAATGAAATCAAAAGGTTTTGGTTACTTATTATTAACAAAACAGAGCAGATGCTGAACGAATATTCACAATTATTAACAAATGTTTTAACAGATGGATAATGAGTTGTGCGCATGCTCTCCATATGATCCTCGAATTTTCCCCAATCATGTCATGTCTGTATGCAGGTATAAAACATTTGCGCACTGACTGAGAAAAAAAATTCCCCGCCGTGTTGTGCAAGTTCCGAAGATGCCTAAAAAGTTCAGGAAGAAGCAGACGCCCCGGAAGAAGTAGCCATCCTTAGGGCAAACATGCGAGGCCACACCCACACCTTCACCTGAAAAAGCAGCTGTATCCCAAGATCCCAGTCTCCCAGTTTAAACATCTTACAGAAATGTCTCTCCAAGTCCATTCAGTGTCTCAACTGGCTCCACATCCTCAACAGTACCAGCAGGGAAGCCCAAGAAGCCCAGGGCCAAGAAGAATCAATTCAAGCTCAGGAGTGTGGATGTGTGGATGATGCGCAGGAAATCCACTTAGAAATTACCTCACTTGGGGTGGTCGAGGAAGACCGTACCAGTAACTAGCTGCAATCTTACTTCAGATGAACAAGATGTTCCCATAGCGCATACTGAGCTTTTTCATTGCGCATGGGCTGCTTGCTGGCATATGTCGAAAAAAATGTTCACAAAAATTTGCAACAAATGGTATGAACATTTAAAATGAATTACAGTGAAATCAAAACAAACTTCAGTGTATGGCAGCAAATGCCAAAAATTATCCATACGCTGGACTAATTTGTCTAATTTGCCCCTAGGTGTGCTGCCCTGCAATGGACTGACAAGCTGTTCAGGGTGTACCCTGCCTTCGCCCAATGTTGGCTGAGATAGGCAACAAATGAGTAAGTGATTTATATTAAACACTTTATTTAAAGTGCTCCCATACGGACCTTTAAAGCACCATACGTAAAGAACCATTGACTTGATGCTGCATGGCTTGGCATGGTCCAGAGTTCATATGCATCACGATGCTGGATGGCTGTTACACATTGCAATCCTGATTGGCTGTTATTCATTGCGATGCTGACTGGCTGTTTTTTTATGTTTGTTTGTTTTTTTTCTCAGCCGACTGTGGGCAATGGTGGGGTACACACTGAACAGCTCGCCAGTCCATCACAGGGCAACACACCCAACCTTTCACACTCACACTCACACCTAGGGGTGTAATTTGGAACAGCTAAGTGATCCTAATGATCATGTCTTTGGACTGTGGGAGGAAACTGGAGGAAACCCATGCAAGCACAGGTAGAACATGCAAACTCCACACAGAAACGCGTTCACTTAACCTGGGGTTTTCTTGCTTTAAGGCAGGTGTGCTAACCAGTATGCCACCATGGTGACCTTTCTACTGGTTTTTCCATGGCTTAAACATTTAAAATAATGAGAGAATAATGAATAAATCATGAACGGAAAAAAAAAACACAACCCACAGAATTCTTATGGGAAGCCTCGCTTTTAGGCAGTGTTTAATCTGTGTCCATTTCCCAAAAGGACTCAAAAATGAGGTACAAAACTATTTAAATATATACATGTATATATATATATATATAAATATTTGAAAATATTCCCAGGCCACCACAGATCAAGTATGCTGCAGGTTGCTGAATATCGTTCAATCATGCTATAAGTTTAACTCAGCTGATTGATTTATTGTAGTACTTTATTTTAGCTTAAGATGCTGGATCTGACTCTGCATGTTTTTGACATATGCCACCTCCAAGATACACAAAACCACAGTAGTTTTATAAACTGCTGCTCATGCTGCACAGCTAAAGAGTTGAAGAAAATGGCTATCCGTCCTCTTCCACACACATCCGCATACAGACACAAATGATTGCTTCGTTCCATTGATTGACAAAGGAGAGAAAATCCCTCCCACCTAGAGAACAGGGAGAATTTAGTGAGTAAGGTTCTGCTTCCTGTTTTTCCCTTTTTTCATCCTTTTTTTCTATCCATCCTTCTGTCTTTCTTTTCCCTTTCTTGTGTTTCTCCTCTTTCTATGAATGTAGTATTACTCTAACCCTGCTCTTTAACTATTTTCTCCAACCAGTCTCTGGTAGTATGCCATATGTTTCAGTTGTGCCAGCGCCGACCCCCCGCGGTACCCCCCTCTGTACTGCCCTCCATCCTTTCCTCCCCCGGAGGCGCCGGCTTTGTAGGCTAATTAGCAGTGAAATTGGTGAATTGCAGGCTTCGGCACATCGGCATCAACACTTCAGCTGCCACAAGCGCCACTTTAGCCACTGAAAGGGGTGAGACGAGAGAGAGAGAGAGAGAGAGAGAGAGAGAGGGAGAGAGAGAGAGTGAGAGAGAGAGAGTGAGAGAGAGAGAGAGAGACTATTTTGCATGAGTCTCTTTCTATACAGTGTCTATATGTTACAGGTATAAACTGTTCTTATATGCTGTTTTTTCATGAACTGTTTGTCTTACATCAGATGAAGAAGAAGAGAAAAATACACCAATGTTCCACCTTCCATCTTATCTTTAACTTGTGTGTCTAGCACTGTATCCTTAATGACAGAAGAGTGAAAAAAAAGACATCCGCTCCATCATCCTCCTCTAGCAATCTCATCTGATCTGATATTAACAGGCCGCATTAAAATCGTGCCGTGCGTCGGCGGACTCATTTAAAATTAATAACTGGTAATTATGGAGGAAGTCGCTGCATAGATATGGAGGGTTGGAGACAGAGGATGAGGAGAGTGATAGTCGGTGTAATGGGAAGAGAGAATCACTATCATGGTTTGGGGGGAAAAATGCAGGTCGAATATTACTGAATTGATTCTGTATTTATTTATAATTAGATTCTGGAAGGGGGCAGGGTGTATCTGAATTAGATCATACTTTATGAGTAGTGGAAATTGAATGATGGTTAATTTTCCACAGGAAATCATTAATTCATTTCCCGAACTGTTTAATCCTACTAGGGAGGCTGGAGCCTATCTCAGCCGACTCTGGGCGAAGGCTGGGTACTCCCTGAACAGCTCGCCAATCCATCGCAGGGCAACACACACGCACAGCCACTCACACTCACACCTAAAGGGCAGTTTGGACCAGACAATTAGTCTAATGTGCATGTCTTTGTGCATGACTGTGGGAGGAACCCGGAGCACCCTGAGGAAACCCATGCAAACACAGGGAGATCATGCAATCTTGCCGAGCCCAGGACTTGAACCCAAGACCTTCTTACTGTGAAGCTGATGTGCTAACCACTGTGTGTGTGTGGTTTTGGTGGTGGTGGTGGTGTTGGGGGTGGGGGTGGGGGGTGGGGTAATATATTAAATAGCGTTCTGGTAGTGTTTCAACTCCACAGTCCCTCTGAGACATGCTGTCCACAAACGCTTTGTCATTACCACAGAGGTTAATGAACTCTGGCGGCAGAATAACTCTGCAGGATCAATACTCACACACACCGCACACACCAGCATTAATTTTAAGGCGCTTGAATGAACCAGGCTTTCTTTCTTTCCTTTCCTTATTTTTTTCAAATGCCACACACAATTTTTTTTCTTCATCTAAATCAAACATGCACACACACACAGGGCGGGGTTTTCCTGTGCAACTATTCCATACTCAGCTCTGTTCAGTCCCATAAGGTACTTTTCCATTCAAATGTGTCTCAGAGGTGCTAACTGAAAGTCTAGGAATGGGAATGGTTTTGTGTTTCCATCAGCTGCTTTCATGTCTAAAGGTAACATTCACTATGTCAAGATTTAGTCACAAAAGCAGTCTCTTTGACTATATTTCACTTTGCATACTTAATCTTCACACCTGGGTGAAGTGAGGGACGAAAATAATACTGAATGAAGTACAGGTTTCTGGGCATAGTTAGGTTTCTTAGTATTTATTATGGATTGGCCAGGAAATTAAATAGGGAAATATTTTTATGATTTAACATAAATAAATAATAATTTAAAAAACCCCATTTGTGGTAATATCCCATGTAATCCACACAGGATCATATTGTTTCATATGGAATGATGTAATATAGACTATGATCCCATTATATTATTCAATCATTCATTCAACTGCTTAATGCTTATTAGGGTTGCGGGGAGGCTGGTGCCCATCTCACCCGACTCTGGGCAAAGGCAGACTACACCCTGGACAGCTCGCCAGGCCATCTCAGCCGACTCTGGGCGAGAGGGAGTACACCCTGAACAGCTCGACAGGCTATCGCAGGGCCAACACACAAAACCATTCACACTCACACTCACACCAAGGGGCAAATTATAACAGCCAATAAGCCTACTGTGCATGTTTTGGAACCATGGCAGGAAACTGGGGTACCTGGAGGAAACCCACACAAGCACAGGAAGAACATGCAAACTCGGGAACACGGGATCGTCTTGCTGTGAGACAGATGTGGTAACCACTGCACCATCGTGCCGCCCTGTTATAATTATTATTATTGTTGTTGTTGTTATTGTTGTTGTGTGGAAATTATATGTTTGTTCACTCAAATCCTGTCTATATTTGGAGCCATGTTGCTTTTCTGACTGGCTGTTTGCTTGCCTTGTTTAACCATATACATTTATATGACTTTTCCTTATTTCTTTAACTGGTTCAGAGAATTGGACACAGTGAAAAAGTCTCTCTCTCTCTCTCTCTCTCTCTCTCTCTCTCTCTCTCACTTAATCTATCTATCTTACTATTCTCTGCCTATCCACTTGTTCTCTCCACCCTACTTTTGCTCAGTAGTACAGGCATAGAACTGAAGAGCTGAGAGCTGGAAAAAAAGAAGTGACACATGTCTAGACCTGCCTTTGTCAATAAATGTGTAGTCCATACTTTAATAAGCACAGTCCAAAACATACACAGAGAGAGAGAGAGAGAGAGAGAGAGAGAGAGAGAGAGAGAGAGAGAGAGCCTGCTTGTATCAGATCGCTGTATTTTATGTTATTTAATATAAAACCGATAAAAAAAATGTAAATTACAAAACAAATAAACAGCAAGAGCACTCTGAGAGCACAATCTTCCACCAAGCCCGACAATTCCACATATGAATCTGAAATTTGCTCCAAACTTTCACACACAACTTTTTTGCAAATCACAGAAAGTAAACAGAACCCCCTGCTGGGTCTTTCCAAAACCACACCTTCATTAGAACTGCACACATGGCATTGTGTAATAACACATTGACACAATACAACCACACAAACAAGCAACACATAAACCAAGGATATACCATAACTTCCATGGTGGAGGTAAAACTATTGGAATATGAAGGTATAGTGTGGTAAGGAAATGTATTATTTTCTAACATACAGTATGTGATGAAGGTGCTTGAAGTGGAGTCCTTGAACTCACTGGACTCAACTAATACTCTGAACAAGGGAACACTGAACCTCAGCCCAGTCGAAAGGATTCGCTAACTCAAGGGATACAGGTCAGGTTCGGCAAACATGCAATCAAAAATATTTTTGATATAAACAAAAAGTCATTTATCCAATTTAAAAGAAAGTTAAAGGAGGATGGGGTTGAAACTGGCTCTGTGAGGGCATTTTGTTTGCCTGGTTGGGATAAACTTGTCCCATTATAAGGAAGTTTATACTGTTCTTAATTTAGACAGTATAGTGTCAACATGGCCACCCAACCGCCACCATGAGTGAAATACATGCAGAGAGGGAGTCTTGACTTTTTCTTAAAGTAAGTAATTTAAGAAAAGCAAAACAACATTCACTCACATTTTTTCAAGGTTTTTTTTATAGTCCGGTAAACATATTATTTGAAATTTTTAATAATTTTTTATTCATTCATAGCCAATTCCCTCCCATTAAGGAGTACTTCCCTATAACACAACAGAGGGAGCAGCAAAGGCAAGCACATGCTTCCTCTGAGACACGTGATGCCAGCCACCGCAATCTTTTTTAATTGCTGCAGGTTCGAACCTTTAAAAAATGCAGGAGCCCTCCCCCCCCAGAAATTCATTCCAGTGTTCATTATGATTTGCATCATATTCAATGCAGCAGAGTTGCAAAAAAAAAAAAAAGAAAAAAAAAAGAAAAAGTGAGTCGAAGCATAGGATTCATTTACCTGTAAGATGGGTGTGAGATGGTGGAAATGTTGTGTTGTGTTTGTAGGAGAGGATTCTGCTGAATTTCGACCTTGACCCATTTGTGCCATTTTGGCAGACACCCTTATCCAGAGCGACCTACATTGTTATCTCATTTATACAACTGAGCAGTTGAAGGTTAAAGGCCCTGCTCAAGAACCCAACAGTGGAAGACTGCTGGCACTGGGGCTTGAACCACAAACCTTCTGATCAGAGCATTAACTGCTGAGCCACTATTGTCCCATTTCTTCAACTTCTCTGAACCTTTAGATGATACATACTGTAGATAAGGACATATTCAAAGTCTTAGCAATTTTAGATTGAGGAGCATTATTTACAAAGTGGTCCACACTTTTTAGGGGCTGTTTTAACACATTGGTGAACCTCAAGCCAGATGCCCTTTTTACACCTAATCATGTTACTAACCTGCTGTCAGTTAATCAAATTAGTTAAGCTAATATTCCTCCAGCTGTTTCTTTTTAGTACCACTTACTTTTCCAGCCTTTTTGGAATTGTGACATGTTATTACTAATACTGCTAATATCACTCACTCATCACTCATTTGCTGATCACGGGGTCACAGGGATCCTGAACCCATCTCAGCCGACACTGGGCAAAGACGTGGTTCACCCTGACCATCACAAGACCAACACACACACACACAACCATTTACAACTCACACCTAGGGGTAATTTGGAATAGTCAATCAGTCTAATGTGCTTGCCTTTGGACTGTCGGAGGAAGATCGGAGTACCTGGATGAAACCCATCCAAGCACGGGGAAAATATGAAAACTCCACACAGTAACACGTTCGTTGAGCCTGGGACTCAAACTTGCTGTAAGCAACACTAAAAATAATAGAGTCTTTTTATTAGGAGCCCTTTTAGACAAAAGTGATGGTGTATAATTATATATATATATATATATATATATATATATATATATATATATATATATATATATATAAATACAAACATTTTTGTCAGCAGTGTAAAGACTGAAATATTTAAAAGAACTTATTTCTGGCAAAGTGAAATAGTGAATATTTGAAAATCAGAACAACTGCGTTACTGTATGTCATTTGAGGCTGATCTATTTGAAAACATAAATCATAATCAAATAAAGACTTGTTGATTATATTATCACATTTTCATGATGTTAGAAACATCTCGTCATTTCTCCCCGAGGCTGCCTCACATTCACACTCTGATATCCTGTTTACTGCATGGTCACATGCAGGCTATCTGTTTATTTCCGCTAATCGGTTAATTAATTTCTTTTGCTTGCTTCCTTTTAATGAGTAATTAAAGCTGCTTTGCTTAGATCCATCCTCAGACAGTGGGCATGTGTGATTTGAATGTTGCTTGTTAACTTCTTCGCACCTGAATTAGCAGGTGCATTTAGCTTTTAACCCGAGACCACCTTCCTTCGCTGCAGTTTGGGTAAACAAATACACACGGCGGGTTATATTGTGTTGATCCACTGATGAAGATAGTTGCTACACACACACACACACAAACACATGCTATAGATATATGGAAATATTTTTCACCAGAGATGAATGTTGATCAGAAATAGCAACCAGCTTATTCGTCACACACAACACACACACACACACACACACAGCCCGTTCACACATTGCATAAAACAAAAAACAGAGGTCACTTGGTGTTCAAATCCAAACAGCAAACACTCAATCAGTCTGTAATGACCACTAACAAGGGCAGAGCTTCTCCCAAACAGATTGTGCACATGATGAGAAGCTGTGTGAGAGAGAGAGAGAGAGAGAGAGAGAGAGAGAGAGAGAGTAAACGTGGCTCTATCTCTCTTTCATTTACACACACTCTGTCACACAGAAACAGAAAACGAGGCCCAGTCTAGCACCTCTGTCTTATCCCAGGCTGAAAAAAAAAAATAGGAGAGAGAGAGAAATGAATCCAAAAGAGAGACTGGGGGTGGTGTCACCCTCTTCAACACCCCTCCTCCCTTACAGGTTTGCCTTCAGGCTTCCACTAATTAGTATGACTTCTCTTTTAGCCCATGTTCTCTCTCTCTCTCTCTCTCTCTCTCTCTCTCTCTCTCTCTCTCTCTCTCTTGTAAAAGTTTGGGGTTTGCAGTTCAATGTGTCTACTGTGTGACATCTAGATGTCATGCATCGTGGTAAAGCTGTATCTCTCTATCTCTCTCACTCTCTCTTTCTCCTTCCTCTCTCATCGATCTCCGTCGCCACTGTAGGTCTTCTGGCAACACGGGTCTTTTCTTTCCCTCCCTTCCTCATCCCCTCTCTTCCTTTTCCCCTTCTTCCCATCTTATTTCTCTGTCTCTCTCTTCATCCTTCTCGCTCTCAGGGCTGATTGATGGTATGTAACATTGAAGGAGGAGATGCAGCCATATGCTTCAGCACAGTGATATGGATCAGTGCTTGTCTGCTTTCACTACTGCACTAAGATCTGACTTGCTCATCCCCCCCCCCCCTCACACACACACACACGCACACACAAATCTAAACTGTACAGGGTTACAGGTGGAATTTGTCAATGCACACATCAGCATCATTTAGGTACATTTTGAGAGTGCCTCCAATTTTAGGATTTGTTTTTATTTTTATTTATTTTTTTACTCCTAGGTGGCTCCACTTAGCTAATTGTGTTATAAATTAAAGTTTAAACTAAAAGAATGTGAGCATCGGTGTTTGTTTTGAAGGCATTTTTACATATAGTCCATAAATAGTTACTCTAATAGAATCAAACTGTGAATTGCAAGTTGCACAGGCTCCTGCTTAGTTCAGTGGAACAATGGATGTCTTAAGACCATTGGGGGTGGCATGGCGGTATAGTGGTTAGCACATCTGGGTCATTCTTTGAAACTGGTACCATAAAGTATGACTTTCAGAATCCCCACATTTCAATGTAGTCCAGCTTATTTGACCATAAATTCATGAACCACTGTTACAAAGACAATGTGAGAACTGCTTCATGCACATAACTGCACTTTTCTTAGTAACAAACAGGAATAAATCTGTATGGACACCAAAGTCATCTTTAAATAGAAACCAGCAAGTTTTCTCAGGATCATCACGAATCCATCAAGTTCCCTCAAGATCCCCCACGCTCATCACAATTCTCTAAAATCATGTGATCATGGACGTCATGCCCCAGTGTAAACCCACTGTTAGTTTTTTTAGCCTCTCTCACCAGTCGATGTCTTGCTCTGATGCTGTCTTGAGGGACAGCATGTTCTAGTAAGAGTCTGGGTGCAGTGATGAACCTTCTACTCTTTGATGATGCATCCAACAATACTCAACATTACATTCAAAAAAATAATGATATAATTTTGGACCCATTTTCTGCCCTGTGCGTTTCAATGACTTTGTTTCCTTATTAACAGAATGCTCTGTTGCCTCACTGTCTTCATTTTTCCAACACTGAAAGTGAATTGCAAACAGAGCTTTTTATATCCATAGAGACGATCTTACTTTATGGACTCAGAGGTAGTACCCAATTATACTTCATTATGGTCAGGCATGTGTCACCTTTGAGTAATTTTTTTTTATTATTTTATCATTTGTATAAACCTGGAGCTTTCAAAGCTCTCTCTGTATCTCCCTCTTTTTACATATTTTGGCTTTAAAATATAAGAGAGCAAAATAGTTTTCAACATAATTGCATGACATAATTGTGTCTATATAATCTGTTTTATAATCCGTAATATCATAATAACATTCATAAGGGTTGAATACTTTTGCAAGCCACTGTTCAGTCATTCTTGAGCCTCAGGGGTTTTATTTATTTATTTATTATATATATTTTTTGGGGTTATTTACAGAGTCTGAGAGTGACAGTGAATGCATTTGTTTGTTTTAGAGCAGAAGTTTTACTGAACACATGTCACTTTGACTCTCAGCCTCTGACTCATTAGATGCTTCTTTACCTTTTTTAAGACATAAGCATAAATAAGCCCCCCACACACACACACTCACACGCACACACACACACACACACACACACGCACACACACACACACACACACACACACACACACATGGTTTTATGTATAATTACACTGTCACTTTTTACAAGCACATTCACTACCCTGCATGCTATAAATGTGCACTCTGATAATTTTTATTGCCTCTATCTATCTATCTATCTATCTATCTATCTATCTATCTATTTATCTTTTTTATTACATGCATGAGCAGAAAAAAATCAATTAATGCAAATGTTCTAAAAAATAATACAAATTTTTAACAGTTGCATTTTTAGTATATATATATTTTTATATACATGCACATACAATATATACATACAGCCACACAAAATAATTGTTTTTCTTTCAGCAAAAACAAGAAAATTCTGTTTTCTAGGCTATTATGAAAAATCCTGGGAAACCTTACTTTTAGGCCATATCATATAATTTATAAGGATCTACTATAGATCATCACCACTATAGGAAATCTACAGTTATGTTTACAGGAAATCTATAGTTTGTCAATAGGATCTATAGGAAATCTACAGTTCAGCTATAAAATATATAGGAAATCCATAGTCTTGACTATAGAATCCATAGTTAAGTCTATAGAATTTCCTGTGTCTATAGAATTTGTGGAGAAACTGCCTATAGAATGCGCAAAAAACCTATAGTCCAAAAAATCTATAGAAATTCTATCTATCTATCTATCTATCTATCTATCTATCTATCTATCTATCTATCTATCTATCTATCTATCTGTCATTTGTTTGTATGTTTGTGTCGTAATGCTTTTTTAATCTTAGTGGAAAGAGAAAAAAATAATTTATGTTCTTTGTGCACATTTAAAGTCTATTTACATCACAGCTCATTTAATTCATAATCATGCGTTTTGTTTGTTTGATTGATTGATATAATTTTAATTCAATTTTCGTATTGCTACAGTACTTGGCAGCAAATATATTTGCGATTCATGACTGCCTGAAGTCTATGACCCTCACAAACCCTCAGACTCTGCCAAGTTGGACATGAAATGAATTTAAAATCAAAGGACTAAAACAAGTGGCATGCTGTTATACAAAAATGGTCAATGTTAATATTGTTATCAATGGTGTTTTCCAGTATCATCATATCCCACTCACTCACTCACTCACTCACTCACTCACTCATTTGCCAAACTGCTCAATCCTACTAGGGTCACAAGGAGGCTGGAGCCTATATCGGCCAACACTGGGTGAATGGCGCAGTGCACCCTGAACAACTCGTCAGTTCATCACAGGTGCCAACACACACTCACACTCACACCCCGGGGCAATTGGAAACAGCCAGTTAGCCTAATGTGCATATCTTTGGACTGTGGGGGGAATTATTAAGACATACAGTATCCCCAAGAAAATGTGTGACCAGCCATTCACTCAATCACTCACTCATTTTCCAAACTGCTTAGTCCTTTAAGGGTAGCATAATATGAATGTCTTTGGACTGTAGGAGGAAACCAGAGTACCTGGAGGAAACCCAGGCAAGCACAGGGGGGACATCTAAATTGCCCCTAGGTGTGAGTGTGAGTGCAACTGGGAATGATGGTTTGTGGGTGCCAGCCTCCCCGTGGCCCTAATTAGGATTAAGCAGCTTAGAAAATGAATGAATGAGTAAATGAATGACTAAACTAACACAAAAAATATCAGTATTACGTCTCATTTGTTGGAGAATACCAACATTGTCTGTGAACACTGTATCAAAATGTTTGGTTTTTTTAATTAAGTTAGGAAAATTGACAATTTCATTGGGGTCCACTTATTTTTTCACCAGACCATAAAATAGGTTACTGATCCGAAGGTCAGTGGTTTAATCCCCACTATCACCACTGCTGGGCCCCTGAGCAAGGCCCTTAACTCTCAATTGCTCAGTTGTATAAAAATGATAATTGTAAGTCACTCTGGAGCGTCTGCCAAATGTTGCAAATGTAAAATGAATTTGAGCATAATCAAGATATTTCATTATAAAATAAACCTGTACTGATTTTATTTGTAATCACATTGAAAAACAATGAAAAAGAAATCTAATTGTATTATAATCTGTGTGTGTGTGTGTGTGTGTGTGTGTGTGTGTGTGTGTGTATGACCTTGCCTGCAAATGTGTGTGACACTAT
>JAQMYF010000026.1:20676716-20678022 GCA_030014195.1 Neosilurus mollespiculum | reverse complement strand
ATTTCTCATGCTGTTGCATACTGCCATCTCACTGCTGTCTCTTATCATACCATTCAGAGATATCACACGCTTACACGCACATTCTCTCTCTCTCTCTCTCTCTCTCTCTCTCTCTCTCTCTCTGTTATCATAACACTCACTGGTGATATGTCCACTTTATCTGTGTGTTCCAGGGGCCTGCAGGCTGTTTTAATGCATATTAAACAAACGTGTTTGTTTTTGTTTTGTTTTTTCAAGGAAAAGAAAATTGAAAATTCTGGGCTGCATACAGAGCACTGATTCTCACATGCACGAATTTAGATTTTTGTCTTTATTATTTACCTTCAATCAGGAGGATATTTAGATAAAGACCATGCTGTGTTATATTCAATTCCCTTATTTTTTTGGCTGCACTTTTATCAATATACAATATCACAAGGCAGCCTTACAGAGATTTAGATATAATTATACAGTTATATTATATATAATTATGATATACACTATGTTAATCTAACCTGGCTTTGCATAGAGATGATGTTTTAATAAACTGTGTCTCAATATAATTACATTTTATTTTTAAAATCTCTTTTTTTAAATAAATTAGGATGGACTGATTGGATGTGAATTGATGTTCAGCTTTGAATAAAACCCATATGTCAATGAATACATAATTATAATAATAATACAATAATAATAAATATAGTATTGTTGTTCACAATTTGTTGACATGCATATATATTTGTGTACCACCAAAATAAAACAATTTAACTAAAGGGTTCGATGTTAATGATTATTCTGGGAGAAATTAACACCATTTTTCAAAATTGTGATTATTATTGTTATTGTCATTTATTTATTTATTTAGGTAAATACTATCTCTGTCACATATATAATATCTATTATAAATATATATAATAATATATTATTATAATTAATATACTGTAATTATATTATACTGTAAGGTTAGAAAAATTTACACTTTCAATGGGGTCTATCTACCTATTTATTTCTTTATTTCTTTATTTATTCATTCATTCATTCATTCATTCATTCATTTATTTTATTGGTTTCCACTACTACTTTGGCTATTTCTTCCACTTTCTGCTATTGCTTAGGCACCTTTGTTTATAAATAAAGAAATTAGCTTAGCACTAAGCTACCTCAAACAACATGATTCCGTTTTCATCTTGATATGTTTTCTTTCATTCCAAACATATAGATTTGTACTTATTTGTGTGTTATTATAACGCTCTACTCCCTAGTTTGGTTGGATACAAAAAAAAACATTTCACTCCTGCCACATTTCTGCAAAAACTTAAGATAATTC
>JAQMYF010000026.1:20654216-20671716 GCA_030014195.1 Neosilurus mollespiculum | reverse complement strand
CTGAACTGCTTAATCCTAATTAGGGTCGCGGGGATGCTGGCGCCCATCTAAGCCAACTCTGGGCGAGGGCAGAGTACACCCTGGACGCTGACAATTAGCAACATGGCTGGCCTTTGATAACCCAGTTAGCTGTACTGGGGGCACAGCAGTGACAACTTAGTGAAAGTGGGGCTTGAACCCCTTGTACCACTGCCCCCTTGTATTAAAAAATTAAATCAAATTGGATATAATGAGATTAAGATTAATATTATTTTTTTATTATTATTTTTTTTTTAGCTGGAAACCTTTTAATATCTGTGTGTAATGCTTAGTGTCTTTGTTTACTGGTGTGAGAATCATTGTGGCAGGCATGTATGAAGGTGTTGTATGAATGTACAACATTGACCATAATCAAGATATTGGGTTGTAAAATAAGTTTCTATTGATTTTATTTGCATTCACATTAAAAAAAAACAATGAAAAATTAACTCTAATTGTATTATAATCCCTGTATGTGTGTGTGTGTGTGTGTGTGTGTGTGTGTGTGTGTGTGTGTGTGTGTGTGTCTGTATTTGTATGACCTTGCATACGCATGTTTATAACACTGTACATGTTTTCATGTAATGTGTGTGTATGTGTGTGTGCATTTGAATGACCTTGCATGTGAATGTGTGCAGTGTTGTATATGTTTTCATGAAGTGTGTGTGTGTGTGTGTGTGTGTGTGTGTGTGTGTGTGTGTGTGTGTGTGTGTGTTTGCCCTGACTACCGTCTCTCAATGTGCCCTCTTCTGAGTGCCAAAAATTCCCATCATCTGTACAACAAGTGGCCTTTTCCTTTAATTACTCTCCTTTCTTCAGGACCAACTCATCCACCTTAGCCACAGTTTACTCTTCCCACCAAGAAAAGAAGAAATATAATTAATTACAATCATTTCTTTTTCTCTCTTTTGCTCCCACCACATTTTCCTGCTTCCCCCCCAAAACCTGTCGCTATATAAATCTCAGAGTCTTATTCTCTGTGTACATCGCCGATGTCCCTGGCAGTTAACTAACCCCCGAGGACTAGCAGTGGCTTACCACTGGGAGCTTTTATTTGCATCCTCACTGAATGAGAGCTTACATCTGCTTTTGTGTGTGAACACTGAGTGTTTGGAAGGCTGAAGGGATTTTGTTCAAAGACAACCACTGCACCAAAGAGTTTACCATTTTCCTTGAGGTAGATGAGATTCTTTGTTCCTGAAAAAGGCTTCCATCACAATCATATGTCATGGTTTAAAAAAAGAAGAAGAAGTACAAGAAGAGGATGAAGAAAGAGTCTAACGCTAGACAAATTGGCTGTCTTTCTCTGGCTCGATTCTGGAGTTTGATCTGGTGTCTAATTATCTAGTAGATTATGTTTGGATAACCGTTCCTCCTCAGGGGCTCAAAATCTGACTTAACCAACCTCGTCTAACTGCACCTTTTCCTCAATGATTATCCTCCCAGATTATCCTGCGGTGTGGATTAGGTATAGTCTGGCCCTTGTTATGATAGCAGCCACAGTTCTGAATGCTAAATATTAAAAATATTCAATATCCGACCTCAAATTAAACACAATCTAGATGGCAAGCATAAAAGACCAATGGGCGTCAGAATACTTGTTAAAATTTTTATATGAACAGTAGGTAGGTACGGTAAGTCTGTTGGGCTTTTACACCCAAGCCTACTGGCTCATCAGGCTGAAGGTTATCCCCGGTTTCCTTAGAGTGAAGCAACTAGGAGCTCAATTCCTCCTGGATGGGATGCTAGTCCATCGCAGGTTACCTTCCCAGTACTTTTATGGTACCAATTTATATTGCTGGGTGGACAGAGGCACACTTGTGGTTAAGACCTTGCCCGGGAGTCTTAGCACGATGAAGGTATAACAGGGATTTGAACCCACAACCTCTCTATCATGATTCCAGTACCCTAATCACTACACCACCAGCCCCTCACGAGCTGTCAGGTTAGGCAATATTTTGAAATTATGATAAACATACCCAAAATTGCACCAGTTCCCCATTAGGAGGATCTCAGTTTTTTTTTGTTGTTGTTTTTTTTGTTTTTTTTTGTAAAACTGAGAATTTATGCGCAAAGGCGGAAACTCTGAATACACAAAGCATGTTGGTGTAACTGGAGTCATGGAAGATGTAGTTGAAGGTGTGGCAGTGCAGCAACGTGGATGAAATTTAACTCCATATATGAAGAGTATGCACTTTTTAATGAAACTAGCTCAAACTGCAATGCAAACTGGGTTGACCTCTTCTTCTTCTCAGCAAAGGCGTTGTCCATATCTTGGTTTTGATCCAAACTCATATTTGTTCTTGCAAAATAATATGAAATCTTTGGTGCTAGGAGTTGTATGCATAATATGAAAACATGCAGTGCTTTATTTTGGGTAAGAAATTATACAGTGTGGGGATTTTATTGACTGGACAATGACAGAGGGCAAAAATATCTGCAATAAAGAATTTCAATAAAGACGTTGTTGTATCTTAAACAGAAGTACTGTCCATATGGTATGATGTCCCTGTGTTTGCATGGGTTTCTTCTGGGTTTGCCTTGGTTTCCTTCCACTTTGCAAAAACATTCCAGCAGATGGATTGACGACACTAAGCTAACTTAGGTTCCATTTGGGCTGCATTCCCTTTCCTTGTGCCAGGATGTTCCCAGAATAGGCTCTGATATGCCAATATGCTCTGTTGCCTCTGGCAACCCAATAGAGCATTTACATAAGGTGAATGGATGGATGGATGGATGACTGGATGGATAGTTGGCTAGCTGGATGAATGGACGAACAGATGGAGGGATGGATAGCTTACTGGCAGGCTGGCTGGATGGATGGGTGATAGTTGGCTGGAAGGATGGAAGGAGGGATTGATGGATAGCTGGCTGGTTGGATGAATGGATGAGTGGATGGATGCATAGCTGTCTGGCTGAATGGATGGATGTATGAATGGGTGAATGCATGCATGGATGGATAGAAGGAGGGATAGTTGGCTGGCTGGATGAATGGATGAACAGATGGATAGATGGACTGATGGATGGATGGATGGATGGATGGATGGTTGGATGGATAGATTATGTATAAAGTACATTCAGGCTTGTTGTCACTTGAATATAAAATTATAATTGGTAAATCTAAAGGTCTTTGTTGCATCACTGTTATATCCTGGGGTATCTTGATCATTGCCCCTTTCGGACCAACTTGCTTTAAAGCTTTGTCCCACAACACCTTATTTTAGTGTCTATCCATTAATCCCCTCCTCCCAACAAGACTGTCCCCTTTCAGTCCAAACATCCCTAAGTTCCCGCCAAACAAACAAGAGGTTGCAGGGGCTAATGATGAACACAGTCAGGGTGAAAAGAGTCTCTGAAAGGATTGAGCTATATTGATAAAGATGCACCAAGCCAATGGAGAGGGTTTCTCCCTCCTCTTTTCTGTTCTCTCTAAAGCCATAGGTGATAAAAACACTGACTGCGGCACCAGACTCAGTAGAATGATCTTCATTGGCCCTTTTGTCAGTTGAGTCATTCTCTTAATATCGATATCCACATTGTTTTGGAACACTGGATGCATTTTCCCACACTAGTTGTCCCACTGAGGCATTCCTGTTCTTCCTTTGATTAGATTCAATGCATTGTGATCAGATTCATGAGCTTAGCACAAGAAGCTTTTATGTGTGTGCACAGTGATTCAGTGATTATGTTCACTTTTTTATGTGAACATTGGGTGTTTAGAAGGCTAAAGATAATTAGATCAAAGATTTCTACTGCTCCAAAGAGTTCCGCATTTCATTGAGGTACATGAGACTCTCTGTAGCTGAAACAAGTTTCTATCCTAATGATTTGTAGAACATGTCAATTATAGACTGGGTCTAGTATTATAGTACTTCCTATTATAGTGCTTTTCCTCAAGAGGGTATTCAGGTGTCATATTTAATCTAATGTCCACCGAAGAATAGTCCAGCCTGAAATGTAATGGGAAATTTATCAGTAATATATTTAATGAGTTAAAGGGTGGCACAATGACATGGTGGTTAGTACGTCCGCCTCACAGCAAGAAGGTCCTGGGTTTGATTCCCGGGATCAGGCATTTCTGTGTGGAGTTTGCATGTTCTTGCTTGCATGGGTTTCCTCCAGTTTTCTCACATAATCCTAAAACATGCACATTAGGCAAACTCAAAATTGACCCTAGGTGTGAGTGTCAATATGGTTGTGTGTGTTGCTCTGCATTGGTCTGGCAAGCTGTCCAGGGTGTATCCCGCCTTCACCCAAGTGTTGGCTGAGATAGGCATCATCCTCTCCATGACCCTAGTAGGATTAAGCAGTTCGGATGCTTATTCGGTTTCACAACCTCAAATCAGATATTATCTCGTAGCCCATGAGGCTTTAGCTGTGCATGCTATTACTCATATCCGACAAGAAGGAGTGGAATACTATTCCCTAATACTGAAAAAAAATACTATTTTATTCTGTCCCCTGGATTGTAACAAATAGCATTTTCATCATTGTATTCAAATTCCTGGAAATTAAAAAGAATATTCATGTTCTTTCATAAAATACTTTACAGGAGAGGCAGTCAGCATGGAGCTAGCTGGTTAGCTGGAGGCCTGTTTCTCGCAGCAAGAAGATAAAGCCGAATTTGGCGATTGTTGGGAAAAAACTGTCCAATTCTTAAGAAAAAAGTTCACACCATCAAATACATGAATTACATATTTTGCTGCTTTTTGTGGAATTAGTCTTGACTAAAGAAACCAGCATTAACAGAATAGCATTCCAAGTAGCTAGCAGCACATCAAGTTTACTCACTCTGAATATGGTGCACCCTCCTCTTGACATTGCCATCAGGCCATACCAAAAACAGAAGACCTGCTCCTTGCTGCAAGCCAATAAAATTGCACTTATTGAGGAAAAACTGTTAAATTCTAGAAAGTAAAAAGTACATTTTTTCACATCACATTTTTTATTCTATTTCTTGGAATCAGTCTTGAATGTGTAGTTAAAAAAAAAAAAAGAACTTATCAAGACCATTTACTTTTTTTCTTAAGTCATGATCAGGTAATAGGATATGAGCTATGAGACATTATCTAGTGAGCAAGGATGGTATATTATTAAATATTATAGTGACCTATATTATAGACCTATAGTCACAAGCTTTGGGTAGAGACTGAAAGAACAAGATCGCGGATACAAGCGGCTGAAATGAGCTTCCTTCGCAGGGTGGCAGGGCTCTCCCTCAGAGATAGGGTGAGGTGCTCGGCCATTCAGGAGAAGCTCGGAGTAAAACTGCTGCTCCTTCTCGTTGAGAGGAGCCAGTTGAGGTGGCTCGGGCATCTGAATAGAATGCCTCCTGAACACTGCCTCAGCGTGGCTACGATGATAGCACCAGCGCAGTAGCTTTGTTTTTGACATGTATTGAAATCCATATATACATCCCCAATGACCAAGCCCTCAGCAACAGTGGTGAGGAGAAACTCCGTCAGTCGACATGAAGATGAAACTTTGAAACACTTTTTTTTTTTTTGTTTAGTGGTCAAATCACTAAACAAAAACTTATTGTAGTTGCAGCTGATTTCTTTTGCTTCAGTTATTTCTGCTTGTTTCTTACTTTTTGCCGGTTCAGCAAGAATTTTTTCCCACCCAATTTGGTCACTTGCCAGTTACCACCCACCAGCCAGCTCTTTCCTATCATACAACACTTATCAACCAAGGAGGGTGAAGGGTAACGTGTTTCCTCTGAGACACATGAAAGCAACCAACTCCATATTCATGAACTGTTGCACAGGGGGCATCACAGGGCAGCGTGACACAGTCTGAGAAATACTTGCATAAATGTATACATCAGAAATAGCTCAGCTCGAAGAAACCCATGATTGCACGATGATGAAGTAGTCCATCCATCCCAGCCAATTTTGTTCCTTTGTCTTCCAGCCATGGATGACTGTGACATAATTCAAATTTGTGATCTGTGCATATTCTCATTCAGGTAAATAAATAGTAAATTGTGGGCAGCCATAGCCTAACGGTTAGAGAAGCGGCTTTGGGACCGAAAGGTCACTGGTTCGATTCCCGAACCAGCAGGAAAAATGTGTGGTGGGGAGGGGGAGTGAGCTGCACCTTCCCTTCCTCCACATTCATGGCTGAAGTGCCCTTAAGCAAGGCACCTAACCCCCAGCTGCTCTCCGGGTGGCAGCCCACTGCTCCAAGTGTGTGTGCTCTTTGGATGGGCTAAATGCAGTAGCAGTAATTTTTGGGATTAATACAGTATATTAAAAAAATTCACTCACCCTCTCAATTTCCGAAGTGCTTAATCTGGTGCCTATCTCAGCCCACAGTGGGCAAAGACGTGTTATACCCTGATCAGCTCACTAGATCATCACAGCCTCATAGTGAATTCAAGTAACTAAAAAATAATGCAACATATTTCAAATTTTAGTGTATATATATATATCCTTTGTTATTAATAAATGTAGTATAGAATGAGTAAATGTGATCCAATTCAGTACTTTCCTATTCCTTATTTGTTATCATCATTAAGCACACACAAATAACTGCATACATAACCGACATTGGTTGTCATTTTCCTAATGCTACAGGATAGGGACGGAGTGCTTGTGCAGCTGCAGTAAATGAGTTGCCCAAACGGCTCTTGGTAGTAATTACCTAAATGGGCTCATACAAAACCTCTTCTTTGTAGAATCAGTTAATTAATTAGCTGTTTCACTGACAGGATAATGGTGGAAGCATGCTAAATAGATTAGTGAGGAACTTGATTTATTGTTGAAAACCACCCCCCTGTTTCTGTTTATCTCTCTCACTCTATCTATTTTTCTTTCTCAGCCTGACACCCTTGTCGTTTTACTATCTCTATCACCCACACACACACGTCGGGAGACTCACAAACGTAAAATTAGCTATCTGATGAAAGACAGTGGATCTATTTTGCTTTTCCTTCTTAAACCATGATATCCAGTGGATCTTATTAATGCCACCGCATTCATTTAATCAAAGGAAGTCAAAGTATTTATTAATTATGCATTAAACTACACTGAGGTTTGTGCAGATCAGTAGCAATTAGCATGTCCACCTCACAGCAAGAAGTTTGTGGGTTTGAGTCCCGGGCTCAGGTGTTTCTGGGTAGAGTGTGTATGTTCTTCCGGTGTTTGCATGGGTTTCGTCCGTGTATTCCAGTTTCCGTTACAGTCCAAAGATGTTATTTATTTAGGTTAATGGGCTGTTCTAGATTGCCCCTAGGTGAGGATGTAAATGTGAATAGGTGTTAGTTCATTTCAGGAGCTAGGAGGAGTTTGGATGTTCACCCTGTGCTTGTATGGGTTTCCTCCAGGTACTCCATAGGTGTGCATGTTGGCCCTGCAGTGGTCTGGCAAGCTGTTCAGGGTGCACCCCATCAAACAATCCCCCCCACACCTCCCAGTGTCAGCTGAGATAGGCTTCAGCCTTCAGTGATTCATTCATTCATTTTCTAAGCCGCTTAATCCTAATTAGGGTCACGGGAAGGCTAGGACCTACCTCAGCCGACTCTGGGCGAGGGCGGGGTGCATCCTGAACAGCTCGAATTTCAGGGCCAACACACACACACAACCATTCACACTCACTCTTACACCTAGAGGTGATCTGGAACCCTAATGTGATTCCTAATGTGCATGTTTTGGACTGTGGGAGGAAACCGGAGAAACCCCACATACAAACTCCACACAGAAATGCCCCGAGCCCAGGAATCGAACCCAGGACTTCTTGCCATGAGATGAACGTGCGAACCGCTGCACCACCGTACCGTTGTCGTGTATTGTAATGCGATGATCATGTTGCTCTAACACACTTTTTTCAAACTCATTCATGAATAATACACATATGTTCAAAAAGAGTAACAGACACGTTAAGTCATGCCTGAGACAATGTTTTAAAATTAGTCTAGAGGTGCAGTTGCAAGTGCATCCATACTTATTGATAGTGTTATTGCTGTAACCAATTTATAGCCTCTGCAGCTAATATGGTTCTTTTGTTGCTTCTATGCATCAAGAATTCACCAGGTATTTCAAGCTTATAGCTAAAAGCACAGCCATTTCATTGTGGAAAGTTCTTTCATTCATTTTTCATCACTGGTAGCCACTTTATCCTGGTCTAGATTAACACATTCATTGTTCATTCTATACCTTTATTCTCTTTGCAACTCTATTATCATAGTGTTTTCTCTGAGAGGTTTTCACAGGGTAGGAAACCAAGTCCTTCCCCAATCTTTCCCATTCCCTCAGGCTGGAGACCTGTGTACCTGTCTTTAGACTGGAGGAGGAAACCAGAGGACGAAAAGGAAACCCATGCAAGCACAGCGATACCATGCAAACACATTAGCCAACCATGGATTTGTTGATTACGCTGCGATTTTGTTTACATCATTAATAGAAATTTCTCAACTCTGTGCTGCACTAAGTACACTGATGGGACTACACTCCTCAAAGGGTTAAATAAAACTTGCACATGGCTAAACACATAGTGTCAAGAACATCATGAATTCTTAATGAAAGCCTATGTGAGATAAACAGATGACATGTCGCTCATTTGTTTATTCCCAGCGATGCTGGGTTTTATTTTGGTAGTGTCAAATCGCACTCTTTTGTTGCGAGCGTGTTTTCTAAATTAGCGCCATGAGCAGTTTGTTAGAGTGTTATTGTGTTTTTTCTTTTGTGTCCCAGCCTTTGTCATGATCTGTAAACTGCATTAATTCTCCTACTTTGTGCTATTTATTTTCAGCTGGTAGAGCTACAACTTTAAAACTCAGAAGACATTTCCGGATCTCACAGAGAGACTCGAGGTATTATGTGCAACACCAGAGCAAGTGTTCAGTTTAGAAAATATAGCCTTGAAGTCGAAGGTATAATCAATAGGTGTTGCCTCATACTTTCAACTTTTTTGTAAAAAAAAAAAAAAAAGAAGAAGAAGAAGAAGAAGAAGAAGTAAAAAACATTTTCAAAGGTGTGTGTGTGTGTGTGTGTGTGTGTGTGTGTTGGTGATGGAGGTGCACAAGGGAGAAAATCCCTTGATTAATCAACAAAGAGTGTGCAAGCTCTCCTGCCGAAGCCAATCAAAGTGAGAGCAGATCAGGTTTTGTACATTTTTTCCCCCTTAAACCTAAATCCTCTTGTTCCACCGTCGGAATCGGGAGAGCTTGCTTTTTTCTCTTTTTCGCGTGCACAAAAGCCGACACTAACGCGCTTTCACAGCGACAAGGAACGGGAGGGCTGGGTTCTTTCTTGAAATCGTCTGACAAGAGGTGTGAATGGACTGCCTTTCTCCTCTGCTAATTCCACACACACACTTTTCCCCATCCCCGCCCCATATCTGAACAACAAACAACGGAGAACAAGTGAAAACAAGGGATCCTGAAAGGCTTAGCGAGCTTGTAATCCTTGAGCACTTCTGACCCCTGTGTTGCCGTCTAAGTCGCCTATCCACCTCCTGCCCAGTTCCCCCCACACACATTCAGGGCCTGATGCGATGTGTGTCTATATTCACCCCCCCCCCCAAACATCCTAATACTAAGTTTCGCCTATTTAAGAGGCCACGAATCCATGCTTTGAAACACCTTTTGAAAAAGGGCCCAAAGTAGCCTAAGTAGGAGAAGGGGCCAGTGGTGTTTCTATTCTCTTTGCCTTTAAAGGCCGCCTTGTTAACACGATCTCCCCTCGTTTCTATTTTCTCCCTCTTGCTTCCCTCTCGTCTTTACCCCTCTCGTTCTTTCTTGCATCACGCACCAACTTCAAAGCGCTGGAGGAGAAAGTCACTTCATCCTTTCTTTGGTTTTTCTCCTCCTTATGTTCTCCGAGGTGCTCCTTCTCTCATTCCCTGCGTTCCTTACCCCCCTTAAGCAGCCAAAGAGAAATCAGCTCACTTTCCCTCACTGTTTTGCATTTGAAAAAAGAAGTAATTAGTCGAAACGGGGGGTTGGGTGTGGGTGGGTGCACAAGTGTGTGTGTGTGTGTGTGTGTGTGTGTGGTGGGGGAATTGAAAGCTCTACATTTGATGTAATTTTGCCACCCATCAAATCCACCTGCTCTCAGTAACCGAGTCAGAAAATTCTTCAAGACAAAATATTCTTTCCTGTGTCGGACATTCCACAGCAAAATCAGCCTACTTTTATCAATTAAATTCGAGGTTTGCATTGAACATTTCTTGTCACATTTGCCCTCGCTCCCTTTTACAATAAAAGGAATGTGTGAGCCAGAGATATGCAGAACTCGTATGTGTGTGTGTGTGTGTGTGTGTGTGTGTGTGTCTGTCTGCTTGCACCCACCGAGTCCTCAGGCAAGATGGACCTGATAACAGGCTTCACCATTATCGCAGCTGAGCAGAAGATTAAACACGTGCACACACAAAGGCTTCTCACCTTGTGTGAGGCATCACACCAAAAGTCCGGCCGCATACATAAATTAAAACAGAAATGACCCGAGGTCTATTACACTCTGATAAATAGCTAGCTTTGTATGCAAATCAAAGGCAATTCTAGGATGTCCAAGACCTCGATTAGAGTATATGATGTGCAAACAGTAAGCGGATAGAAATACTTCTGCAGGTGAATATTAACGGACAAACTCACATATGTGTGTTTAGGTTTTCTTGTGTGTGTGTGTGTGTATGCTTGCACTTATATTTGCTATATATTTACGATCATAACACGTATTTAACCAAGACATTTTGGCTGGTCCTCAAGGCTGTTTGAGGATTAAGAAATGGTTTGAAGGTTCAGGTTAGACTTTAGGGTGTAGTGGTAAGGGTGCTGGGCTCATGATCAAGAGGTTCGAATCCCTGTTAGACCGCCACCGTGCTACACAAGTGTGCTTCTGCCTTGGTAAGGTAAGTTAACCTGCAATCGACAAGCATCCCATCCAGGAGGAGATGAACTCCTAGTTGCTTCATGCTACAGGATGCGGGATAAGCTCCAGCGGGGATGAGCCACCAGGCTCAGGTGTAAGAAGCCCAATAGACTTAGCTTGGAATAAGGTTTCATTTAGGGTCAGGGTAAAGTTTGTGGTTGTGCATTTAGCTGTGAGGGTTAAGGTTTGGTTAAGGGATTAGGGAATGATTTATGTCAATGAATGGCTCCACAAAGATAGAAGAACAAGATGGGGGCTGGGGGAGGGGGGGGGGGTGACCAGGTAAGACAGTTTTTACACTGTGGCCAAAGCCAAAAGCTATTCGCTTGTAAGTGTGGAGTACTCCAGTCGAGTGAACAGTTCTTCCTTGCCCCAATCTTACAACTTCAAGTTAACAATTTGCGTGAGAATGGTCAGTGGCCAAAAAGGAGTGTGTGTGTGTGTGTGTGTGTGTGTCTGTCTGTCTGTCTGTCTGTCTGAGTGTACAGTATATGTATCGCATCTTAATCCTTCAGTAAAAATGCATTGTGAGCTGGTACGTGAGTGATTCAAATCCTTTTTAAGAAATCACATACATGTCATGTGATCATACATTTTCTCATTATGATTGCAAATGATATTCCATTACATGACAAAAAAAAAACAAAAAAAACCTGATGTTGCATGTCTTGAAATTGTCCCCACATCTAAAAATACATGTTTGGATGTGTAAAGTTCATTCCTACTGAATAATATCTAAAATACATACACAGTATTAAAAAATCACAAATTGAGCATGTAAAGGATCAGTTATTCACTTCATCTAGCACACAATAACTGTCTTTATGCGGAGGGAGGGGAGGGGGGGGTGTAATGAGTAGTTCCACTAATTAAAAACTCCCTTTGGCTATTTTTATCTTGACTATTTCTCACCTGGTGGATGCTGGAATCTTTTTCTCTGTACTGTGGCCTCTCCATCCTGCTCTCTTTGTTCTCCTGCTCCCCTCAGTGTTTGAACTGTCACAAGCAAACAGCCATTTTGACATTTTTAAGTTCATTTGTAAACATATACAATATGAGGTAAAAGGTTAAATGTCAGATTAGATGTAAGATCACAATTACATTTTCTTTTTTTTGCATCATATCACTTTTAACAATAGATATTGTCACACAGCACCTTTAAAGACATTGAGATGTATATATTTAGATGCTTAATGAACAAGCCAGAGGTGACAGTGACAAAAAAAATAGCTACTCCTTCAAAAGACACAATGCTCCCGCCGAAAGGACCATTTCATAATATCCCAATATAGAACAAGCATAGCACGTTTGAAAGCCTCAGCTTCAGCGTGCGGCAAGTAAATGTCCAGAAACCTAATATACAGTTTTTGAAAAGTAGGTCAAGGTCACTCACACACAAACTCAGCCTAGCACACATAGTACTGATCCAGCATACCAAGTTTGAAAGCCCCAGCTTCAGTGTGTGGCAAGTAAATGTCCGGAAACTAAAGTGTGACGGACAGAATTCCTATCGTGGACGGAACCCATTCTTATAGTTCCCAAGCCACTTTGTAGGTGGGAGCTAAAAATATGAGAGGAACCAGACTCAAAATGGTACATATCTTCTTCTAGGTGACACAGAATAGTAAAACTTTTGCGCTGTTCGAATTGCCTAGTAGTGGTAAGAAGCGAAGTGAATATGCCTCCATGTTGATAGATATAAAGCAAATACTTATATATACGGCATAACTCACTTAAAGGTAATAAATGTTGCTTTGTTTTCTTCTGGTGCTCCATAAACTGGAACAGAACTTGTAGTTTACAACATGACCTTAGATTACAAGTAGGAATTTGAAGTTGAGGAGGTATTTTTCTCTGAATTTCATGATGTGTAAGTCCTTCTTGTGCCACCAAAATAGTTCTGATAAATCAAGACATGAACTCCACAAGACCTCTGAGGGTGTATTTGTGGTATCTGGCCCTGAATTTTGCCCATTTTTCCTGCTTCCAACAGATCAACTTTGAAACCTGACTGCTAACTTGCTGCCTCATATATCCCATTACTTGGCAGGTGCATTTTACAAAATCACAATGTATATTGTATATATTTATACTACACAGCAAGAGCACAATATGACTGGTTCAATACTGTTTAATAGACATTATTATTTATTCAAGAATCAGTTTCTCTTTCTGATTAAAGAAAAGCCATCAACTAATTGTTAGTATTGCATCATTGCTATCAGATAAGCTTAAAGAATCCAGTTTGCTGGACGTCACCATTCAGTGGATCTATTAAAACACTGGTTTCCTGACAGTGTATCTACTTTCTCTATTAAACACAATTATATTTTGCTATTCATTCATTCATTTTCTAAATCCTTAGGGTCGTGGGGAGGCTGGCGCCTATCTCAGTCGACTTTGGGCGAGGGCGGGGTACACCCTGGAGGCCATCACAGGGCCAACACACACAAAACAATTCACATTCACACTCACACCTAGGGACGATTTGGAATAGCCAATTAGCCTACTATGGGAGGAAACAAGAGTGCCCGGAGGAAACCCACGCAAGCACATGGAGAACAAACTCCACACAGTAACACCAGAGCACAGGAATCAAACCCAGGCCTTCTTGCTGTGCGGCAGATGTGCTAACCACTGCACCACCGTGTCGCCATATTTTACTATATTATTTTAAAATAATTATGTTTAAAATTGTAGTCTCACTGACAGAGTGATGGTCTAGTTGCTGGTGGCTCTCCTTTCAGTTATCCACTTCACTCCAGTCGTTTAATAAAGGCACATATTTTATATTACAAAACATAATAAAAGTAAAAGCTTGATGTTTGCACTAAGAAAACCATGTGCTTCAAGTGTTCATCGGGCGTAGAAAAAGTTTTTTGTTCTGTTCACAGGGTAACCTTGAAGAGTCCTCTTAAAGTGACAGGACCAATTTACTGAGAATTTATGCGTAACAGAAATATTAATTAAACATTCAAATACTTTTCTATACACTTTGAAAGCTCGTACCATAATGTCAGACAGACACAATTATTAACAGGTTTATGAAATGTCCTTGTGGATGTCTGAGGCTAATAGTACATGTAATAATAATAATAATAATAATAATAATAATAATAATAATAATAATAATATGATGTAGAATTTTTTTAAATCTCAATAAAAGCATGATATTTCCAAAGTCAATGAGTAATTGGGTTAAGTAATTAAAACTGTAATTATAACATAATAATATATATATTTATAATTATAATTTGCATATACAGTACCAGTCAGAATTTGGACATACCTACTCATTCATATGGGTCAAGGCAGCCTTCATGAGGGTCAAACTCTGATGGCTTCAGCTGATTAGCGCATCTCCAAAATGCCATATCTCATAGGGTGTTCCTGGTATGCAGAGGTTAGTATCTACTAAAAGTGATCCAAGAAAACAACCATTGAACTGGCAGTTGGTTCATGTTAACCCAAGGCTCATTGATGTGAGTGGGGAGTAAAGGCAAGCCTATCTGTACAGGCTCCACAGAAGAGTTAATGTAGCACAAACTGCTAAAAAAACACACAAAAAAAAGAGGCTATGACAGTACAGTGTCAGAACACAGACAGAGAACCACAGCTCAATGTGTATGGGGCTGTGTTGCTGCATACTGGTCAGAGTGCCCATGCTGATCCCTGTCCATTGCTGACAGTGCACACAATAGGTACATGAGCAGCATGGAGCAATGCAAAAAGGTGGTCCGTTCTGATAAATCACATTTTCCTTCATGTCATGTGCATTGCTACCCAGGGAAGAGCTCGCATCAGGATGTTCTTTGGGAAGAATGCAAGCTGGTAAAGGCCATATGAATGCTATGAAGCCTTGGTATTCATAAGGATGTGACTTTGACATGTAGCACCTACCTAAACATTGTTGCTTTGTCCAAGTTCACCCCTTCATGGTGATAATATACCCTAATGGTAGGATAATGCACCATGCCAGACTGCACCGTGCCAGACTGCTGTTCATGAATGGATTTAGAAGCATGGCAAAGAGTTCAAGGTGTTGACCTGGCCTCCAAATTCCCAAGATCTCAATCCAATCAAGCATCTGTAGGATGTACTGGACAAACAAGCCTTATCCATGGAGCCCCCACTGCACATCCTACAGGACTTAAAGGATCTACTGCTAATGCCTTTTTCTTAGCTAGTACCTTCAGAGGTCTTGTGGCATCCATGCCTTGATGGGTCAAAGCAATAAGTTATCAGTGTTCAAGAAACGTTTGGGGGGTGTGGAAAAATCTAGAATTGACCTACTTTCTGGCGACAAAAATCCAACACAGCTTATTCACCAGGTATTAAGTTTGTGGCAAGTAGTTGGCAAACAGCTTGCAAATTAAATATCTCCAGAATATCCCCATCTCTTCACTGCAGTAATTTTTTTTCCAAAAACTAACCAAAATATCAACAGTATTTACAGTATATTAACTTTTGGTTAGATACAGCCTCAAACTAGTAACTATTATCATAATCTTATCCATTAACAACCTCCAACCCTGGGCTACACATTGGCATCATGGTTAGCACGTCCTCCTCACCACAAGAAGGTCCTGGGTTCAAGGCCTGGCTTTGTGTGGAGTTTGCATGTTCTCCCTGTGCTTGCATCGGTTTCCTTTGGGTACTCCGGTTTCCTCCCACAGTCGAAAGACATGCACATTAGGCTAATTGGCTGTTCCAAATTGCCCATAGTTGTGAAGGTGAGTGTGAATGATTGAGAGTGTGCTAGACCTGCAGTAGTCTGGCGAGCCGTTCAGGGTGTATCCTGCTATTGCCCAATGTCAGCTGAGATAGGCGCCAACTTCCCCATGACCCTAATAGGAAAAAGTGGTTCGGCAAATGAGTGAGAACCTCTAACCATCCAGCTGTCATAATTTACACAAAAGCCAGTAGATAAACACTACCAATAATATTAAGATTTTATAAATGCAGTATATGTTATTAATAATAATTACTAATATGTTTTTAACTCACTGTGCACTGCCGACTGCTGTGTTAAACCAGGCAGATGATCCTCTCAAAGTCACAGTTAAACGCATTCATTTATTCATTCATTCATTCATTTTCTGAAACACTTAATCCTATTAATTAATTAATTAATTAATTAATTAGGGCTGCAGGGAGGCCGGCGCCCATCTTAGCCGACTCTGGGCAAGGGCAGAGTACACCCTGGACAGCTCACCTGTCAATCATCATTGTACTAAAATTATATTATGTTTGCACTCTTTTCCAAACAAATTTCAAAGTATTTCCTCTTTGTTTTTTGTTTTTTTATACTTATCTATTAACAACCTCCAGCCATGGGCAACACGGTGGCGCAGTGGTTAGCATGTCCGACTCACAGCAAGGAGGTCCTGCGTTCAAAGCCTGGCTTTAGGCATTTCGGTGTGGAGTGTGCATGTTTCATGGGTTTCCTTCCGGTATTCCGGTTTCCTCCCACAGTCCAAAAACATGCACAGTAGGCTAAATGGTTGTTCTAAATTGCCCCTAGGTGTAAGTGTGAATGGTTGAGTGTGTTACCCTGCAATGGTCTGGTGAGCTGTCAGAGTTGACTGAGATAGACACCAGTCTTTCCGCATCCCGAATTAGGGTTAAGTGACTTAGAAAATGAACGGACAAAAAATTTAAGCAACTTTTATGTATGCTATTTAAAACTCAGAGAAACATTTCATTTTATCCTGGAAACAAATACTTTGTCTGTCTGTATGCATGTGCAA
The DNA here is from genome assembly GCA_030014195.1 of Neosilurus mollespiculum. Taxonomy (NCBI): domain Eukaryota; kingdom Metazoa; phylum Chordata; class Actinopteri; order Siluriformes; family Plotosidae; genus Neosilurus; species Neosilurus mollespiculum. The sequence continues at coordinate 20,655,077 of JAQMYF010000026.1, read as the reverse complement.
TGCTTTTATATTTAATATAACATCAAGATCTTTCTTGTATAATCAATAAATCAAAAGCTAGGGGTTTAAACAGATTTCATTTCCCACTCTTTCATGATCTGCAGGCTTATTGTGCATGCATGGGCTTATGATAAAGCATGGCTGAGTAATAGCTTCCCTTGCCTTTTCGTTTTTATCTTCGTGTTGATTCAGTCATATCTGAAAGCCCTGTTTGATATCACTCATGTGTATGTGTATGTATAATGTTGACTCAGCTTGTCATGACTTGTGAACAGCTCTGATCCCGTCTGCATTATCTGCCATGTGTGCTGGTTTGATTTTTAATACTTCTTTATGCTTTTACATTTAGTGTGTGTGTGTGTGTGTGTGTGTGTGTGTGTGTGTGTGTGTGTGCACACGCATCAACAGACTCTGTATACCCTGTTTCTTTACAGTGTAGCATGTTTTTCGAAAGGAATTACAGAGAACATCTGAAAGTCTCTCTGGATAACATGTCTGCCAAATGCTGTAAATAAAACGTGCATATATATGCACAACCACAAAACAACCATCTCATTGTAACATCACTACAGTAATGAGAAGCTTCATTCACTCCATCACTTATTTGCAGGGAGGATGGAGCCTATTTCAGCCGATATTGGGTTGACACCCAGAACAGTGCATCCTGAACAGCTCACCTGACCATCCCAAGGCCTGAGAATGTTTGTTGCTCAAATAATACCTGGTTAGTGGGGGTTGAATGGCCAATGGTCAATAATGATGAGGTAGGTTGACAAAAAGAAATGCAGCAAATTATTTTTATACTTACAATGTCCATGTATAAAAATTAAGTTTGTATTAACAAGTGTATGTATATATATA
>JAQMYF010000026.1:20600095-20637409 GCA_030014195.1 Neosilurus mollespiculum | reverse complement strand
TACAGAAAATATAATTTTAGTTGGTGCAGTTTAGTGGTTATGTGTGTGTGTGTGTGTGTGTGTGTGTGGGTGTGTGTGTGTGTGTGTGTGTCCTAGAGATATTATCGGAGTGGTGTATTTGAGTGCGTGTGTGAGCAGGTTAAATGTAAATCTTCTTCTTCTTCTTCTTCTTTAACGAAGAGCCAAGGTTATAATGCTCAGAGAGTAAATAAATGGCGCGGATTAGGGATTTGGGCAAGCTTGCCAAAAACTGTGGGAGTCCCGTTCCTCTCCTGCAGGGCGCAATACCACACACACACACACACTCACACAAAGAGAGAGAGGGAGAGAGAGAGAGAGAGAGAGAGAGAGAGAGACGGAGAAAGAGATCCTTTTTATAGCAGTATAGGCATAATGATAATAATAATAATAATAATAATAATAATAATAATAATAATAATAATAATAATAACAAAAAACATATACAATAATAATCGCACTTTTATGTGGTATAAGTGTGTGTATAAAGCTGTGAGTGTATAAAGACCTACAGTTTTGTTATTCATGGCTGTGCACCTAAAGCGCTCGCCCACCGTCCACACACTAAAATGAAAAATATATATATATATTATATCATATCCATATCAAATTAAATATACCCATATTGTCCTCTGTCAAAACTAAATAAAAATTTACTATATCAAAAGCACATTATAAATTTGCAGTGAAATGCAATTAACATAAAATGGCCCACAATTAAAATAAAATGAATAAATAAATTCATTTTAAATGTCATTTTCAAATATCGCAAATATACTTTATATTTTTATGTTCCTTTAAAATTGTTATTGTCTCAGGATTTAATAATTCCTAACTGAAAACACGCTGAAAATTACTTGTAAACATGTCCAGGTTAATCTTTTGCGCAGCTGCTAAAGAGTTGTGAATTGTGTCTCATTGTAGTCGTTCTGTAAGTTTTAAAAACGGTGCACGGCTGAGTTTTCGGCCTATTTACATTTTCACGACTAACAAAATGATTACCTGGGTAAATATTTAAATTCCCCACGATCTGAGGCTACTTTTCAATCCAATGAGAATGCACCCGACTATTTTAATCCTGCACATTTCCCTGTAAATAGCTTTATACATGATAAAGGCAGGGTTTAACACCCCCCACATACACACACTCACCCAACCATGCAAACACACACACACACACAGAGAGAGAGAGAGAGAGAGAGAGAGAGAGAGAGAGAGAGTTTCTGCTATCATCTGTTCCAGCCCTACCAGCGTGCAGACTTCAGCTTTCGCCATCCATCTCCCTCTACACAAAAATGGAGCAAATGACCATTAAAATAAACATTAAGAATAAATAATGATTAAAAAATTCCTGAAGAAAGCATGTATTAAAGTCCACAGCGTCTTGTCAATAGTTCAAGCAATTTTTTTTTCTGTCTTCTGATTTAAGCAGACGGAAGATTTTTTTAAAAGGTGGTAGAAAACCCCACTACAAAACAAGAAGGTGCCTCCAATGCTCAACTAATTTAAAGACGCTATGACAGTACCATTATTTAAGCCAGTTACTATGACAACGTGATTCTGATTGGCCAGTGGCACGCACAACGTCACCAAATCTGAATTCTGATGCGCGAGGCTCCCGCGACCCGCGGCACAGCGACGCGAAAAGCGCGAGCGTTTAGCGGGTACGTGCCTGCGCACAGAGGACGGAGACTATATATATATATATATATATATACATCATAAGGCGAATCAAGATTTTTCTGAACGAAATCTGTTGGTTTTATTTGTTTTTGGTTTGTATATTTTACCATTTTTATGGCTCCTGATGTCTGGATGCCTGCAGCCTGTGAAATAACGCACCGGAGAAAGAGTGTACTCCTTCTAGTATTGGAAAGGAAAATCTAATTCTGATTGAATAACCGTGTATATTAAGCATCCTTGTGTTCATTCGAGGAAGTCAAGCTGCCGGTCCGCGTGGCTCGCGGGAACCTCGACGCGATGATGGTGCACTGCGCCGGGTGCGCGAGGCCCATCCTGGACCGCTTCTTGCTTAACGTGCTGGACCGCGCTTGGCACGCCGAGTGTGTGCAGTGCTGCGAGTGCAGCTGCAACCTCACCGAGAAATGCTTCTCCAGGGATGGCAAACTTTACTGCAAAATTGACTTTTTCAGGTAAGCTGGACGGCTTTGCGATGCTTATGGCGGTAGCGCACGTGGTGCCGCTCATCAGGTAATACACGCGTTTGAGGAACGTCTGGTGCCAGGATTTATCAGCATCCCTGTTTTTGTGGATTACTCACAATGTGTGGAATAATTCGGCTAAGTTTGTGTCGCTGTTGACTGATGACAACTGCTTTACTCCACGTCTTTAGTCGACTTAGATCAGCCGAAGCCGTTTGCACGCTCATGTGCCACATGAATTTTAAATATGAATGGAAGTCCAATATTCTATTTTGTCTTCATGATTTTTTTTATTTCTTGGGTATTGCATGTGGTGTTTCCAATGTCATAAATCACTGAATTCATGAATTCATTCTAGATAACCACTGGGTGCTATGTTCACGGTGAACCGTTTAGTTTAAAATCTGGAAAATTTAAATCAGCACCAGATTCCGAGATATGCTTCAGATGCAAACACTGTGTTATTTGTTTGTTTGTTTTATAATTGCACATTTATTTAAATTCTTAGAACCTTTACATATTTGCTATATTGCAAATATTCATTTGTCTTATCTCAGAAAAAAAATCCGTTTGTATAAATCTCCATGTGCATCATATTTTCCCTGCTTGTTATCTTTGTGTATAACACCCACTGGGCTGTGTTAGGTTATTTGTGTATAGAGAGGCTGAACGCGATCTGGTGTTGTGCATTGTTTTCCCAAACGGCCTTGACCATCACATGTGAATGTGGGGGCCATTAGTTCTAATCACCCCTAATGCGTCCATTTGTTGTGTAAGTAGTGGTTTGGCCTTTCACTGAGAGAGATGCATTTGAAAAGAGAGAGAGAGAGAGAGAGAGAGAGACCCCATACCAAAACAAATGGGGGAGATTTTGTACATTAGTGCTAAAATAAACCCTAGATGCTCGCCTTCTTTCTACCCAAAAACACGCGCGAGCAACTATAAATCGCTCTGCTGTGGATTGTTTTATGTATTATTTATGTATTATTTTATATTTATTTGTTTTCCTTAAGAATCGATTCGATTTTAGTTCATCTTATATGCACAGTTTCTGTTTATTAATATTTGTTATAGAAATTTTAAATACGTATTTATTTATTATTTATAAGTTTTTTTGCAATGTTTCTTATATTCATTATATTTATATAGTGTATTAAAATGTATTTTTTACTTTTTTTTTAAATATAGTTTAATTTATTCAATAAAAACCTTAGGCCTCGTTCTCATTTACACCGAAAAGGGTTAACTGTTTTTAATTTGTACTTCACTATTCGGTGTAAATAATTATAATATTATTCATTCTTTTTAGTAGTTTGTCCCTTTAATATTTTAATAAAGAAATAGCAAACACTTAAATAAATTTTGCCTTTGCGCGCGCCTGTGTGTGTGTGTGGGGGGGGGTGCTGATGAGTGCGTGCAGTTGAGCATGCTGTGATGAATTAACACACACTTATCATAAAAAGATCAGTCATAAAATAAATAGACAACCGTGCATCAGTCTGAGCAAATATGTGGATTGTTTTTGGTTGTAATTTAGACTATTATGATTATTATTATTTTTTTTGTAATATCTAATAACAGAATGAGCCGCACGTTTGTGTATTTGAAGGTGTCGATTGTCTTCCCACCTCCCTCTCGGATTTTCACGGTTTAACATTTAGTCTTGTTAATCCTGTAATATCACCTCATTATGCTGTGCTGCATCGGCCTACAACTCTGAAGCTGCTTTCGGTAGTAGATTTGTTTTCCTTTAAGATTGACAACACAAAGGCTAGTAGAGAAAATGGGACGGGGAAGCTTTTGGCATTAAATGGAACTGGTTTACAAAGTGATTAGTCGGTACGAGACGTGTTCCTTTCATCTACAAATGCTTTGTACAACCTGTTACAATTTGTTTTGCTGATGAATTTGCATAGTGGATAAAAATAAATAAATAAATAAATAAATACATCATCATCATCATCATCATCATCATCATAATAATAATAATAATGTTAATTATACTAATAATAATAACAATATCTATTATTATTATTGTTGTTGTTGTCGTTTCTAATGCAACAAATATTCTGCCTTTATTGCAGACGTTTCGGCACGAAGTGTGCGGGCTGTTTTCAGGGCATTTCACCCAGTGACCTGGTGCGCAAGGCGCGCAGTAAAGTGTTTCACTTGAACTGCTTCACGTGTATGGTCTGCAACAAGCAGCTGTCCACGGGCGAGGAGCTCTACGTCATCGATGAGAATAAGTTCGTGTGCAAGGAGGACTACGCGAGCGCAAGCGCCATCAGAGAGGTCAACCTGAACTCAGGTTTGTGTGTGTGTGTGAGAGAGAGAGAGAGAGAGACAGACAGACAGAGAGACAGACAGACTGAACATCGTGATCTGAAACTCGCGCGTTCAGAACCACGGACAGCGTGTTTATATTTTATTACATCATAGTCGAATTCTAGTGCGTGGCACCGCGTGGCTCCGCCCCATAAGTGTTTTTTTTCTTTCTTCAAAAAATCTAGCTGTAAAAACAGCTTTATGCATTTAGTCAATTTGACAAGACACCCCTGTGAACTGTACTGCCAAAATAACTGTTGTTGTTGATGACGATGATGATGATGGTGGTAGTGGTGGTGGTGATGATGATGATGATGTCCGTTTAGGCAAACCGATGCATTGCTCACGGCTATACAAATCTATTGCATATTAATAGCTATTTCTTACTGTCTTTGTTTGTCTGCACTTAGATAGAAACCGCGGCTGTAGTATAATTTTTGGCAGGAACTTTGGTTCAAATTGCTTTTAAATATGCTTCTTAGAAGCAACGTGCGTGTAAACAAACAAACAAACAAACAAATAAATAAATAAACTTGCCTAATATGAGTAGAAGGTTATCCATCGACCGTTGCCATGCTCAGCATGCATGCCACTATAATGTGCTGTTTTGGTTTTCTGTATAGATGTCCTGCACTATGTGCTGAGAGGGCTATTTTATTAAGGGTGTAATCCCTGTATAATTTGTCTCATCTTGCCCAAACCTAAATTGGAGCTTCACATAGAGTATACAACGTTTAAGATGTATAACACTAAATGCACAAATTTTATTCCTGGCCTGAATGTCCATTTTGAGGTGGTTTTAACTTTATGCATGCAATATTACAGCGGCAGGAGCTGATAATTGACCAACTGGTGGACTGAAAATAAAAACAGGCCTATAGGCACTGTCAGAGATTAAAAAGTAAAAAAAAAAAAAAAAAAAATTGTGCCTTGGCGCTCGGCTGGCCCTGTTAACATTTACCTGGAAATGTGGAGGGTGTATATAACTAGAGCAAAGTTACAATTTTATTTAAAAAATTTTTCCTTGTAATACATTTTCTAAAAGGTGTAGTTTTAAGATTACCAACCCTTTGAGAAGAGATAAAACCTGAGTGTATTTATTTCATTTAGGAAGCAAATGACCATACTGTAGACCAGTGCTTAATTAATTTTGCTTTTGAAATATATAAAACGTAGTTATTCGAACTAAAGAAGTCTATTTTCTGAAGGTATAAGCTCACTTCTTTCTGTGATAAATAATAGCTTTAAAACTCGCACGTCAAGCGGCGCGCAAAAAAGTGTGCAGAGCGCGTTGCTTCTGTTTCCATTCATCCCACATCACTTCAATTAATAAGCGCCACCACGAGGACAAGTGAAGTAGTGACATTGTGCTCAGTCAGGCAGGAGGTTCATTGCTGTAGGCATCTTACAGTGTACGGGAGGACAATTAAGGATTAAGAATATATTGTCTTATAATGTAGCCCAGTAGTTCTCAGGGAGGCATTTTATGTGATTATGATCACTATCAAAGCTGCTATTTTAGGTCTGTTTATTATTATTATTATTATTATTATTATTATTATTATTATTATTATTATCACTGAATGTCTAGAATAATTGGACAACGTGAATGACCTAAAAAAGACTACAATGACACGTGTCAACAATGTCAGTAGAAATGTTTGTTAATAGATAGGCCTTAATAATCCTGTTCTCTCTCTCTCTCTCTCTCTCTCTCTCTCTCTCTCTCTCTCTCTCACTTACTCACTCTCCCTCTCTCTCTCTCTCTCTCTCTCTCTCTCTTTTGATTTTTTTTTATTAATTAATTTATTTATTTCGGACCACCGATTTGGGTTCTATGTTGAAAGGACCAGTAATAAAAAAATCTCTTGTGTTTCTGTCGTCCGTTTACATTTGTAGAGAATTTCGTGCAAACGTTTACCCAGAGCAACTTACAGTGTTTAAAAATAAAATAAAATAAATGAACGTCATAGTCTACTATCAAGGAAAATGTCAGCAGACCTACAGCAGGAACTCAAGGCTTTGTCTTTTCTTTTGTTGTGGTTGTTGTTTTGTTGGTGGTCGTGATGGTGATATTTAAGGAGTCCTTTTTACACCTCTTTTATTCATAAAATAATGACATTTTTTTTAATTATTTATTTTATTTTTGCTACCTATGTCGCCATTTAGGGATCAGGTTCTATCTTCTATGTTGTTACCTAGAAAGGTGCATGAAGTGTGAAATATTTAGTATAAAAATAGTTATTAGGTCCAATTATGTTGGTCTGCCTTAAATCTTTTTGAATATTTTTTTATTAAAAATTGTGTGTGTGTGTGTGTGTGTGTGTGTGTGCGCGCGTGTGCGCGTGTGTGTGTGTGTGTGTGTGTGCGTGTTCAAACGGCTGATCCCCGTTTCCACTGTATAAACTCCGTGTTTTTATGTCCCTCGCAGTGTCGTCGTGCACCGACCGCAGCCTCTCGCCCGACCTGCCCGAGCCTAACGCAGATGACCCGAAAGAGACGGATAACTCCACGTGCTCGGATAAGGACACGAACACTAACGAGGGTGAGGAGCAGAGCGCGTGCCAGAAGCGCCGCGGCCCGCGCACCACCATCAAGGCCAAACAGCTGGAGACGCTCAAAGCGGCGTTTGTGGCCACGCCGAAACCAACCCGCCACATCCGCGAGCAGCTCGCGCAGGAGACCGGCCTCAACATGCGAGTCATTCAGGTAACGTCTCCTAACGCACAGGCACCCAGGCTGCTTCTGCGCGCACAAACGCACCAATCAATAATATTTTCATTGTAATTAATCTGGTTTTAACCCTGCGGCACATAGTTCCTGTCAATTTTATACCCTTAGAGAAAAATCTATGCAAAAGCTTGTTTTTCCCCTCCAGTGATTCTAAGAATAATAGTCATCTGTGGTCATCTAAAAATGAAAGTAAATTTAATTTCAATATGTCCTGAAAATGCAGTATAGTGCATCCTGTAAATAATATGGGATCACATATGAAACAATAAATATTAGTGTCAGAAATCACATGCAACAAAAATGGATTAGCTATATGTGAAAACTGAACTTGGGGAAAATAAATGTTTCTCAAATGAATCGAGATGATTTATATGTGAAGTTCATGGCTTGAGTCTAAAATAAAAATAAAAAAACAACATAAAATACAGGTTTACAAATTGTACAGCTTTCTCAATCACAGAAATATTGCTGATTGCACTGTTCTGTGGTGGTTGAAGGCCGTGTTAGTCAGGATGGATTCATTTTTGTGTTAATTATTGATTTTAGTAACTTGCTTTATTTTCCTAAAATCTGCATTTTAAAATACATTATTATGTAACTTCCACATTAATGAAATTACCCTCATTTAGATAGAATGCACAAGGAAAAGCATAGCAAGTGAGAACTATTAATAGGTTGTGCTTATAAGTAACCATACATAAATATAACTATCAATTAAATCACAAGATTTGGAATATGATGTCATTCTATATTCTCATCAACCACCGTACCAACCACCATGAAGTTGTTGCATGAACAAAACAAGTATTCATTTCTATTTAAATAAATGAAGACAGTATAATTATGACAGTTATTTGAGGTTTACTTCAGGAATTAATGCACGACTTAAACTGTTCCTGTATAAATTATATCACATTGATGTATTCATTTAAAGATGTTAGTATACTGATAATATTATATTATAACTATAAAAAAAAAACTAGTAGTATCTCATGACCATTAGAATGTACATGGATTCATCCTTCAGCAGTGTAATAGAATTGGTCGTGCTTTACTTCTAAAAGCTTTGCAGTTCAGATGAAAGTTTAGCCATCAGATGAAACACAAGAGCTTAAAGGAAAAACGTATGTTAGGTTAATATTTAATCGATTGTCCCGATCTGTAGTCCCCCGACTCCAGTAATTCAGGAATCTTATTATATATATATTTATTTGGTTACAATCACAATCTCTTTTTTGTATAGTTCTTTTATCGTTCTATATTTGACAGGATACTTGATTTTAGGAGACACATCAAAACTCAACCAGCCTATAAATAATATCAAATTGTATGAAATCTTGTCCTGTCTAAGAAAAGTTCTGGGAAAATACTGTAATGCTCTAATAAATAAAGGGAAGTTTTATTGTATGAATTAAAATATAATATTTGAAAAGTTGGTTTTGTGTAAAGAGGCAGTTCTAGACAGTCTTTTCTCCTTGTAGTGCACTTGATTTATAATATTTATATTTATAATAATATTTTATAGTAATATTTATTTGATTGATGTAGAGTTCATGTAGCATACCTTGAGCGCCTGATAAGAATTCTGATTAAATTATTGGAATATGCAATGAATCCATCTACATATAAATATATTTTTATAGCTGTGTGTGACTGCTGCATGGAAATCAGGGGGGGGGGGGGGTGTTGTTCTGCTCAACACGGATTTTGCTGATGGATGTTGCCATAATGGGCCACAAATTAGACCAAAACACACACTGTGTGTTTATACTCACACACAGATGGATCTGGCCTTGTTTTCTTTATTTTTGTAAGACAGAATGGATACTGTTTATTATTATTGCTGCTTATTGCATTATTAAAAGTTAAATGTGGACTGGGAGCCTGTGTCAGTGCAGATGCGTGTGTGTGTGTGTGTGTGTGTGTGTGTGTAATCCCTAAGCAATGCTCACTCAGGAGGAGGGCAAACATTTCCATAAAAATCTACCCAACTGTTAGACGCTTGTTCTCAATAAGCAGGTGTTTGCTAAGCATGGTGAGGAATGCTTAAAAGGTTTTAGATACACACGCTGTGGGTATGTGATGTGCTTGTTCTTTCTTCCTTTCTTTCTTTCTTTCTTTCTTTTTCTTTCACTCCTGTGCTCTGGGGTCTTCTCTTGCTTTTATAAGATTTTTCATTTCAAAACTTGTGAAGTGTTAAGGCTTTGTATACATGAAGAGAAAATAGATAAAGGCTGATAGAAATAAATGATGGGGGAAACATCGAGGTTGTGTGTGTGTTTGTGTGTGTGTGTGTGTGTGTGTGCGTGTGTTCAGACTGCTGAGTTTGGAGTTTGTGTTTTTTGATGACATCATCTTTTTAAAGCTTCTTTTTAAGATATTCAGCATAACCGTCCCAGGCCTAAGTGAGTTGTGATGGTTGATATTTTTATTCATTCATATATATTACTTCTCGTTCTATTTCTTTCTGAACAGTCTTGTCGTCTTTATTTCTGTCTACTGCCTTTTCCTCATGTTTTATCTCTGATGGGATTCATTATGCATGCAGTGGCAAAAACAATGTTACACTCTTGAACAGTGTTACTTTTGGTTGGACATTTTAATCCTTTTCTCCCCCTTCTAAGCTGATCATATTAAACTTAGTCCAAATATATACCTCATCCTGTCTGTGAAAATCACACATAATATAAATGCACATTTTTTTAAACACAAGGTTGTATTAGATCAGTTCTAGACGGGCTACTTTGTAATAACTTTCATCTCAATGATTGAGTTTGACAAAAGTGCGAAGCGTACTTAACACATTGCCTCTGTGATAGAAAATGTTTAAGCTTAATTTTTTTATGTTGACATGTTTAATGGTGACACATGCGCCTAAGAGGTCAAAGTTCGAATAGTATTAAATTGTAAGGTAGGATTAAATGTAAATAATTCAGCTTCTACAAAAAAAAGTCACACCTTTGCTTTTACAAGCACAAATCCTACTGCAGGCTGTAATAAGCATATGTTATTTCACACAAGTGCAAATCTGGAGTTGAAAGTAAATATGTTTTTTCTATCTGGCTCGTTGCATGTGTCTGAATCACATCAGCGCATGGGACTAGAAACGGAAGTACAGTCAGCCACTGTGAAAAGGTAAACAAGTGTCAGTGTTCATCAACATTGTACGTATTCGAACTCTTACAAGTACAAGTCATTGTAAAAGTCTGGCAACATCAATAAATTAATAAACAAACAAACAAATAAATAAATAACAGGAGAGCATTAGTCCTACACAGTAGTTGACACAACTGTCATTTGCATTTAGCACTTTTGCACCTGGTGCCTGAACTAGAACATGCACTTCAACCAAGAAAAGACTGGTTCCTGTGCCAACTGGCTGGCACCAGAATGGCACCACAAAATTATCACAGATGACATCAGTGGCTATGGTGGGGGCTATCACAAGAATTACACTACCATTCTGATAAACCATAAGCAACATCAGAAATCGTAATGGGTTTTAATATCTAAATTTATACATTTATTAGAAATATATAAGCCAGAGGGGTAGTGGTGGCCCGGTGGAAGGGTGCTGGCATACTGATCCGAAGGTCAGTGGTTCAAGCCCCACTATCACCGAGTTGTCACTGCTGTCCCCCATCCCCCTATGTGCAGCTAACTGGTTCATCAAAGGCCAGCCACATCTCTCACTGTCTTTGGCGACATTCATGTAAAAGAACCATTGGGTTGCCATCAGCGTGTTTCTGCCCTGCGATGGCCTGGCGAGCTGTCCAGGGTGTACCCTGCCCTCACCCAGAGTCAGCTGAGATGGGCGCCAGCCTCCCCGCGACCCTAATTAGAATTTAGAATACTCAGAAAATGAATGAATGAATATATAATCAATATATAGAAACATATGGCTACATGCAGGATCCAGTAACTATAAAAGTAAATTCAAGTAAATGTTATCCGGTAACAGTTAAATAGAAATTAGACGACGTGCATAAAGCTCTGTGGGTGGGATGTCCCAGTCTGTGACATCATTACACAGTGTGTAGGTCAATCAATAGGTGATAATGATCACAGAGTGTGTAGGTAATGTGACATACTGATGGGACACATTATATGTGACAGAGAGACAAAAAAAAACAGGGGGACACAGAGTTCTGCCCCTGGAAGAGCATTGCTAATTGGTCTGGACCATTACATGGGATATCCCTCAATAACCTGAACAGATGAGTAGATTGAGTAGCACTAGTCAACTGAGGTCTTCTGTAAACTCAGCAAAGTGTGAAATTCGGGTATTGTATAGAATGCTTAGCCATTTTTGACAAAATGTAAAATTTGTTATTTTTCTGTCATGACCTTTTGTAGTTTGCCTAGGAATTTTATACGTTTCCCAGATATTCTATACAATGCCCATCTGGACTTAGGCAAAGTATAAAACAGCTCAGGCATTCACTAAAATGGTTAGAGTTTGTGTTTGGGTTAGGGTTTGGATTTGGGTTAGGGTAAAAGAAGAGGGCATGTTGTTTGCTGCAATGTGCTTGATTCACATATTGCCTGTATCATGAACCTGGCACTGTGAAGTATCCTTGGGAAATGTATAGAACGAATTTTATTTGATAATCTTTCCTTGATTTTTTGAGGCATTCTATACAATGATTATACATTTTGTCAGTAACATATACACCAATCAGTCATAACATTGAGAAGAAGCCTTTATTTCTCACGTATACATCACAGCACACTGAAATTGTGTTCTTCACATATCCCAGCTTATAAAGACGTCAGGGTCAGGGTGCAGGGTCAGCTGGACTCTGGAGGACCCAACAGCGGGAGCTTGCTGGCACTAATGCTAGAACCCCCAACTTTCTGATTCGTAACCCAGAGTCTTTGACCATTGAGCCACCACTACCCCACTCGACACTATCTGACTCCTTACTCTTGCTCATTTTTTTTGCTTCCAACACGTCAACTTTGAGTTTATCCTACACAGGATTGGCATAACTGATTGGTTTACTGGGGGCACCTGTGGCCTAATGAATAGAGAAGCGGCTTCGGAACCGAAAGGTCGCTCGTTCGATTCCCAAAACAGCAGGAAAAATGTGAGGTCGCATGTTCTCCCCGCGCTTCCGTGGGTTTCCACCATGTACTCCGGTTTCCTCCTACAGTCCCAAAACATGCACAGTAGGCTGATTGGCAGTTCCAAATCGCCCCTAGGTGTGAGAGTGAGTGTGAAAGGTTGTATGTGTGTTGGCCTGGCAAGATGTTCTGCGTGCACCCTGCCTTCGCCCAGAGTCGGCTGAGATGGGCACCAGCCTCCCCGTGACCCTAATTAGGATTAAGCGGCTTATAAAATGAATGAATGTTCAACTTTAGTGAGCCTGTACTCAGTGTAGCTTTAAACTGGAGGCTGGCAGGACTGGAAGTTTATGTGGTCTTTTGCTGACTTAGTCCATCTGCATGAGGGAAGATATTTTGCAAGTTATTATATGCTTTGCTGCTTATTAACAGTGCAAGGAGTGTTCGTTTGTGTTACCAATAACTTCCTGCCAGTTCAAACCAGTTCCTCAGAGATCTCACACCACTATAGAAGTGTTATAGAAGTGACACTCACTGGATTTGTTTATTTGTTTGTTTGTTTACACGCAATTTAGTGTAAACTCTAGAGATTGTTGTGCATGAAAATCACAATCAGCAGTTCTTCTTAAATATCCAAACCAGTAACTCTGGCACCAACCACCAGTCAAAGCTACTAAGATCACTCTTATTTCATCCACATGATATTTTTTGCGAACATTAGCTGTATTTCTGCGTGATTTTAAGCATTGTTCTGCTACTATATTGCTGACTCATTGGATAGTTTTCTGAAAAAGTAGAAGGACAGGTGTTCCTATTAAATTGGCATTTTAAAATTAAATAAAGTATTTTTTAAAAATAATAAAAATAAATTACAATTTGGTATAAGGTTAATATTCCTATTTATTACCACATTAATATGGTATATAGCTTACACATATTTGTATTGGCTCTAACTATTAGTTTAAAAGCGCTGGTTTTTATTTGTGGAAGGACAGTTAGATACCTGGACAGAATTGTGGCATAGTGGTTAGCATGTCCGCCTCACACCAAGAAGGTCCTGGGTTCGATTCCTGAGCTGGGGCTTTTCCGTGTGGTGCTTGCATGTTGTGTGCATGGGTTTCCTCCAGGTATTCCAGTTTCCTCCCTCCCAGATGTCCAATTAGGCTGATTAGCTGTTCCAAATTGACCCTGGGTGTGAGTGTGAATGTGATTGATTGTGTGCCTGTGTGTGTGTGTGTGTGTGTTACCCTGCACTGGTCTAGCAAGCTGCCCCACCTGTACTCGGTGTTGGCTGAGATAGGCACTAGCCTCTCCGCAACCTTAGGATTAAGCTGTTCAGCAAATGAGTGAGAGATGAGTTAGATACCTTTGAACACACTTATACAGTGAGTGTTCACAGAATATTATAGCTATGTTTTCATTACACATACAGACTATTTCTGGACAGTGAATATGATTAATGAGACTTTTTATGGATGTTTTCTTTTCCATCTCGCTGCTGTCACTATGTGTTAAAATGAAGAAATCACAGTTAATTATAATAAATATTGTCGATAGCATTACTCAGAGATTGTAGATGCTCATATTGTTAATGCTATGTCTTTCCAGCTCAGCATTTGGTGTTAGGATGATGTTAAATTATCTGCTAAGATCGACTACAAGAGGTAGAATCTTTCGGATAGGTTACACTTTTTGTTTCATCATTGCATTAACGTAGTTGTATATAGTGGAGCATCATAAGTATTTCATGTAGCAAAAACATCTAGAACAAGAACCAAACCGTCACCAAGCCATAAAATAACAGAGTACACAGCACCCCCTGCTGGGCCTGCAGTAGTACCACACTTCCAAAAAATAATGCTATCTCACCATGTTAAAGAATCCTTTTGAAAATTCCCGGATCCAGAATTTGATCCGGATCATATCCAAAATGTAGTGGAGTCTCCTTTGTCCGAAACCCCCACCTCCGGTAGAAATTTTTTGAAAATCTGCACATCTGAAAATCTGCTAACACACAAACAAACCAACCAAAGGTAAAACAAAACCTCCTTGACATCTATCTATGAATGAAATCTAATTCCACAAAGATTGATCACCCATTCATTCATCTTTTAAGCCACTTAATCCTAATTAGGGTCACGAGGAGGCTGACACCCATTTTAGCCGACTCTGGGCCAAGGCGGGGTACACCCTGAACAGCTCGCCAGGCCATCACTGGGCAACACACATATAACCATTCACACTCACTCTCACACCTAGGGGAAATTTGGAACTGCCAATCAGCCTACTGTGCATGTTAGGAGGAAACCCACACAAGCACAGGGGGAACATGCAAATCGAATCGAACCCGAGACCTTCTTGCTGTGAGGCGATCGTGCTAACCACTGCGCCACCATATATACACCACCTATAAAATAGATTTCAAAATGTCAGGTATTCTCATTGGGCATGATGTGATCAACAGTCTGTCTCCACAGCATTTATCACTGTAACCTGTATTTGTCTCTCCATCCATATCTCTTTCCTTTCAGGTGTGGTTTCAGAACAGACGGTCGAAGGAACGTAGGATGAAGCAGCTCAGTGCCCTCGGTGCCCGGCGTCATGCTTTTTTCAGAGGACCAAGAAGGATGAGGCCGCTGGGCAGCAGACTCGACGAGCCTGATCTCCTTGGCCCTGGAGGATATGGCTACTATGGAGGTACGAGAGGGAAAAAATAAACTGCATTTATTCATTTTTTTTCTTCTCCTTTTTATACAAACAAAAGATCGTCCTTCATACGCCGCACTAAAGCATATTTTCCAGGCAACACTCGAACCACAGACCCTTTGCTTCACCTTGAAATAACAAAAGATTTTCCATCTCTTTACTCTCTGTTTTCTCCATCGCCCTCGCTTACTTATTTCAGCACCCCATCACCCACCTACCCGCCCACCTCTTCATTTCCCTGTCTCATTCTTTCCTATTAAGAATCGGCACTACAGGGACTGTTGAACCAGCTGAAATCTAAAAACACAACCATTGTCCAAGCCACGTCACTAATCAGGGTTTTAGGCATGCAGTCACAATCTGAGGTTTAAGCGCAGTGGATCTAGTCAGAAACTTGATTAGATTTGGTTACTGTTTGTGTCACAAAATAGTCTCACCTGTGAAGACCACGTCTGGTACACGGGCATATAGTAGCAGCATGAAGTACTCAAGCTGAGAGATGGCAGATTTACTCATTCTATACATAGTAAATTGGGAAGAATCGAGCAATGCCTGCTGGGACACGAAGTCTGCCATGACCCCTTGGTACGGCGTTCGAGCTAGGACTCAAACTCTCACATGACGTCTAAAATCAGACAAAACGAAACACATTATCTGTTACAAGATCATTCTGGAATGGTTGTTGTTGTTGTTGTTGTTGTGGTGGTGGTTTATGTAGAGGCATGCTTCTCTGTAGCAGAATCTATTGTTAATTTGTCAAACCAAAAGGGCATGTAATCTAAAGGCGTTGCATTCCCAGCGTCGCCAGTTATTGACTATTTGTGCTTGTACAGTAAATAAGCCACATTAGAGTGAATTCACGGTGCAAAGCTGGAGGCAATGAGGACGAGAATGCATTACTCCAGTTCTGCTTTCTGTTCGCTGTTGTGCAGCAGATACTTTGGGATTCAGGGAGACATTCATGGAATGGTAAATATAAGAGTAATTGTGTTTTTGTACAGCCCGGAGAGAAAAACAGAATTTTTTTTTTCCCCTTAGGGTCTTTTTTTTTCTACTTTACAGTCATGTTTACTCTTCGTTCATTTGATTTTCTTGTCATGTATTTCCTCCCTCACTTGCTTTTGCTCTGTATCAAAGCAAGCTGAACATTTAAATGCTACACAAATGTGCTAATACGAACAGCCCTGCATTTCATTACTGTCTTTAATAGTGAAGCAGATTGCTTAAAAAAAATCTTTCACTTTGTCATACAGGCACCAAATTTGGCACACTGTTGGTTTAGAACCTACTCTTTCCAAAAAGCACCTTATTTTTCAAGATTTATACTAAGTTTGGGCTGGATTATGAAAGAATAATTCAATTTCAATGATCTTTAAATTGAAATATCTGTTTTTGAATATGAGAAATCCAGTTCTATACTTAGAAATAGTAAATTGAGGAAAATTTTAAAGATTTTAAAATTTTTTCGCAAAAATACTCATTCGGAGTTAATTTCATGCGACATCCAGGAATGTAACTTTACATTGGCCATGCATATCATGACATTCATGTTTGGCAATTCATGAAATTTCATGGTGCAATCAATGGTAATATATACTAACCTTGGCTGAGCATATCTGTGTCATTATTATTCCAATCGCTCTTTGAGAATGAGACTCAGCACCAAGCGTAGCACTTTGCTCTGACACCATTCTCTTCTATAAAAAAATATTAACCACTTGAGGAGATGGGCTGCAGCATTATCCCATATCGGTGATAAAATAGGTGCCAAAAACTGTCATCATGAGTTGAAAAATTTTTTTAGCACCAAAACATTTGGTGATGAAGATTTCAGGAGCCATGTTTTCATTTCCTTTTTAAACAAGTGAAAACACACCATCAGCAAAAGCAATTACATTCTTTCATAAATACAACCTTTTATTGGCTGGAAATTGGGTTTTACATTGCCAAATACACATCTATAAATGACTGTTGATAGCAACGTTTTCCCTTTATGTGTAGGTGGTATTCAGAATAAAAAAAACGAATACCTAAAGCATAGGTCTCACATAGCTGGTTGATACTTGAGCATGGTGGCTGGGATTACTGCAGCCATTCGACGACCATGCAGACAGATTTTGGAGGCAGTCTCACGCAAAATAAAAAAAAAAAAAAAAACGAGTGGATGAAATATGTGCATGCCTGAGAAACGAGGGTCAGCGATGCAGATGATGCGGTCGTGACAGTCACTGTGTCTATGTCACGATGTCACAGTGACTGTTCCATGAACTGCATAGTGGACCCTCATTAAATTACTCTCGCTTCACTCACTTATTTCCCAAACTATTAAATCCTGACTAGGATCGCAGGGAGACTGACACTGGGAGCCGACACTGGGCGAAGGCGGGTACACCCTGAACAGCTCGCCAGACCATTGCAGGGTGACACACACTCAAACATTCACACCTACCCTCACACCTAGGTGCAATTTGGAACAGCCAGTTAGCCCAGTTTGCATGTATTTGGACTGTGGGAGGAAACCGGCATACCCGGAGGAAACCCATACGAGCACCTGGAGCACATGCAAACTCCACACAGAAACACCCAAGGCTGGGACTCAAACCCAGGACCTTTGTGCAGTTAGGCAGACATACTAACCACTATGCCACCGTATGCCGGGGTGGCACAGTGGCGTAGTAGATAGCATAGCCGGGTACTCTGGTTCTCTCCCTAATTAACTTCCAAATTGACCCTAGGTGTGAGTGTGACCTGCAATGGTCTGGCGAGTTATTCACGGTGCACCATGCTTTCGAACAGTGTCTGCTGAGATACGCACCAGACTCCCTATGATCCTAGTATGATTAAGTGGTTCGCCAAATGAGTGACTGAGTGAGTGAATGGAAGCCACTCTCGTAAAGAAAGGTAGCTCCCAGTCCATCACGTATTCCGACGGGAAGTACCCGGAAAACTTGCATAATGCCAGTTGGCATGAAGAAAACTAAAAATCATCTACCATGATTTACTGTGAAGTGATTCAGGCTATGTGAGACCTAAGCTTAATTGTGTTTGTGGTCAGTACTGTCACCTCACAGGAAGAAGGTTCTTGGCTCCAATATCGGGTTTCTGTTCTGCTTGCATGTGTTTGCTTCGGATACTGCAGTTTTCTCCAACAGTCCAAAGACATGAGCTGGCTACTTTGAATTGCACACAGGTGTGAATTGGAGTCTGAATGGTTGTGTTAGCTGTGTCTGTGTTAGTCCTTCGATAAACTGGTGACCTGTGCAGGGTGTACCCCGCTTATCTCACAAACTAAGCGGGGATTGGCTCACAGATAAACCATACTACAATAAAACTGTTGATGCTGGCTATGATAGAAAGGTGTCTAAAAAATGCTGCGTATGGAGCTGCCTAGCTGCAGACCAGTCAGGTGATGCTAATGTTATGGCTGATTGATGAATTAGTGGTGAGTTAGTGGGTATGCTGCTGAACAAATTGATAAGAATTTGTGAATTTCACATTACATAAATGTACATAAAAATGCATTTAATATAGATAATTGTTTGAGTATTTTGGGGTAGCAGATTTCATTGATGCTTACACACTGCCCAGCCAAAAAAAAGGTCACACACACAAATATGCTGTTGTTCCACCTTTAGCCTTGCTTACAATGTAATCATTATGCTATTGTTTTAACAAACCTAAGCAACATAACATTTATTTCCGTCCAGGTTTGGGTTCATTTTTCACTGAGTCTTGAATTGATGAGGGAAAAACTGAACCACTCCATAAAGTCTTCTCCAGCACATCCCGAAAACTTTCAATAGGGTTTAGGTCAGGACTCCGGGGTGCCGATGCATATGTGAAAATGATTCCTCATGCACCCTGAACCTCTCTTTCATTATTTGAGTTCCTGTTTTATATCCGTGCCATCAGGGAAGAAAAAGTTCATTGATGTGAAAACCTGCTCATTCAGTACATTCAGATCATCAGCTGACTTCATTTTATTACCACATTAATGTTGCTGAGCCTCGACCAAACCAACTGGAGCCACAATGTCATGGAGATTGCATGCTGTGATCAGGGCTAAATGCTCTCCATGAAAATATTACAGTGTGTGACTTTTTTTTTTTTTTTTGGCCGGGCAATGTACATGGTGGCTAATATAATGTAATGTGGGATAAAAATAGTCTGCTAATTATTTCATAAGCTAGATGGTCAACGATCCTGGAATGGCTCTACATATTACTAAAAAAATTAAATTTGCAAATAATACTGAAGCATCTCTTATCAGAAGCCATTGTTTTTTATTTCCAGAGTACCAGGGTGATTACTACGGCACAGGCGTCAACTACGACTTCTTCCCACATGGTCCACCCTCTTCTCAGGCCCAGTCTCCTGCCGAGGCCCCATTCCTGCTCAGCTCAGGCTCCGGAGATGACCAGCGCTTCACAGACGTCATGTCACATGATGACACACCAAGCCCAGATTTGCATCCACATGTACAAGGCGACAGCGGATTTGGGACAGGACCCAGTCCACCATACCCACTGGCCAACAATGGCAACTACAATGGGCAAGACATGGGTGAAAATACTGTATGGTAGGGGTGGTTGGGGTTTCTGGACACATAAATAGGGGCAAACTGGGATGTGGTGTAGGACACAAGACTGGAAACTCAGCAGCAGAAACCCACCCAATCCCTTAAGAAATCCCACAAACCCCGCTGGCTGTATTTGCTCCAGTTTCCAGAGGCATTCTTCAGAGCCGGATGAAAATAAGCTTCGAGGTCATGACATACAGGAAATGAAAATGTCATGTTGCTCAAATAGGGCAAGGACGCCATGTTCTTTTTTTTGCTCATGATAATTCATGTTCTACAGCCCAACAGACCAGTTCCAAACACTGGAATTCTTTCCATCGTCATTGGTTTTTGCATGGACTTAGTTTAATGGTATGGCCTCATCCATATTAGTGCTCATACCTGTTAGCTTTGTCCAGTTTTGCTTTTGTTATTATTTACAGACTAGCAACGGGTGATGGTCTGTGTGCAAATGCCTAGAAACCAGTGAGTGGATTTGTTCAGTAATTGGGAGTGAATTGGGTAGAGAACTTTAAACCTGAGGCCATTCAATTTGGTTTTGATTTATTTCTTTATTCAAGACAATCCCATCCAACTGCTTTTCTCCATGTTCTAAAACTCTGATCTGTTTTCATTTATTGAAAAACAATAAACCGTTTGATGAACACAGTTTGCTATCAACCCAGCTGTGGTTTCAAGAGTTAATCATGCAGCGTGTTTACTAAAAACGTATTCTGTGCTTTGCTATTTCTCCTTTTATCTCTTTATTTTGGCTAACCTATTTGGACACACAAGGATT
Source organism: Neosilurus mollespiculum (assembly GCA_030014195.1). Taxonomy (NCBI): domain Eukaryota; kingdom Metazoa; phylum Chordata; class Actinopteri; order Siluriformes; family Plotosidae; genus Neosilurus; species Neosilurus mollespiculum. The sequence continues at coordinate 20,617,041 of JAQMYF010000026.1, read as the reverse complement.
AGTCACCTCCATCAGTATACCTATTAGGGGTCAATCACCTCTTAGGAAGGGGTAGGGAGGCTGGCGCCTATGTCAGCTGACACTTGGCGAAGGCAGGGTACACCTCGAACAGCTCACCAGACCAATGCACAGCCAACACACACAACCATTCACGCTCACAATTGCACCGAGGGTCAATCTGGAACAGCCCATTAGCTTAATGTGCATGAATTTAGGCTGTGGGAGGAAACCAGAGAACACGGAGGAAATCCACACAAGCACGGGAGAACATTCAAACTCCACACAGGAAACCCCCGAGTCCGGGACTCAAACCCAGGACCCTCATGCTGTGAGGCAAACATGCTAACCACTACCCCACCATGCAGCCACCTATTGTAACCACTCATTGTAAGTGACAAAATAAATAACATGCACAACAGGGCCACAGCAGGTAGCAGCACTATCTCACAGTTCCAAGATCTCTGGTTCGATCCTGATCTCGTCCATGGTGTTTTCCTTCTCTTCAAACCCCATAGTCCACAACCATGACTAGGAAAAAGAAAGTGGTTAATGAATATGAATTAATATCATAATCTAAATATCATATCTGCTCATAAGCACATGTGCAATGGGTGCAAAAATATTGGAGCTACAAGTCAGCCCGAAATGACTATACATGGAAGGCCAATATTGTTTTAGAGCTGGTTTGAGAATTAAAAACTGAAACTTCCGATGAAACTGAACACTCAGTTATGCAAAATCAATTAAAAAACATTCTAAAACATATACTTTAATTTCGGATCTTTGCTGCTGGTGAATAAAGCTATTTTTCCATTCCAGTCACCCCACAGGCTAATTACACTATGTTTTACCTCCCAACTGCCAAATGTATTATTTACATGAAAGTCACATGATTGTATGCATCATTATCTCCGCCTTGGAGGTTATGTTGTACCTGTGGTTTGTGTTTGTTAACAGGAAAAGTTATGAAATGTTATGAAACCAGAGACTGAGCTTTGGACAAGAAAGAATCCATTAAATTATGGAGATGCTCCAGTTCAAATTTGGGATATCATTTTTTTAAAGATTTTTTTAACACTGTGAGATAGGAGGATTTGTGATATCTTTAATCATATGGAGGAGTGCTGGGCTTGGAAGAGGTTTATGCTGTCTGAGTGCTTGTTTTGCAGATTATGCTACAATGGTTACGGTTTAGAGACAAAGAAACAAGTTAAATTATACATACTATACACCACTCTACATTATGTTGAAACAAAAAAATTGGTAATATTTTGTTGGAGCGCCTTTAGACTTGATTGCAGCACGTAATCGTCATGGGATTGTTGCTTGGCAGTTGGTCAGGTCGAGGCTCAGCAACATTATGTGGCAATAAAATAAAGTCAGCTGATGATGAAAATGTACTGAATGACCAAGTTATTCCAATTTCTTAAAATTGTGAAAAGTGGTTCATGGAGCCCGAGGAATCATTTGAACACATGGCCTTAACCCTCTTGAAAATCACTGGGATGTGCTGGAGAAGACTTTATGGAGTGGTTTGATTTTTCCCTCTTCAATTCAAGATGTCAGTGGAAAATGAACCCAACTCTGGATGGAAAAAAATGTTGTGGTGATGCCTAAGTTTGTCAAAGGTTTGTTGCTAATTATGCACCGTACGCTAGGCTAGATGTGTTACAACCAAATATTAGAGTGCCACACTTTTTTTTTTGGCTGGTGATTATGAAGATCACCAAACCCATTTGCTGTAGTACTACACTGCCCAGCCAAAAAAACATCACACACTCTAATATTTTCTTGGACATCCTTTAGCCTTGATCTCAGCACGTAATCTTCATGGCATTTTTTCAACAATCTTGAGCAACATAACATTTATTTCCATTCAGTGTCGGGTTCATTTCTTACTGAGTCTTGAATTGATAAGGTAAAAACTGAACCACTCCATAAAGTCTGTATCATTCTTTCACTTTTTCTTTATGTGAGTCCCCTTTTTATATCTGCTATCAGAGAAGAAAAAGCCCATTGATGTGATAACCTGCTCATTCAGTACATTCAGCTAATCAGCTGACTTCATTTTATTGCCAAATTAATGTTGCTGAGCCTCGACCGGACCAACTGGAGCAACACTGCCATGGAGATTACATGCAGTGATCAAGGCAAAATGCACTCCATGAAAATATTAGAGTGTATATGCACTTGCTAAACTGGGTGTAGGGAGGCTGGAGTAACTGTTAGCCTACTCTGGGTAAAAGTGCTCACCAAAAAAGTGCTTAAGGCCTAGTACTATACTCATGAAAATAAACATGCTTAGCTAGCTAACCACTGTAATCAGAAAAAAAACACTGGGCATTGTCAGCACTATGTGCATGCATGCATGTTGACATGCTTTTCAGAACAAATCTACCAGGATTCCAAATTCCTTATTTTATGACAACAGACAGATAAACAGACAAATATGAAATAAATGGAATTACCAAATGATCCAACCAGTGTAGAAACTTTATGTTAAGTTGGAACACAATAACAAATGGCTATATTATTGATTTTGCTGAGTGTAGACAGGTATTTAATCCCTGTTTTGGACTTTTAATTATGTTCAAGGTGTCACCTTTACCATTGATGACAATACGCAGTCCTCAGAGACTCTATACTACCTTTCCCATCATTCCACCATTCATTGGGAGGAGCACTCAGAGTATGCGTTGGCTTTATTTTTCTTTCCTTCTAACATACCAAGTAAAAAATGTGCATTGACTGCTGCTTTCATGTATTATCGAATAACTTTTGTCTCTTTAGCTACAATTCTGTGATGTCTGACAGGTTACATCACTGATTGGTTTCTGAAAAAACATTGTGTCAGGTTGATGGGGAATCCAACCTGGCTGAGCTTCCATCTTATCTCTACCACTCTGCAATATTTGAACACCCTCCCTCCCAAGTCGCATCCATATATTGGCCTTTATTTCTACTACACACATCTTTAGGTGATTGAATGCTCAGCACCAACATAGTCATCCGTCACCAGGAGCCATTACAGCAGCACAGTGCTGCTCAACTCCATTTAACCTTTGTTTCATTACCTTGCTTTTAATGGAACTGATTTACAAAAGAACACTGAGGCCATAATGGAGAATCTCCTCAAACAGCTGAGGTCTCTCTCTACTGTGAAAGGAAGAAAAACAAAGGGAGGGTGCACGCAGCATCTGTGCTTCAGAATGGTCGTTGAGTAGCACCTCCTGGAGGTCAGGAGCAGCAGCACACACACCCCCACCCACCCACACACACACACACACACACACACACACACACACACACACAAACACACACACAAACACACACACACACACAAAGATGATCACTCAATAGACTGAAATAAGAAATACAACAAAAAGAGGTGTTTCAGTTATAGGAAACAAATCAACAATTTGTGACATGGTGTTATTTCATTATCACATTATTTTATTTCACAGCACTTACAGTAATATTACAGATTTTTACTGATGCCATTATTTATTTATTTTTCATCATCATCATCATCATCATCATCATCTTCCGCTTGATCCGGGGTCGGGTCACGGGGGCAGTGGCCTAAGCAGTGAAGTCCAGATGTTCCTCTCCCCAGCCACTTCCTCCAGCTCTTCCGGGGGGACACTGAGACATTCCCAGACCAGCCGTTTGGGACATGCCCGAAACACCACAGCAGGGAGGTGTTCAGGAGGCATTTTAACCAGATGCCATATTTTAATTAAAATAATAAAACATCAATTCACCAATTGTTGATTATTCATTCGTTCATATTCTAAGCCGCTTAAGTCTAATTAGGGTTACGGGGAGGTTGGCACCCACCTCAGCAGACACTGGGCGAAGACGGGTTACACCCTGATCAGCTCACCAGGCCATTGCAGGGCCCACACACATACACAACCATTCACACTCATTCTCACACCTAGGGGTGATTGAAACTGCCAATCAGCCTACTGTGCATGTTTTCGGCCCGTTGGAGGAAAACAGAGTACAAATGTTGATTATTTATTTTTTATTATTATGAAATGAAAAATTATAATTTATTGAGCCGGCACGGTGGCGTAGTGCTTAACGAGTCCACCTCACAGCAAGATGTTCTCCGCATGCGTGTGTGGGTTTTCTCTGAGTTCTCTGGTTTCATCCCACAGATTAGGCTAATTGGCCATTCCAGATTGACCCAAGGTGTGAGTGTGAGTGTGGATGGTTGTGTGTGTTGGTCTTGTGATGGTCTGGTGAGCTGTTCAGGGTGTACTCCGCCTTCACCCAGTGTCGGTTGAAATAGGCACCAGCTCCCGTGACCCTAGTAGGATTAAGTGGTTTGGGAAATGAGTGATGAAAGAGTAATTTATTGAAGGTACACAGTGCGGTTCCCTCAGTCACTATTGAAACTATAATGTATTAAAATGAGCATATTAATATGACCATGTGATTTAAATTACAGCTAAACGTTTGTAACGTTTTTAATCTGTGATCATTATTTTTGCGACTTTAGTTCAACAATTAGATGTAAATCTTACCCAGAATCATAAAATGTGTTTCCTAATTTATTTTTCAAATACCTTTGTTTTACAAAAATAATGAATTGTATACTTTTTATAATTACAGTAAATATAATTTTTATAATTTTGGGTACTTACTTGTGGAAATTGTGATTAGCATGCTAGTTCATGCAAGCTTCACACATCACACCAAAATGTTAAGGCTCCTCAGATTATGTATCTCAGTGTCCCACCAAGGTCATGTACCTTACGAGCAAACTCTCCATCTCACCAGCAGCTTCAGAGGCCTCTGTGAGAAGTAAAGCTCATTCACATACCTTTAACGATTAAACCTCGTGTTAATCTGTTGATGGAGAATAATCATAGTGCTACGGTGCCTAGGTCTGCACATGCTGGTAGCACTATGCAAAATAATAATAATAATAATAATAATTTAACATGAACTAGAGCTACTGTGATATTCAGCTCCTATTATATATATTAGTATATATCCTATGATATTTATATCCTATAAGGGTCGTGGAGATTCTGGCGCTTATCTCTGCTGACACTGTGCGAAAGCTGTACACCCTGAACAGCTCACAAGATCAAGTATAATCCGCATGTCTTTGGACTGTGGGAGGAAACCGGAGTACCCGGAGAAGATCAAGTACAAGCATTAGGAAAGCATGTAAACTCCACACAAAAATGCCCAAGCCAGGGAATCGAACCTAAGACCTCCTTGCCTTGAGGCGGACATGCTAACCACTACATAAGCATATTATATAACTATATATTGGAGCAGCTTTCTATTTCTGCACGCAAAGTGGTGAGTAAAACCTCACTGTTCAGGGAATACAAAATTATGACCACTGATACCCTTTTGGAAGTTCATCCTTTATGAATGACTGATGTCCATGTGAGATCTAAATTCTACACAAGTTTTATTATATTAAATAATGTGTAACATCATAAACTATATATTATATCCTCAGGTTTAGAACAGCACCAGTTTATGAAATTATTTAAAAGAATGTGTTTGGTTGTTGGACAGAACAATGGTGTATTGGTTAGCACGTTCGCCACACAGCAAGAAGGTCCTGGGTTCGAGTCCGAAGCTCGGGCATTTCGGTGTGAAGTTTGCACATTCTTCCCGTGCTTGCATGGGTTTTCTCCTGGTACTCCAGTTCCCTTCCACAGTCCAAAGACATGCACATTCGGTTAACTGGCTTTTTCCAGATTGCCCCTAGGTGTGAGTGCGAGTGTGAATGGTTGTGTGTGTTGCCTTGCAATGGTCTAGTGATCTGTTCAAGTTGAAGTCCAGTGTCGGCTACAATAAGCACCAGCCTTCCCGCAACCCTAGCAGGATTAAGCTGTTCGGCAAATGAGTGACTCCTGAGATTTGCAATTGCATAAACTTGACAGTTTTAAAATAATTCTATTCTTACTTATCTTCTTGCCTGCGGGTGGTACAGTTGCATAGTACATCTGCCTCACAGCAAAAAGGTCCTGGGTTTATGTCCCAGGCTCGGCAAGGGTGTTTCTGTGTGGAGTTTGCAAATTGGCCCTAGGTGTGAGAGAGAGTGTGAATGGTTGTGCATGTGTTGGAGTACCCTGCCTTCGCCCAGTGTTGGCTGAGATAGGCTCCAGTCTCCGAGTGACGCTAATAAAAAGGAGCAGTTCAGTTAATGAGTGAAAGAGTGAATAAAATATGGCCTGGCTTTATTTCCTGTTATTACAGAACTGTGTACATTGATACACATTACTGATTACACTGAATTATCGCTAATGAAAGCATTAAATCATTATTTTTGACTAACCGTGAGGTCAGTTTTTGCACAGCATAGAAATATCTCTATGAGTTGTAGCCTATAGAGCATTCTGTTCATTACCTGACTTCTTTTTTTAGCGCAAAGAATATTGATTTTGACGTCCTTATTTTCTGACCTTATGACCCTGTTGCTTGTCTCTGGTCTGATGATTTGCCTTCAGTTAAATAATTTTCATGAATAAATGGTGATTAAACTTGAGTCATTGACCATCAAGCAGATTGTTTCATATATTGATCGGTACTACTATTAATTATTTATTTGTTTGTTTGTTTGTTTGTTTGTTTACTCAGGTATCTGATTTTTTTTTCTGGCTCTGTATCTAAGCCACTGGCATTGACACTATACTATATCTATATCTATATCTATATCTATATCTATATATATATATATATATATATATATATATATATATATATTCCCTTATCATTCATTCATTCATTCATTCATTTTCTAAATCGCTTAATCCTAATTAGGGTCGCAGGGAGACTGGTGCCCATCTCAGCCGACTTTGGGCTTGGGCAAAGTACATCCTGAACAGCTCACCAGGCCATTACAGGGCAGAAACACATACAACCATTCACACTCATTCTCACACCTAGGGGCGATTGGAACTGCCATTCAGCCTACTGTGCATGTTTTTGGCCCGTTGAAGGAAAATGGACTACAAATGTTGATTGTTTATTTTTTATTAGTATAAAATGAATATTTATTGAGCTATTATTATTATCAATAATTTATTGAGCTGGCACGGTGGCGTCACACAGACAGTGGGAGATGTGGCTGGCCTTTGATGACCCAATTAGCTGCACTGGGGAGACAGCAGTGACAACCTGGTGATGGTGGAGCTTGAACCCCTGACCTTTGGATTAGTAATCCAGCACCACTCCCCACCCCAATGCACCGGGACACACCTACCCCTTATACAGTTTTATCATTTTAATGTCAGCTGTAGGACACTTCATAAAAATACGTAGACTTGAGCAGCACGCTGGCGTGGCGGTTAGTACTTCTACCGCACAGCAAGAAGGTCCTGGGTTCGAGCCCCATACCGGGCAAGGGCAACTCTGTGTGGAGTTTGAATGCTCTGCTTGTGCGGGTTTTCTCTGTGTGCTCCGGTTTCCTCCGACAGTCCAAAGTTGTTGACCCCACCTTCATAGAGAGTCAGCTGGGATGGTCTTAATCCTACTAGGATTACGGAGAGGCTGGAGCCTATTTCAGCCAGCTCTGGGTGAAGGCTGGATACACCCTGGACAGTTCGCCAGTCCAACACACTCACACTTACACTAACACATAAGACTAATTAGCCTAAAGTGCATGTCTTTGAAATGTGGGAGGAAACCGGAGTATCCGGAGGAAACCCACACAAGTACAGGGAGAGCATGCAAACTCCATATAGAAATGTCCAAGCCGAGCCCAGGACCTTCTTTCTGTAAGGTAGACATGCTAACCACTACGCCACCATGCCACACAATTTCTACTCCACTCAACTCCTATCTCCTTCCCTTCCTGCCTGTTTTTATTCAGCCTCCTCTTCAGTTTCTTTCATCTTTCATCCATTTCTCTGTTTATCCTCTCCCCCACCATCTTAACATCTTCTGCTCCATCTGATCTCCATGTTTACTCTCCTTAATATTACCAACTCTTATTGTTTCATCACCAGCTCTGTTTTCCCTCATCTCTTTTATTCTCCTATCTTTCCTCCCCCTCCATCCCTCCTTTTCCAGTCTCAGGTGTGCTTGCAGAGAGCTGAGCCGCCTCCAATTTTCCCCATGACTGCCTTTAACATAAGGGGTAAAGTAAGAGGGGTGCCGAGGGCCTCCACACACATGCGGAGTCAGACGTGCTCTTCGGTGCCGCTGCACCATTACCGCCTCCGTTTATTTACCCGTCTTCCTTCCCTCTGTTTGGTCCCTGGGGTCCGGTCTGAGAAGAGGCAGATGACTTTATTGGAAAGCAGACAGAGAGAGAAGAGAGGCGGCATTACTAATGCTGCAATGAGTGAATGTACATGTATACACACACACACACACACACACACACACTCAAAGAACTTTGCAAGTGTTTATCGTTTTATTACTCTAATATATGTTTTGTGTTCATGGTGTGCATGTACATACACACAAACACACACACACACACACACAAACACACACACATACACACAGCCTAAAGGCCATCATCACTGATACCCTTTCGGAATGGATTTCCCTGTTGTGCTTCAGTGAGAAAGTCCGCTGCTATAAATCACCCCCTTGTTCTCTCTCTTACACCATTTGTGCTTTCATGCTATCAGCTCCTCAGAATCATAGTAGCCTCCAAACCCCATCCCAACATCCTTAACGACTTTATTTTCCGAGACCCTCCAGTGGATACCCTAACTTCTCCTTCCTGTCTGTCAGACCATTCATTTTGTACTATACCACCTCCACTGTCCAGTCTCCAGTGGACTAATGATCCTATACTACAACATGCTATACATTAACATTAACACTATTTCCAAGAAATTATACTACATAACCTAATATTTCGGGGCAGTCGTGGCCTGGTGGTAGGGTGCTGGGTTACTGATCCCAAGGTTGGGGGGTCAAGCCCCACTATCAGTGGGTTGTCACTGCTGTCCCCCCAGTGCAGCTAACTGGGTTATCAAAGGCCGGCCATGTTTCTCACTGTCTGTGGTGAGAGGCATGTAAAAGAACCATTGCTGATTTTCGTCAAGAGTAGCTGCATAGCCGTCAGCATGTTTCTGCCCTGCGATGGCCTGGCGAGCTGTCCAGGGTGTACTCTGCCCTCGCCCAGAGTCTGAGATGAGCCAGCCTCCCCGTGACCCTTATCAGGATTAAGCGCTTCAGAAAATGAATGTATGAATGAACCTAATATTTCCATAATGTCCCATAGATTCCTCATCCTGTACTGCTTGTTCTATATTGTTTTTTTCATTGTACACCCTAATTTTACAATGATGTCCCCTAGACCATTTCCAGTATATCCCCTCCACTGTGTCTCCATAATGTCTTCCTAGTTCATTACACTGGCACCCCTTTTACTATCCCTGTATCATATACATATACTTACATCTTCTTAATGTCTCCTAGATCCATTCTATCCCCAAACATTTACACTGTTGATGTTCCTTCATCTAATAACCTAACATCTCCACAGTGTCCCCAACACCTTTCATTTGTTCCTAATGTATGCATATTGTGCCAAGAGCCCTTCAATCTAAAACCTAAAATATATACTGTATTCATTTGACTCTTCACCCTACACTAGATCTCCTAGATTCTTAATGATAGATATGTGTTGATTGTATCTATTACACTGTCCATTCTACACACTAAAATCCCATAACGGTCCTTTATCTGATACCACAACCCTATCCTTTACTTCCACCGTGTCCTCAAGAGCTCACATATCTTCTAATATCCACATAATGTTTCTGAGACCTTCATCACAAAATTCATTCTGAGTTGGAACAGCCAACCAGCCTAATGTGTATGTCTTTGGACTGTGGGAGGACAGTGGAGTACCCAGAGGAAACCCATGCAAGCACAAGGAGAACATTCAAACTCTACACAGAAAAAAACACCTGAGCCCAGGAAACAAACCCAGGACGTTCTCGCTGTGATGTGCTAACCACTACACCACCGTGCCGCCCTGTGCAAAACCTACCAAGCTGATTTCCATTGACCTTGGTGTAAGGGTGTAACATGGGCCAAAGAAGAAACAAATAAATTTTGCAGCAGATCCAAGGTGTATTAGGGGCAGTGGTGGGTCAGTCTTTAAGGCTCTGGGTTACTGTTCAGAAGTTTGGGGGTTCGAGCTTCAGTCCCATCAATCTGCCACTGTTGGACCCTTAAGCAAGGCCCTAAACCCTCAACAGCTTAGTTGTACTAATGAGATAATGTATGTCACTCTGGATAGGGGCATCTGCTAAATGCAGTAAATGTGAATGTATTGTGGATCCACAAATTTAGTTTCACATTTGTTTACTTCTGCTCTCAAAAGTGCCATCAAATGTAAAATCTTGTAGATGTAGTAAAGTTCAGAAAGAACAAAATGTAAGCACTGTAGAAATATAACGTTTCTAGGGGCCACATTTATTAGGCAGGGCAATTTTCCATAAAGCCAAAATTGAATAAAAACGCACTGATGGGAGTGGCCAGATTTGTGGATGATCTACTAAGTATTCAGGAATTTATAATTTCTGTCAGGTAATTTCCATAATGACCAACTCAATCTACCAAAAATCTAACTGCCATCTTCCTTCCTGTGACATTTTTAAATAGATTAACACGAGAGGAGAAAGTTCTCTACCTTCTTCTGTCTTTGTGTTTTTGCCTCATTGCTGAATGTGCAGTGGGACATTCACAAACACCAAAATAATATTTTGAAGAGAAAATAATTGTAAATAATAAATATTTTAGAAATAAAGAGAAATTCTGTGCACATTCAACTCTGCCTTCAAGCTCACTCAGACGCCTGGGCATTTTCACACAGTCTCTCTCTCTCTACATATATGTCAACAAAATTAAAACACTGCTTTTTTTAAGGACAGTGCATAATGTTGCAATCAGCATCCGCCTCACAGCAAGAAGCCCCTGGGTTCAAGTTCCAGCCTTGGGCGTTTCTGTGGAGAGTTTGCATGCTCTCCTCATTGCTTGCGTGGGTTTCCTCCCGGTACTCTGGTTTCCTCCCACAGTCCAAAGCCATGCACTTTAGGCAAATTAGCTGTTCCAATTTACCCCTAGGTGTAAGTGTGAATGGTTGTGTGTGTGCGTGGTGACCCTGTGATGGCCGGACAAGCTGTTCAGGGTGAACCCCGCCTCACCCAGTGTCAGCTGACATAGGCTTCACTATACTTCACTCAAGTGAGTGAGAATGAGTTTTAGAGCCAAAAGAATGTCTGTACATGCTACAACATGTTAGTAATTCTGACCCCATATCACAATCTAGAGTATATTCATGGATGCCAAAGGATTGCTGGTACCCGTCACTGTGGATTGTGATATGGAGGTTTCAGCCTGGCACAATAGTACTTTCATATAATTATAATGTTTTGGAAATATATACAAAGTGGATGCATTTGCAAATTTATATGTAATATGACAGTCTGATATTGTCCTTGGTGATGGGGTGCCCTAGTTTTACTTGTTTTTTTTTTTTTTTGTTAACCCCTTTCTTGTCATGTGACCCATCTATTAGGTTTACAATAATCTTAGCTTAATAAAAACTAACAACCTTCCTTCTAGACTTCTATACCAAAGCATATCCACAATATCTGCTACTCATACACTCTAATGTTTCCATCGAACTCCCTAAAGCTTCCATTTCTTTCCCTAACATCTCCATTTGTATAACTCTATGTCCCTTTGCTTCACCTCAAAAACTTCCATTTATCTCCTTGCCCTCCTTCCTCCTGAAACCACTTGGCGGAACAGATGTGTAGTAGTTGGCACTGTCACCTCACAGCAAGAAGGTTCTAGGTTCAAACCTGACAGTCAACTCGGGCCATTCTTTGCAGTGTCTGCATGTTCTGTCTGTGCATGGGTAGGTTTCCTACAGGTACACCAGTTTTCTTCCACAGTCCAAAGACATGCACATTAGGTCAATTGGGTACTCTAAATTGCCTATTGGTGTAAAAGTGAGTGCAAATGGTAGTTCGTCTCTGTGCTAGCCTGGTGACCTGACCTGGGTGTACCCCACCTCTTGCACAAAGTCAGGTGGGATTGGCTCCAGCTTCCCCCATGACCCTGATGGATAAGTGGTATAGATAATGGATGGATGGATGAATGAAAACTATAATAGAATGTTATGAGTGTGGCATTATAGGAAATAAGTTCCGACTAACAACTGCGTTCAAAGCATCTTCAAAACTGCAGGTCTTGTGGGTGTTTCTGGTATGCAGTGGTCAGTACCTACCAAAAGTGGCTTAGGGAAGAACAACCAGTGAACTGGCACGAGTGTCATGGGTGCCCAAGCTCACCGATGTGCATGGAGAGCAAAGTGATCAGTGTGTTGGTGTATACATATATAACTCTGGGGGTAAATAAGGGAACACTGCAAAATTATCAGTTTCTTGGGTTTTATTAATTACAGGTACTGTATGTGTTTGAGAAATATGAAGACTTTTATGTTCTATAAACTACTAACAGCATTTCCCCCAAATTCCACGTAAAATTATGACTTAATGCATTTAACTGTGGAAAATAACAGTTAAATATGACGGCGTTCCAAGACCTTGAATAATTTTCTTCCACGATATCCTCATACAGGGTTTGATTCTTCACAAAAATTTGCCACATTTCAGTCTTGCAGGATGACCCCCAGATCATCACCCATCCACCACATTTAACAATAGGGGTGATATTCTGTGACTTGAAGGCTTCTCCAGGTCTCCATCCAAACATTAGAGAACCAGGTGATGGTAATGCTAAAAACTGGACCCATTACATAACAGAAGATGACCTCACTCTCACTCCAGCCCTCTACATTCAAATTGCTTCTTATTGATGAGGACTTTTTTCTAGCTTTGCATAATTTTAACCCCATCAGGGAATACCTGTTTGGAACGGTGCCTGCAAAGCACTTAACCCATTTGCTACAGTTGGCATTTTTTTTTTTTTTTTGTAGGTCACTTGATGTCATCCTACGGTTGGTAAGTGATATTTAAAGGAGTTGCCGATCAATCCACTCAGTGGAGAGCCCTCCGTTATAGCCCAATGTCTGTAACTTAGTTGCCCCAATGTCTGCTACTTGACCTTGTTCTTATGAACAGCTGTCTATGACATTTTCAGGATAGAGGCAAACCTGATGCTCTCTGTATTCCTTTGCCAGTAATGCCAGAATTATAATTTTTTAGCTTTTTCCTTTTTCTCATAAATAAGGTTTGATTCAGGTAATCTACCAATTAGTACCTCATTAAATAAAATGAAGGAATTCCAACAGATATGACTGACATACTTACATAGTAATGCTGATTTAAGAAAAAAAATGGACGTTTATATATTTATAAACAGTGTTTCCTTTCAAATGTTCTTATTTTCAGTATTTACATACATATATCCATAGCAGTGAGAGTTGCCCTTTTATCCATTTTGTCAGAAATATTTTTGCTTTACATTTTATTAAAAGAAAAAGGTCATCCATTTAATATTGTCTCAGATCTCAGGGGCAGTGTTGCAAGAAGGCCATTTTTATTTATATTTTGTTTGAAACTCTGACTTGTAAATGGTTGAATTACTCAATAATGACATTTCCATTCAATTTTATTTCATTTCACATATTATGCACTGTTCTGCTTCAAGCCCGATGAAAGGTTGTTATATCCAGCCACATCTTTTTCTAAGCAGCAACGGTGCCATAGAGGTTTTTCAATTAACTGAGCTACTGGCAAAAAGCAAAAACAGTTTTTGACTCCTATTCATTCTAAATACATTTTGGATTCATGATTCTTCAAGGAGCTTTACTTGTTATAGAGTATTACTGACATTTTTAATGCTTGAAAGTGCATGGTTCAGGGGGGGAGGGGGTCAGCTTTGACTTTATGGCTTAGTATCATGTGCTCAACATAATCAAAATCTGGTGATTTAAAAAAAAAAAATATTTATAAATGTGTCACTGTTGAAATGGACATTTACTCAACCTGCATGTAAGGAGTCTCCAGTATCAGTAATTTCTAACATTAATTTTATTAACTTATTTAAGAAAAACTAGTGAGGGAGCAACAGGTCATGTAACTCTATAAATGATAACAATAACTAATTTGTCTCAAACATTCCACAAACTTAAGTCTGATTTTATAACTGGATAAAAGACTTTACAGATCATTTATTACTCAACAGAAAATTAAAATCGGGCGGTACGTTGGCATAGAGGTTAGCACGTCCGCCTTACAGCAGGAAGGTCCTGGGTTCAAGTCACTGGCACTTTAAGGGCATTTCTCTGTAAGTTTGCATGTTCTCCCCTTGCTTGCATGGGTTTCCTCCGGATACTCTGGTTTTCTCCCACAGTCCAAAGACATGCACATTAGGCTAATCAGCTGTTCCAAATTGCCCCTAGGTGTGGATATGAGTGTGAATGGTTGTGTGTTGGCCCAGCGATGGTCTGGCAAGCTGTTATATGTGTCCTCCCTGCGACCCTGATATGATTAAGCGTTTTGGCAAATGAGAGAGACAATTGAAATTATAAGCAAATTGGTTGGATTGACTGGATTTAGTCCATATAAACTGCATCACACCACACTATCAATGATTTATTTTTTACCTCACACCCTAACAGAGTCATACATACTAGAGAGAGCACACACCAGTCAGATATATATATATATATACACACACACACACACAATACATAACACAAACAGGAATTCCTCTTTCTATGTTTTTTTTATTATTATTGTCACGGCAATATAGGTACCTTCATTTTTGCCAGATTTTCCTCGTCCCCATCTCAGTAAATCACTGAGATTTTCCCATCACATTCCTCAGACAGAGTCAGCCACCTCAAAGGGGCAAAATCATTCCCCCTTTTCCCCACATCCTTCTGTACTGTTTTTTTCCCCTCGCCTCTCACCATTTGCACCTCCTCTCAGTGCCATAGCCCAGGGCAGGGAAATCCTATTAGCCTTTACCAGGGGAGAGAGCATGAGACACATCATTAATTACACACAAAAACCCTGCGCCATGCTTAATCATCCACGACTGCAAAACACACACACGGTGACCAAAACAGACACGATGAGCTGCACACAAGCAGATACTACAAAAGTATACACTCCTGCATTCAAATAAGCAGGACGTACATAATGCTTTATTGTGAGTTTGTATATATATATATATATATACATACACATACTCACAATAAAGCATTATGTACGTCCACTGTGTGTGTGTGTGTGTGTGTGTGTGTGTGTGGTGTGTACAAGATCCTTTCCAGGATTCTGGTTTCTTGTGCTATTATTTAATTACATTAATTGCAAGGGATCTCAGAATAACAACACACCCATGCTGAAGATAAAATACACCAAGATCTATTAGGGTAAGACAAGATGAAATAAAGTCATTTAAATTAATGTAGAATTTAACTCAATGGTAATTACTCAAAATTACAGACAGACAGACAACAGAAATTTTTTTTTTCAAGGGTTGGGAGGGTGAAAGTGGTTCTAGTGAACCAGAGCCAGTAAGTGGAGACTGAGCAGCTGGGGGCCTTTGTTCAAAATTACAAAAAGAACTGCCTTACACACACACACACACACACACACACACACACACACACACACACCTTCATGAAAAACTGGCAGCAAATTATCCTTTCACCTCCTCTCCATATGTGCACGTTCACGCACTTCACAGACCTGTGCTGATATGGAACAGATGCACTACACTGATTCCTATTTTTCATCCGTGTAAATCATAAATAATATAACTGATAAGCTTGTAATTGAGCACATGCAGCCAAATGTTTACACAAACACGGCTAATAAAAGAAAGAATAGTGGGATGAATCCTGAACCGGAAGATTGAATAAACTTATATACCCACCCTATACCTTTTATAGGGCGACATGGTGGCATAGTGGTTAGCACATCTACCTCACAATAAGAAGGTCCTTGGCTCGGGTCCCAGGCTCGGCGAGGGCGTTTGTGTGTGGTGGTTTCCTCCGGGTACTCCGGTTTCCTCCCACAGTCCAAAGACATGCACATTTAGCTACAGGGCTGTTCCACATTGCCCTGAGGTGTGAGTGTGAATGGTTGTGTGTGTTCCCCTGTGATGGTCTGCCAAGTTGTTCAGAGTGTTCACACAGAGTTGGTTGAGATGGGCTCCAGCCTCCCTGCGACCCTAGTAGGATTAAGCAGCTCGGCAAATGAATATTGTTCTAGTTTTTCAATTATTTACATCATCAAGTCCGCACTGAAGCATTTTAGATTAGTTTTCTAGCACAAAATTACATCTTACAAAAAAATTCTTGTCTTTAAGAAAAGAAAGCAGCAGGTCTCTACATCAGGGACCACCTTTCAGACAGAAACATGATGAAGGCTGATGGGTTTTTCTAAAAGAATAAAAATACGAAGTAAGTGTAACAGTCGAAATCTCCAGACTTGTTCCATAAGATGTTCAGTAAAACCTACAGCTCATTTCTTTAGAAAGTGTTTATTTATGTAATAGGGCAGCACGGTGGCGTAGTGGTTAGCACGTCAGCCTCACAAGCAAGAAGGTCCTGGGTTTGAGTCCCGTGCTCGGCGAGGGTGTTTCTGTGTGGAGTTTGCATGTTCTGCCCATGCTTGCTTGGGTTTCCTCCAGGTAGTCTGGTTTCCTCCCACACTCCAAAGACATGCACATAAGACTAACCGACTGTTCCCAAATTGCCCCTAGGTGTGTATGTGTCTAGGTTGTGTGTTATCCCGGAGAGCTGTGTGTTATCAGGGTGAACCCTGCCTTCTCCAAGTGTCAGCTAAGAGTGACCCTAATATGATTAAGCAGTTCAGCAAATGAGTATGTATATATAGATATAATTTACTGGTGAATACAGTACAAGTGTACCCACCACAGGGTTCATTAAGATACAGAGTAACATAAATGCCATCAATGTATGTTTCAGAAAATCCATCAGCAGTATA
>JAQMYF010000026.1:20554472-20592358 GCA_030014195.1 Neosilurus mollespiculum | reverse complement strand
CTAGCTTATAGAAGAATGTAGTTACTCATGAAATTGGCTCCCTTTGTTTGTAATGGTTATGAATCAAAAATCGGTTTGAATCTAGAATCGATTCTGAATTGAATCGTCACCCAAAAATCGGAATCGAATAGAATCGTGAGTTGTTGTTAGATTCATATCCCTAGTAATTACATATGATGGGTTTAATATTGTGTTGGCTTTTTCAGATAAATCTGGTACGGTGTGTACAGTGGGCAGTGGTGTCTCAGTGGTTAAGGCTCTGGGTTACTGGTGCAAAGGTCGGGGGTTCAAGCCAGTCTGCCACTGCTGGGTCCTTGAGCTTGGCCCTAAACCCACATTTGCTCAAAAAATGATAAATGGAAGTCGCTCTGGATAAGGGTGTCTGCCAGATGCCGTAAATGTATATACAGTATATAATATTCCCATGTTGCTTGGATCTAGTTCATCTTTGTAGTCTTGATCACTATGGTTCTCCCCCTTAAAACCCTAACAGAAATCTCTGTTGGATCCTCCCTTGCTCCGCCTCTTCTTCTCTGTGCTCTGCTTCTGCCTTCTCTTCGTTTTTTACCTTTCTGCTCTTTCTGTCGTCCCCTTCTGCCACTTTTCCCCCCAACTCTTCTTCCTCTTGCTTTCCATCTTAGTTTCTTAATGGTGATCTTAGAGGTTGGACGCACTGCCTTTCTTCTGGCTTTTCGGTCCACTGAAAAAACAGGCGACGTTTCATCTTCCTCTTCTTCCATCTCATCCTCTTTTAGAACTTCCTCCTCTTCCTCCTCCATCAAAGTGTTTTCTTTTACCCCAGAAGCCTCTCTTCTCTTCACTATATCTGTAACCTCTTCCTGTCCTTGTTCTCCCTCAGGAGGAGAGAAGAGTAGAGACGGTGGTTCTTTAGATGCAGGATTGTCCTCTGCTGCTAGAGAAGTTTCCAGGTTTATTGGTACATGAACTACAGAATCTACGTCCATTTCCTGGTTATCCTCAACTTCAGCAGAGGCTTTCTGGTGCTTTGCAGCTCGCTGTTTCGACGTTTCCACAGGGTAAGCGTCATCCTGCAAAGAAGAACGCATGTATAAGAGAAGTGTTACCACACTAGTTTGCAAAAACAAAATATTTTCAGTATATTTTCATTATAAATCTTATGCAATGTGAGATCATGGGATGTCCCAGGGTGGTAAGCACCTCTTTTTGTGCCATCATCACAGAGTGTCCAGGTCATGTGACACCCTGGCAGGACATTGTAGTTATTATTATTATTATTATTATTATTATTATTATTAATTTTTTATTATACTGTATTAATTCTGCAAGGGAAATTATTGCATCTGCATTTCACCCATGAAGGTGGAGGAAGGGAAGGTCACTTCCCTCGCCGCCACATTTTTCCTGCTGGTTCTGGAATCGAACCAGCAACCTTTTGGTCCCAAACCCACTTCTCTAACCATTAGGTGATAGTGGCCCCAAATCTCAAATCTGGTGGGACTCAAACCCACAACCTTTTAATCAGAGCACTAAGCATTATTTCGAAGGCCAATGCCCTATCCATTGTGCTGCAAAGAAAATAAAATGTACTGTTTAAAGATAATGTAGGTTTATATCAGAAGGCATACATGGCTGTTGAATTTTAATATCAGACGGGAGTCAATAAGGATCAGCAATTTATATCATTTTGTACAATCTTACATAAATTCATCTCTATCATTTGTCGAACCACTTGATACTACTGTTAGGGTCATAGGAGGCTGAAGCCTATCACAGGGTACCCTGAACAGGTTGCCAATCAATTACAGGGCCGACACACACACACACACACACACACACACACACACACACACACACACACACACACACAGGGTCAATTGGGAACAACCAACTGGCCTAATGTGCATGTCCCTGGACTGTGGGAGGAAACTAGAATACCTAACAGAAACCCATGCAAGAGAGAGAGAGAGAGAGAGAGATAAAGAGACAGAGAGAGAACAGACAGAGAGAACAGAGAGAACAGAGAGAGATAGAGAGAGAGAGAGAGAGAGAGAGAGTGAGTGGGGGTGGGGGGGGTGTAGTGAGAAGGAAGGGAAGATCAAAGCTAACTAACAAGGAGAGAAGAATCCTGCACAGAAATCCTGCACCCCTCTCAGAATCACTAAAATCAAAAACTCCACTATTTCTCCATCACAGCCTCCCACCAGGTTTACCAACGCTGTTAGCATGAAGTAGTTTCGATGATAATGGCACACTGGATATAACCAATACAAAGACTGTAATTACAGAAAAAATATTTTAAGTGACATTAAAGTTCTCGCCATATCTCGAGTCAGGGCCTGCCTGACACAAAAGCAAACTAAGAAGCTGCTGAGGGACTCAGTGGCCACCAGAGGGCACCCAAGAGAACATACAACAAACTATAGTTTGAAATGTGTCTCTCTTATGCCATGTCAGAAATCCAATGCTCCCATAAAGGCTTGGGCCAGCCCCGGCTTAATGTGTGTGTGTGTGTGTGTGTGTGTGTGTGTGTGTGTGTGTGCTCCTCACCGGTTCTTCCAGTACAAGTGACTCAGGGCCATCAGTAAAGACTAATTCTTTCTTCTTCTCTTCCGCTGTCTCCACCCTGTGATCATGGAGGCAAATGACATGGATATATAGTAATACCAAAAGTATTTGGACAGTCACAATACTTTTCTTTTCCTAATTTTGTCTCTGTACACCACTGCAATGGATCTGAAATAAAAACTGTGATTAAAGTGTATAATTTAAAGTGGAATTTAAGAGGTTTATTAATAGTAATGAATCAACCTTTCAGGATTTACAGCCTTTACTACAGTTTAGTGGTCCCACTTTCACAGGCTTAAAAATAATTGGAGAGTTGAATGAAAAGCAGCTTCATGGCCAATTATGGCCTGTTTCTTGATTAGGCCAGATTAAAAAAATTCCCGGTTTCTCATCAGAACTTCTTGAAAACCTAAATGTGGCTCGCGTTTTTTTTTTGTTTTTTATTGTGCTTGTTTTGTTTTTTAATAGAGAAATGAGGTGACTTTCGAAGCCCAAAAGCGTTTAAAGCTAAATGTAGGTAAAGTGCCTGAAGCTATACAGTGCACACTAGATGAACAGTCTTGTACATGTACTGCACATTTAACACGTATTAACCTCAAACTATTTCAAACAGAACTAAACCAATCTCAGAATCACAATCACAGCATCTAATCACGGAATCATCTTCTGTGACGTTATTACATTGTCTGAGGTTTAGATAGATAGATAGATAGATAGATAGATAGATAGATAGATAGATAGATAGATAGATAGATAGATAGATAGATAGATGCGGCAGATGAAAACAAGATGAACTTGAACCAGCCAGGAAGAACTTTGCTTTTCCGATCATCCTCCTTGTGTATGTAGTCATCATTCCTCACTGGGGTCCTATATCTGAGTCAGTCGTTGGGGTCAGTCCTTTCCAAGCTTTGCGGTCATCACTTATGTAGTTATTGTTAAGTATGTAGTATCAAACTATTTCTTTTCTTTTTTCGCTTTCACTCTTTTACAAACAGGAACATTGGAGTGGTTTGGTTGTTACATACTTCTTAATTATTGCCCCGGGGAAAGGGCATTTTCACCTTATTACCAGTCGACAGGCTTTTATTTCATTTGTTCACTCTTTACTGTTTCGCATATTAATCTTCCTCGCCTCACATTAACACCTCAGTAAAACAGGAAGTGATAAATGACCTCTTAAAAGTTGTTAAATATGCCAACGAATACAAAAATATACATTTATGCTTCAGCTACATCCTGTTTCAATTTATTGGCAATAATTTACATAAAATAATATGCTAATGAACCACAAAGATATCTTTAATAAACTTCTAGAGCTGACTGTAGTTATGCATAGCCGTGCCGTACAGTGTAGAGAAAGTGCTCCAATATTAATGTAGAATACATTCCTTGTTACTAGGCATGGAGAGCACATTTTATTTTATTAGAACAGAACAGTCCTGTGGGAGCAGCCATGGACTAATGGTTAGAGAAGGGGCTTGGGATCAAAAGGTCGCTGGTTCGATTCGCGGACTGGCAGGAAAAATATGTGGTGCCAGGGGACACTCCACTTCCTCCATCTTCATATCTGAAGTGCCCTTGAGCAAGGTACCTAACCCCTAACTGCTCCGCAATGTAGCTACACACTCCTCCTTTGTGTGCTCACTGCTTACACGTGTGCGTGTGCTTACTTTGAATGGGTTAAATGCAGGGTTCAATTTCCCTTTGCAGGACAAGAAAATAAAATGTAAAAAATAAAAATATTGAATAAATAACAATTATTCACAAAAACCAAAGTGGATATTGGTAAATAGTTACCAAAATGGAGCGGCAAGTATATTAAACCTATGAAAGACAGACAGAGAGGATAGTTACTTGCCTGGTCTTTGTAATCACGACAGTTAAAAACCTGTTGATTTTGTCTGGTCGGTGATCCACCCCATTTGCCTCCTCTTCTTCTCTGACTCGTTTCCTCGATCTGTTTTCATTGGTCCAAAAGAATGTGGAGATTTGTGTTCTTATCTCTGCAGTAAGGGGGAAAAACACACTCAAAGTTCCCATAGAATAACTGAAGAGGGGTGATTTGATGCATATAAATGGTTTTCATTTTGAAACAAGAACACCACCCTGTTCAAAACAAGTATTTTCCCCCGAAACCAGTGCAGAAAACTTAATGATGGAGCGTTTGCTGTTGAGCCATTTATATCCTGCATCACATTTATTTGAACAAACACATGACTGGTTATGATTCATTCATTCTTTCATCTGCCGACCCACTTATTCCTACTAGGGTTGCAGGAAGGCTGGAGCCTATCTCAGCCAACTCTAGTCCAAGGCAGGGTACACCCTGGACAGCTCACCAGTGCATCGCAGGGCCAAAACACACACACACAACCATTCACACTTGCATTCACACGCACAACACATTATTAAAGTGTACCAGTATTGGTCATCCTTACAGCATAATCTGTGTATTTTTTAGCATAAATGACCATAAAAAGCACAAAACAGGTAATTTTATCCTAAAAGAGCTAAAAGAGGTGTAATGAGTCATCAGTTCTTCATACAGGGGAATTAGGCATTGCATAACTTTCATAAATACAAGAAATATACAGTACATTGCATTGTGTTCTGATCATTCAGGGCCCATTATATGCATTATCTGGTTTTGTTTAAGATCTAATAGTATTTAGTGAGTGCAAAAACTCATAACACTTTTACTCATAGCACTACACATGAAAATATTTAGGCCAATAATCTCTTCCAATAGTGGTTTGCAGTGCGATATGCCGAGCAGGTGGAAATATCCGAGATAATTGTATCACATCAAAGCTGAACAGGTTTGCTCATTTACGCTTTAGTAGTCTAGAGGTGAGAATGTAGGCCACACTGGTTCTCTGGTAGGGGCCACCAATGTCCTCCACCTCCCAGAACAGGTCTCCGTCTGCCGGGTGAAGGTTCAGATAATGCCTGCACACTGCAGAGAGAAAACAAATTCAGTCATGCAAGACTTTACAGGTAGAAATTATGTTTCCTTTTTTTTGAAATACTGCATCTATTACGTCTTCACTGACAAAGAATTAAAAAATATACAAAACTCAACAGAAAAAAAAAAATCATAATAAACCCTACTAACAAAAGTGTTTAGACATGAAATCCCCCCCCTTATTTTTTTTGTTATTGTTGTTGTTTTATAATCATAATTGGAAACTGGAAATTGCGTCACACCAATGCCAAAATCCACCAGAAAATCCAGTTTCCAGAACACACCACAGCCTACAATCTTACAGCCTTTGACACTATAACACTGAAAGAATGATATTACAGCTTTATCCATCTATATGCATACAGAGTGCTGATTTGCTCCAGGGAATTTCTCACAGGCACCAACATTCTACCTGAGAATAGCTGGAGACAGAAGTGGTTCTGTAGATTATGTCTTGACATAGAACGCTGTGTCCAGGTCGACGCAGAGTGATCCGGGCAGCAGAACGCTGAACAAGGTCAGCTCTACCATCTCTAAAGGACATTTACACCAGGAGATGCAGGACTAGAGCAACCAGGGTCATAATAGACTCATCTCACCCTAGTAACTCCCAGTAACGTCTTGTTTTAAGTGCTTAAATCAGGCAAACATTACAGAAGTACTGTGGAGCTTTTATCCTCAGACCACAAGACATGCCACTCATCACTTCTTTCTCACTCATTTACTGAACCACTTAATCCTATTAGGGTCACGGGGAGGCTGGATGTGGGGCACGCCATGAACAGCTCACCAGGTCATCGTAGGGTAACACACACAACCATTCACACTCACACTTGCGGTGAATCTGGAAATAGCCTAGTGTGCATGTCTTTGGACTGCGGGAGAAAACCGGAGTAACCAGCGGAAACCCACACAAGCACATGAACATGCAAACTCCACAGAGAAACGCCCTCGTGAAGCCCACGACCTTCTTGCTATGAGGGGGACGTGCTAATCATATATTACACATACACTGTAATATAAGGTAGTTAAGATATATATAGATATATATATATATATATAAAAATTGTGGGTTATTTATTTATTTATTTTTACCTTAGAATAGTGCTTTCTTATTGATCTAACTGATTAATTGCTATCTTTTGCACAGTCTCAGGACAAAATCAAAGTACATTTCACTACATGCTCTCATCACTCATCGTCATTGGCCGAACCACTTAATCCTACTAGGGTCACAGGGAGGCTTGGGCCCATCTCATCAGACACTGTGTGAAGACAGGGTACACCCTCAACAGCTCGCCAGCCTAAAGCAGGGCCAACACACACACACACACACACCCCCCTAAGGGCAAACTGGAACAGCCTAATGTGCATGTCTTTGGACTGTGCGAGGAAACCAGACTACCCAGATGAAACCCACACAGGCATGGTGAGAATATCACTACATGTTATATTTGTATAACTGTGTACGTGAGAAATAAGAAAATCTTGAATTATTCTGTATGTATCAATCAGAGCTTTGTACGGAGAAAGAGCAAGCTCTCAGCATGTCGACGACCAGGGAAGAGGGAGAGGATTTGAACTTCGATCCTTCTTGCTGTGAGGCAATATTGGTATCTGAGCTACTGTGCCCTCCAAAACCCAACAATTCAAAGAAAAAATTCTTTCTTACCATTGATCATAGCTGGAGACAAAGGGTACTTCATTCCAAGCTCATCCTCTTTAAAAGAATCCACAAAATCCTCCAGCATCTGCAGCCCATAGCCTTTTCTCCGGTGAGCTTTCCTCACGTACATGGAGTCCATGACAGGGAGTAAGTAGCACTGCCCAAAACAGGTATTAGCAACGCTACCTACAGGAGGAGGAAGAAATGAACAATAAAATGCAACAATATTAAATTTCAGCTGCATTTCTTCGATTCAAATGGGGGACTCAAGTTGCAACACATCACTGGCCACAAAATCTGAATAAATGAATGCAATAAATGAAAATGATACTGATTAACTGACCTAATAAAAAATTTTGTCACCCTTCTGCCTACATACACATTACAAGCTGAAACTCTCTTCCCAAGAGAAAGATCGATTCAAAATTATGAGCAATGAAGATCTTTATCTTAAACCATAATAAAAACATGATATAAAAGAATCCACTACATCCTCACAGCAGGCACTTTATTAACACTACCATACAAATGCTCACTCACTGGCTGACCCGCTTAATCCGACTACTGTAGGGTCGCAAGGAGGCAGCTCCTATCTCAGCCGAAGGGGGGTGGACCCTGAACAGCTCGCCAGACCATTGCAGGGCCAACACGCCCACACCCATAAAACTAACTCCGATTAGCCTAATGTGCTTGTCTTTGGAGTGTGTTGGAGGAAACCGGAGTACCCGGAGGAAACCCACGCTAGCACTGGGAGAACATGCAAACTCCACACTAAGCCCAGGACTCGAACCCAGTACCTTCTTGCTGAGAGGCGGATGTGCTAACCACTACAATTTTACATAATACACCCCACCATACAAACACTGAGAAGGAATCTGTGATGCCTCAGTTCTTTGTGGCATCGATTCCACAAGGTCCACTGTTAAAATTCTCTTCCATGATAATAAAATTGGATATCACTGCAGCAGATACTGTATGTGAGGTGCACATTTATGCAGGAAACCTTTCATTGTTTTGCACCTCAAAGTGCTCCGTTAAATATACAGCTGTTCACTGGGGAAACCATTGAAGTCCACTGGACACGTCATGGTCATGTAACTCCATGAGATTTTGTGGGTTGTGCTTCTTTTCTGTTTATAATGAATTATTTATTCTGCCCATGTTTTAAAAGATTAGGCCATGTTCTCCAGGAAAAAAGCCTTGATTAGTTTAGAAAAACAAACCGTCTTAAGCTGGTCTCGCTCCCGAGCAGGTCTGACGGCAGTTTAGCGCAGTTCCAAAGCGTATTGGACCGCATCGACATCGTCTTGGCACTGTGAACGGCATTGACCGCCATAAACTGCGAGATTTTTAACATTCCACGCTGGTTCTCCAAACCATTTATCACTGTGTAGCAGCCGTGTTGTCAATTTTTGCAACCTTTCTGAACCGTGTTCACTGATTCATTCTTGCTGCTCACATTTGTTTTGCCATACCGTCATCATTTTAAACTGTGGTGAACCACCTTCAAGCCCCCTCCAGCCCCATGTACGGCTGTTTTGCCACACCAAAGTCATATTTTGGCAGTTTAGCGCGGTTTGGAACTGCACTGAACGGTTGTCAGAACCACCCCCTTATCCGGCTTGCTTTAGTGTACATTCACAGATACCGACACGTCACATTCCTGCTAAAACGCGAATAGCCATTTAGCATTGTGACTCATAACAACCAAACAGCATCACAATGCATAACAACCAATCAGCATAGAGACGACAGACAGATATACATGGCGATAGTTTCTTAAGCAGGGTGCTCTGCTGTGGCGCATTATCGTGCTAGAAAGAAATCCACATGGTCAGCAGACACTCAGATAGGCCATGACATTCAAACATTAACCATTTATTACACTACACCAACTAAATAGTGTTATAGATATGATTTGTCACAGCAAGATATGGAATGTTCAAACTTTTGTGGAAGATTAAACATTTTTATAAACCCTGTTCATTTTAAAGATAACAGACAATAACCAAGAGCGCTGTATAACAAGAAAGAGACTTGAACGAACACAAAAAAATATAGATCTAAATATATTTGAAGGGCTGAGAACCAGAATGGTCTAACCAACAGAAAGCTGTTTTTGAGAAAAATTACATAAAATTTTGCAAAAAAATCTGAGATAATGCTCACGATATGATTCAAGTTCATAAGAAAGATGAGGGCAGCACTCTGGCACACATAGACCTCATCCACATCTGTCAGAATATCACCTTTTTCAGTTAATTTTTCAGTTTTTGGGGGGTAGGACCACTGTGGCTCTTAGCCCTTCAATTCTTGTTTGAGATATACAGTACAACATTAAAATAAAAGGACCGGTCTTCATTAATCCAATGTCTGAACCAATACCCCATACAACTGATGCAAAAAGAGTATAATTTCATCAATATGTAATTCCACCAGAGTAGGTACACGCAGTGAAATAAAGACAAGTGAAAACACTTTAAAGACTTACTTTGTCCCCAAACTTTCTTCTCCCATGGTAATGTGTTTACGATAAAGTGTAGTATCGGACTAAACTTCTCTCTAACACAGAAATTCCCCACGCCTCCACTGTTCCCAATACACTAATATGGCTTTTGTGCATAAAATTCTGAATGAACAATTACAAACTTTCAAATGATAAACAAACCTTTCAGTTTTACTGAGTAGAAGCCCACAGCTTGGCCATTCTTCCAGAGGATTTTAGCGTAGTCGTTTTCACTGTGACACAGGAAGGGCATCTCTCCACTATCCATGTCATGAGTGCGATAAATAATGCTATTCAGGATGAACAGGACGATCCTCTCCCCCACAGTCCTCACCTAAAAATAAAGAAGTAAAAAAATAAACACTGAAATTTTCTGAAATTTCTTAAACAGCCAAACATTTTTTACAATCATTTATACAATATTTGAGCATAAATCTTTCGTTTTAATGCACATTACACAAAATCAGGTTGACAGAAACCCCTATTAGTTCTTCAAAGTAGTTATTTCACAAATATCAACACAGTTAAACATTGCATACTGGATCAGACATTACAGACATTCTACTGCATACAGAAGACTATGATGAAGTCAACTCAAACATAAACTCTGTTCTGTTGAACACACCTGTATTTAGATCTCATAAAACTATAAATGTACTCAGAGCGCAGACCTCCACCAAGGTAGTGCTATCTTGTCTTTACATGGGATAGAGTGGAAGATGTAGAATTACAGTTACCCTTTGTGACCTGTTCTTCAATTTTTTTTTGTTTGTTTGAGCTCTGTATTTTTTTTTCTCTCATTGCATTCTGGGTGATTTACACCTCCTTATATCATTGCGCAATGTTAAAAAATACTTCAAAACTGTCCTGTATCCAGATCCGGCTTTGGATCATGCTCAAATTTTAATCAGTTCTTTATTGGTCCAAGACCCCTGTTTGGTTAAAAATTTGTGGAAGTCTATCCATCGGTTTTTGAATTATCACATGATCAATCTCATACCCTCTCCCATTGGTGAAGGTAATAAGTCAACAGAACTTACTTATACAACAGAAAAATTTAATTGGTTATAGACATTGGAAAATTTGTTTTATCTTTGATTGGAGGCCAAAGAAAGCCATTCAAATCATTATTCAAGTGCAAGCAATGTGTTACCTCGATAAGGCCTTCTCGTGTATGTTTTGCTGTTTTGAGGATATCCTCCAAAGCGTACCACTGACAGTTCAAATACAAAGCCACAACTAGAACAAGAAAAAAAAAGAGATTGAGTGAGGAAAAAAAGAAAGTGAGAATTTTTACAACAAATACTAATAGGAGTCTGTTTGAGTTGGGTTCAATCAACCTGAAAAGATGTGTCAAAAAAAACATGACAAAATTAATAAATCTCTAATTTCCCAAAATTACCATTTAAAGTCTAGATGTAAAAGTCAAAAGCTATAATATATAATATGGTGAAAAGTTTATCTACATATAACTAATACATTCATATGCGGTGGAAAAGACATTTAACTAGATTTCAGAAAGTGACTTTTCAGGAGTTGAGCCCATTCAGCCACAAGAGCATTATGTTGGGTGAGGAAGCCTGGGGTGCAGTTGGGGTTCCAGATCATCCTAAAGGCATTCAGCGGAGTTGGTGTCAGTTCTCTAAACAGGATTCTTGAGTTCTTCCACTCCAACCTTTGCACATCATATCTTTAAGCCAGCGTCACACTGTGAACTTGTATGGTGACCATGTAACACCAGCGTAATCATTTGTCATCTTCCATCGTGAGTCTTTGAATCGAAATCGTCCCTGGTGGCATGTTCTGCATTGTTGTGTGGAAAATCATTATTGCAAGTTGCGTATAATGCCGGCTTTATGCATATGGAATAGGTTTGGGCCTCACAGATTTTAATGTTACACCGCAAAAAGACGTCTTACACAAAGGCACCCTTCCAAATTTGAGGCAACCATAAGGGAAGTTCCAATATGGATGTGATGTTCAGGTGTCTAAAACCTTTTGCTATATATTGTACCTTCCTGCTGGCTTTATCACCAACCAAAATCAAAACACACCTCTTTAAGCTTTCAAGAACTTCTTAAGGCAATAATCAGATGGTCAGCTAGGCATGATTAGGGTTGGAGCCAAAGTCTTGTGGAAGTTAGCTAACCAGCAACATGATTGGAGATCCCTGGTGCAGCCAATTCTTCCATTGGTCACCTTCATATTTAAACATAGTGTCTTTTGCAACACCATAGCTTAAAAATAATAATCGAAATATAGCAATGCATTTTTTTTCCTGTACAAACAAAATATAAATCCTTCTAAAGAAAAAATACACACCTGTCATGGCTTAAGTATCCTGCTGTTCACTCATCATCTTGTTTTGCAAATGTATAGTATGTGTCCTTTGAATAATTGTTGATACAATCAACAGCTGTTCAAAACAGAAATCCACTGAGCTAACCTACTAAGTTGTGCAAATGAAAGCTACAGTTGGTTGCCCAGAACCCAAGGCAAAAAAGTAACGGCTGACGTAATATGTTTGGGAGGCTGATTAGTTTATTAGATGCAGTAATGCTGATTAAGCGAAATAGATAAAATGGGCCAGAATGACTCAATGTATAACATCATCTTTACACCCTTGTCAGCAAGTTGTTGTCTGATATCATCATACCAATCATGACACAGTACAGTACAGCCAGCCAAAGCATCATTTATGACACAACTGTACAGTCTTCCATCTGCTAAAAAATAAAGCTTTCTAATAGGAATTTTCAGCAGATCTGCTTTCATTACTGAACCTCTAGGGACCCCTAGGTTCAGCCAATAAAATCCAACTGGTTCTAATTATACTTCTGGGGCTTAATTATGTACACTTAATTATAAACAAGTGTTTTCTCAGTTATTACCTTAAATTACATGTGAACAATGGCTTTAATACAAAATAACTGAATGGGTTGTGACCTGTGTAAGGGTCCTGTGGGGTGAACAGAGCCAGGACGTTGTACTGGGAGTTAACGCCATACAGAGGAATAGGGCCCACATTGCACAAGTTGAGCTGTACCTGAAAATAAATACAACATTTACAGTGAGTGGATGACTCAACATTAAATTTTTAATTCAATCATTCCTTTATTTGCTGAACTTCTTAATCCTACTAGGGTTGCGGGGTGGCTGGAGAGAAGGGCAACTGGGTGAAGCTGGGGTACACCCTGAACAGCTTGCCAATCAATCACAGGGACAACGCACACAACCGTTTACTTTCACAGTCACACCTAGGGGCAATTTGGAACAGCCAATTAGCCTAATGTGCATGTCTGTGGACTGTGGGAGGAAACAAGAGTACACAGAGGAAACCCAAGCAAGCATGTGGAGAATATGTAAATTCCATATAGAAATGCCCTCACCGAGCCAGGGACTCATGCTAACCACTATGCCACCCAATGTTCACCTTATCTCCAATTATAAAACAAAATAAAAATTTTAAACCCAGAATTCCAACCACACAAAATATCCCTTTTAGGGCAATTAGCCTATAGTGGGTTATGTATTAATTGATTATTCAATTTATAAGTTGGGGCAGTGGTGGCCCGGAGGTACGGTGCTGGATTATTGATCCGAAGGTGGGGGGTTCAGGCCCCACTGTCACCAGGTTGTCACTGCTCTGGTTTCCTCCCACAGTCCAAAGGCATGCACATTAGGCTAACTGTTCCAAATTGCCACTAGGTGTGGATGTGAGTGTGTACGGTTCTGTGTGTTTTGGCCTTGAGATGGTCTGGCGAGCTGTGCAGAACGTACCCCGCTTTCGACCAGCTGAGATAGGCTCCAGCCTCCCCATGACCTAAGTATAATTAAGACGATTACCAAATGAGTGGGTGATGAGAACTATAACAAGTCTATACTAAGCCGTGGCATGTCTAGCCCTTACACAACAGGGAACTATAAATCAATTCGTACTGATCACTATGTAAAACAGTACTGCACTGGTATTGTCCGTCCCTTTCTTTAGATCTTGACTGGTTAAATTAAAACAACACACCCATCCTGCACTAATCTGAGGAGGTAATATAATAACTTGCACAGACATTTAAATTTTATATGTTAATTAATTGAAACAGGTTAAGATATATTAAGTAGGTTTCCAGGAGAAAAGAAAAGTTTAGCTTTTGGGAATTATCAGTCATGTGTTCTGCAGGAGAAACATAAGACTCGGTAATTACTTTCTACCCATCATGCCCTGTGGCACATGGGGCACCAATAAAGTTCCTCTACTACTGCCAGTCTTCTGTCATCTCCCATATTTCATTCCAGTTCTTGCCCATGGCTGTTATCTTGGCTTCCACTCTGTGCTGTCACATGTTTTGCGCCTTCATCTCTTTTTCTTCCCATGAGGTGTCCAATGTAGTGCAAGTCTACAAGACGGATTCCTTCTCTTGCCTGATGGCATGACCAATCCTTTTCCAATGTCTTCACAAAATTATTTTGCCTGTGCTGTCCTTTTTTGCACTGCTGTACAAGATCTCTGCTGGAGATAATATCCTCCAAAGGTTCTTAGTGTGAAATAAAGACAGCTTCATCAGACCCTGCTCCACCATTTGCCAGATCAAGTACACGAGAGTTGAGAAGACACAGCTCTTGTAAAGTTTCAGTTTGGTGTGGGTACTGTACTGGGATGAATAAGGCACATTGTTGAATTTTGTAAAATAACTGGTTCTTCCATTAGTTCTCAAATATGTGAACTGGTCCACATAAGCGAGCTCTTCTTCCTTGATCTTGACAAGGTTTGAATGGGAGATGTTTAGTGCCATAGCTTTGGCCTTCTTACTATTGATGTTTACACCAATTTGCAGTGCAGACCTCTAGAGTTACCTTGTTTTTCTTGGATATCTTCATGGGTGCAATAAAGTCATTTATTCATCATCGTTATCACTACATCATCAGCGTAATCTAGACCTTCAAGGGAAGAGGACAAGGTCCATCAGATTCCTCGCCTACAATCATCATTAGTATGATGTGGAATCCAGTCAATCACCAGGTTAAAGAGAAGTAAGGACATGATATACTCTTGCCAGGTGCCAAGCTGGTGATGCCAACTGTGCAGAAGAAATGCTGTTAATAGCTCTCCATGACTTGAACCATCACATGAGGTAGGCCATATGCCCAGAAGATCTTCCAAGAAACTTTCTCTGTGTACACTTCCACAGTTCATGTGTACAGTAGTTGTTCCTGATTAGTTCATGCATAGCTATATGTTCATTCATTTCCTGAATTGCTTTATACTAATAGGGTTGGGGGGAAGGCTGAAGCCTATCTCAGCCGAGTCTGGATAAGGGTCGTGTACACCCTGAATTGCTCACCAACACACACAACCATTCACACACACTTACACCTAGAGGCAATTTGGAGCAGCCAAGTAGTTTAATGTGCATGAACTGTGGGAGGAAACAGGAGTACCTGGAGGAAACCCATGAAAGAACAGACAGAACATGCAAACTCAACATAGAAGCGTGTATAGACGATGACGGAAACCATTTGGAGGATGTCATCTTTAAAACACGATGTATAAAAACTCTTTCGTGTGTTTCAAGTATTTTTTTTAACCTTTAAAACATGGGAGGTTTTATTGGGTCACCCTGTAACATGATTTTCAAAATGACACTGCGTGAAGATCATACTAATTAGCAAGCAAAGTTGCCGAGAAACACAATGCCATCATTTTCAGACTGTCTGGGCAGGTGCACATCACACTGTAGGCTAATCAGCATAGCATTCCACCTAACGAAGCGCCAAAAGTGATGGCACTGCTCAATATTACCTTCTCTCCATTGGGCAGTGTGAAATAGTCAGCATGGTAAGGGTCACTGTAAAGCAGCTTCTCTGTGTAGATATCAGCTGAGCACTTGAGCTCTTCATGACTCGTGGTTTCCAGCAGATCCACAGGGAAGCCCATCCCTGCACCCCTACAAAGGTTTAAAGATTAGTCATAGATCACCTTCGAATAGGTTTAGGCTTCCAATCAAATGTATTTTCCGAGTTTCTAGATGGTTGATGCCGCTCTTTAAAAGGTTGAAGGAGGTCCGTAAAGTTGAAACAGAAACTACAAAACCACACCCTGTGAAGAGGCTGGACTTGAACTTCCACAGAAAAATATCTCCATTGAAAATTTATACCATTGTTTTTCTAATTATAGCCCTTAGATTTACAAAAAGATGTTCTAATTAAACGAACCAATATACCCATAAGGTGCATGCGAAGGTTTGATATGCAGTGAAATACATTACTCAACACCTTTAACAGTTTGGCTCACAGAAATCCTCAAGTTGGCATACAACATATGATGTCATGACCATTTATAAATCCATGGTTAGGATTACAAGTTTAGTTTCTGGTCGGGAATCTTGTTATACCAGTTTATGCTGTTTAGTTAGTTAACTAAACCGGTCATAACATGCATATGCATCCTACCTGACAGATTTCCTGTGTAATTGTGGATGACGTACCTGGAGTTTTGGAGGTCAGTGACATCTCTTTTTTTTTTTTTTTTTTGCATTAATAATTTACACCAAGTGAAATTACTCCCTCATATAATGAACAGTCTTTTTTCCCCCTGGGGCATTTGCTAAGTGAAAAAGTGAAATAGTTTCACATTACACTATTAAAAAATGTTGCACATCATCCAGGTACTAAATTAATCTCCAAGTGTAAACCTAGTGTTCTAGCACTAATAACAAGCCTGGGGCGGCATACTAGTTAACACTTCCGCCTCACAGGAACAAAGTCTTGGGTCCAAGCCCCGTGCATGGCGAGTTCCTTTCTTTGTGGAGTTTTCATGCTCTCCTTGCGTTTGTGTGGGTTTCCTTCCTTCCGGACAAAAACAAGCCTGGCAAGAGTGTCATAGGTACCCAAGGCTCACTGTTGCACATGGGGACTGATGGCTAGTACGCCTGGTCTGATCCTACAGAAGAGCTACTGTACAAACTGCTGAAACTGTTGAAGTTGGCTATGGTAGGCAGGAATCAGAACACAGAATACATAGCAGCTTGATATGTATGGGGCGGCCTTGCCACACACCAGTCAGGTGGTGTTAATGTTATGCCTGATCGGTGTATACTGTATATAAATGACAAACATAATACACTTAGATGTTTCTAATTAGAAAGATGATGATTGCGAATATCCTCCCTCTTTCAAAAACACCAGCACTGTATTAAATATCTGTACAATCCAGCCAAAGAAGAGAAAAGTATTCAAACAATAACAACAAAATAAAACAAATAAATAAAAACCACGCCCCCACTTCATTTTTCAAACCAGGTCGACACAGGTAGACAAATTTTATTAGCGCGGATAAATAAATTCAAGCTGTACAAAATATGGATTACAGTCGCTGTATGTAGGCTTCCACATTGTTCTCTTTTGAGCACTCTTCACTTACCTGCATATTATGATTTCATTTACAATGTCTGATGTAGCACTGAGGGATCGGTACTACCTTTCATTGTACAATATGCATACAACAAATAAGCAAGCACACACACCTGCAGAAGTGTAATACGTCCTACATATACACCTTTATACACTCACTCATTTCCTAAGCCACATACTTAGGGTTGCAGGGAGGCTGCAGACAATACTGGGTGAGGGCAGGGTACACTCTGAAAAGCTCGCCAGACCATCGCAGGGCCAACATGGATCAATAACTCAGAGCCTTGACCACTGAGCCAATACTGCCAAATTAGCCTGATGTGCATGTCTTTGGACTGTGGGAGGAAACCGGAGTACCCAGAGGAAACCCCCACAAGCATGGCGATAACATGCAGAGAAACGCCCTGGACTCGAACCCAGGACCTTCTTGCTGGGAGGCGGACATTAGCCTGATGTGCATGTCTTTGGACTGTGGGAGGAAACTGGAGCACCCAGAGGAAACCCCCACAAGCACGGCGATAACACGCAGAGAAACGCCCAGGACTCGAACCCAGGACCTTCTTGCTGGGAGGCGGACATTAGCCTGATGTGCATGTCTTTGGACTGTGGGAGGAAACTGGAGCACCCAGAGGAAACCCCCCACAAGCATGGCGATAACGTGCAGAGAAACGCCCAGGACTCGAACCCAGGACCTTCTTGCTGCTAGGCGGACGTGCTAAAACGCCAATTAGCTCTGCACATATTTCAGTATTCAAATGAGTCGATGACGTCACACATTTTGAGCAGCTTTTGCCAGCTGTTCACTTTGGATCTTTTCGGGCACTTTAGCCACGGTCCCTAAACTCTCCAGTGACGCAGATACTCCGAGAGCAAACGAGTATTTTCTTATTAACGCGAATTCGGACGTTTTCCGACTTATGTAAACAGATTTATCTGGTTTTTCTTTCAGTTTTAAGATAATTACAGACTGTAAGGCACTTTTAATAAATAAAATCATTGGGCGGGGGGGAGGGGGTGCAGTGGATCTAAAGCTCGACTGTGGTTGGTGGAAAAGTTGGTCTCATTCGTCCCGCAAAAACAACCAGATAAAAATAAATAAACAATGTGAAAACTATCAATAGTGAAGTGGCCACTGCTGCATGTCTGACTTTATTTGGAATTCTTACCGTAATGTAGCGACGAGCAGCGCGCGAGAGTCACATCTCAACCCTGCTTCACCTCCACTCCTCCCTTCTCCAGGAAAAACGGCGGATGTGCGCAGGGACGGAAAGAGGAATAACTTTGTTGGGATGAGAACACAGACAGGGGAGCATTTCCCCAACTCTTTTCAGGGGAAAGTACCTAAAACTAACCCAGAGACGCACCAGATGACGCCATAGACTCATTTACACATTATTATACTTAACAAACTAAACAATATAAAGATAATGAAAGTTTTACTTCCAACATTACAGCTAGTTTTACTCCCTCACTCGTGCATTTGAGAATCCCATTAGGGTCCAAGGAAGGCCGAAGCCCATCTCAACCAACACTGGGCGAAGGCGGGGTACAGCCTGAACAGCTCGCCATCACAGGGTAGTGGTGGCTTAGTGCTTAAGGCGTATAATGGGTTAGTGATCCGAAGGTCAGCGGTTCAATCCCCACTGTTGGGCCCTTGAGCAAGGCCCTTAACTCTCAATTGCTCAGTTGATGATATCTGTAAGTCGCTCTGTATAAGAGTGTCTGCCTAATGCTGTAAATGAACAGGGCCACCACACACAATCATTCACACTCAAGGGGCAATTAGCCTAATGTGCATTTGGATTGTAGGAGGAAAGCAAAGTACCTGGAGGAAACCCACGCAAGCGCAGCGAAAACACGATAAACGCCCAGGATTCTAACCCTATGTGAGGCGGACGTGCTAACCACTACACCACCGTGCCGACCCAAAACTGGTGTTCATAGAATGGAAAAGAAAACAATTCCCTGCTGGGGCAAAAAGAAAAAGATCACACTGTATTCAACTCCCTCTTTGGAATGTGCAGAAGACTTTATGGAGTGGTTCGATTTTCTCGTCATTAAGTCAAAATGTCAGTGAAAAATGAACCCAACCCTGGATGGAAATAAATGTCATGTTGCCCAAGTTTTTTGAAACGATGCCATGGAGATTACAGGAGCTTTTTTTTTGGTACACAGGCAGTGTACATCACACTCAGTCTTGAGTTACACTAAATATAGACACAGCTTTAATACAGTGTACGCAGTGGGATCATTGATCACAACTGGGCTGATATTCAGAATACCTTCTTTTTCTTGCAATACTGCTTAATTATATACCTCATGTTTTCCTTTAGCAAGTTTAAATTATACAAAATTTTAAGCGGGCTGATATGGAACCATATGGAAATATTTTGGGCCAAGATGGAACAACACTGATTCTAATTTCCTGTTTATATAAATAATAAAAAATGTAATTGACATGCTTATCATTGAACACATGCACTCAAATGTTTACCTAAACAGGGTCAATCAAAATCTCATTCAATACTTCTACTTAAAATCAAAGAAAGCCAGGACGAATAAGGATCCAGGAACCTGAGTACAAATTAACATAAAATAAAATGTCAAAATCTAATGTAAATAAAGATAATCATTTATTTGCTACAGAAATAAAGTCACAGCTTGAACTAAATCAGTAATGTGGTACAGTAATATCTGAAACAAACAAAAATAAGGGGAAAAAATAAATCACAGTAAAAAAGGGAGTTTGAGTTGAAATGTGGTTTTAGGTACAGTATTGGAAATATGATAAGAGTTTCAGATGGATTGAACAGTCTTTTGGAAATGCAGTGATTACAGAACTGACACACATGAAAAATACAGTAAATCCAATACAATTTTAAACACACACTAGTTTGTACTGTAACTGCCATTAGGGTGTGTGCAGGAAAAAATAGTGCATAAGTATGTGTGTTTTTGTGCATTTTAACCTTAGAGCTCCCTCGTGTGGTAAGCACAAGCTATAGCAATGAGCAAACAAATCAGGACAAAGGAATAAAAATTAAATATGCCCTTAAAAGGTTCTGATTGGTGGAAAGCCATCAACAAATTCTTGGTGTTCTTCTATGAGCGGACTTCTTCCCATCATTGACATTGAAGATGATGAATGATTATTGCACGACTGATGGCATGTACCAATGTTCCTCCTCCCACTCCTGTCAGAGAATGCTGGCTAAAAAAAGGCTGCCTGCTTGCAAACTCTGAATGAAGAGGAAATTAGCAAATTAACCAATGAGAAATACAGCAAACACACAAAGAATGCAACAAAACTAAGTTATATGATACTCCAAGCATATTTGACAGCAAGAAATATCAAAACTTGGCCAAAAATTTGACACATTTCAAGGAAATTCCAAGCCAAGCTTAAAAATAAAAACAGAACTCTATTCAAAAGCCTTCCGGTCCTGTAGATGATTTGGCTTGAATAGGTCCTTAAAACAAGCTGAAAATTAACAACAAGGAATTTGACAAAGCCAACAGGGTGTACAAGGCAAAACTGGCACATCTAAGGAAGACAGGCTTAGCAAAAACGGAGCACAAGCCACCAATTTCCAACGAAGACCACAAGAAACAGTATCAAAGTGGTTTGTTTAACACATTAAACCCGACCATGCTGAAAAGGAAATGTTTGAGGTTATACTCTTTTGGGTTTTTTTTTCGGTCATCGTGGCAAACAAAATTCATGTCACTTTAAAGACTGATTATAAAATCACAGTGAACTTACAAGGTAAACTGTGTGTTGCAAAAACACCAGAAAAAAAAAAAAAAAAAAAAAAATCACAGGGTCCCTTATACTGAAGCCAAAGGTGGCAAATGGTTCCATTCTGTCCAGTGAAGATGTGCCAAGAACACTCTCAGGAAAAAAAAAAAAATAAATAAACGAATCACAGCAAGCAGGGTTGTCAAGAACATACACTGCCCACTCAATCAGGGCAAACACGATCACTATACTAGACAGATGCAGGTTTGAACCAAGACACATCATGTCACTGAGCGGGCAGAGAAAAGAGAGCAGCATAAAAAAAATACAAATAAAAAAAACAAAACCCTACAGTAAAACTAATTCCAACACGAAACCAAACATTAACAATCAATGGTGAGAAATCTACCACTGGTCCATCTAGTGAAAACCATCGACGTACGGCTCGGTCAACAGAGATTAGATCACGGAGAGAGTTATCTACCTCAGCTGATATCACCCGCCCCCCTTCGCATCATCCTTAATGGCTTATTATCCACCTCCCAAACGCAGGATACTGCTCGAATCAAAATTGAGGACAAATCTCATGGTTTGTCAAGGTGAGCTATCCTGAAACCCGAGGCATTCAACCAGTTTTTTCTTCAAACTTTCAGTTTCAAAAAGATGCTGCAGTGGAGTGCAAGTGATCATTGTTATGGTTTGAAAATATTCCATAAAAATCTTGTTTTAGTTTGCTTCTCATATGTTCCTGTGTAGTACACACTAAAACAGTTATTCCCCTCAGTCTCAGTCCGTATCAGTGAATAGTCTCTTTGATCT
This sequence comes from Neosilurus mollespiculum, assembly GCA_030014195.1. Lineage (NCBI taxonomy): Eukaryota > Metazoa > Chordata > Actinopteri > Siluriformes > Plotosidae > Neosilurus > Neosilurus mollespiculum. The sequence continues at coordinate 20,570,706 of JAQMYF010000026.1, read as the reverse complement.
ATTTACCAATATTCACCAAGTCTGAGGTGAATAAGTGTTAGTTCGCACTACATGGAAACACAAGAGAAGCAAACTAAAACAAGATTTTTATTAATAGTCCCCTTGATCTCCCATCGCAGGGTCTTTTAACCAACATTCACCTTGCCTTTAACAAATAACTGTTCATAATTCAATCCTGACTGGGCAAGATGAAAGTTTTGTTGAAATGGTGAGGGTCGATCAGTGTTTACAAACAGTACTGAAACAGGGCACTGGACATCAAACGTATCTGAAATGGTTAAACCAGGTTCAATAAAGAAATGTTCTATATTGGAAGGACAGAAACATCTGAAATGTTACAGTTGTTTTGTTAGTGTTTAGTAATAAAAATTGAGTTAACAAGTTGTTGAGCAACAGTTAGAAGACCTTGAAACATCGTTACCCCGAACCTCAATACAAAAATCAGGAATTTATAAAACCCCACACATCAGGTTTGAGCTCCTTTATGTACGTGTTTATACAGACCGTTAATACACACACATGCGAGCTCTCTCTCACACACACGAGCATTAAACCGTCTTAGAGACTCTTTAATGTTGTTTTGTTTGAAATATTAATTGTGTGCATTATTAAAATATGTGCATGTTAAAAGCGAGATTCCTTGCGCACGTGCGTATGTGGTGTGTTCACATCTTGCCACGTCGCTTGGCTCTGGTTCGCTGCGTTGCCTTGATTACTTTGGTTTTCCCCCTCAACACACGCTTGTCAATCACTGGTGGATCCTGTCCTTGCTCCTCCTCCTCTGAACTGTGCTCTGCCTCCTCCTCTGTCGTCACCTTCTCTTCCTCTGTGCTTATTCCCTTGTCTTCTTCAACCGCTTTTGCCTCTCCTTGTTCATCCTCTTCGTCCAGTAGGGTCATCTTGCTCAGTCTCTTGGAGGTGCGTTTGGAGGTTGGAGGCCCTGTTTTGGTTCTGGCTCCTCGAAGAACCTTAGAAGAATCAAAAGTTTCATTCAGATTCTTTTCCTCATCGATCTCATCCTCCTTTTGAGCTGCTTCCTCTTCCTCCACCATCAGTGTGTGGTTTTTTCTCTCTCCAGAAGGATTCCTGCCCTCTTCCTTATAAGACTGTTCGGACATATCTGTCTCATCACCAGTATCATTCACTATATCCATTGCTTCATCCTGTGCTTGTGCTCCGTCAGCATCTGGGGAAAGTGAAGCTGACTTTTCCTGATCTACTTCCTGTTTTGGAACTTTAGACGTGACTTCATTATCTTCGGTTTCAGGAATAACTTCACGTTCCTCCTCAGATACAGAAACACTGTCACTTTTCTCTATTTCAGAAGCTACTTCCTGTTCTTCCTCAGCAGCAGGAACTACTTTATTCTTTTCAATTCCAGGAGCTACTTCCTGTTTCTCCTCAGTTACAGTGGCTTCACCTCCTTGCTCCTTATCCATAGGAGCTCCTTCTTCTTCTTCCTCAGCTGCAGGAGCTTCTAGTTTTTCTTTTTTAGGGACATGAACTCCTCCCAGTTCATCTTCAGATACAGGACCTACTACTTCATCATTTGCAGGAGCTACTTCCTGTTTCTCCTCAACTACAGGAGCTACTTCCCTTTCCTCCTCAGCTGCAGGTGCTACTTCCTGTTCCTCCTCAGCGACAGGAGCTACTTGTGTGCCTACCTCTTTCTGTTCATTTTCAGCAACCCTTCCCTCAGCTTCAGGATCATCTTCCTCTTCTTGCTGCACATGAGCTACAGGGTCTACTTCCATGTCATGGTTATCTTCAGCTACAGATGATACTTCCTGTTGCTCTGCAGCGTGTTCCTCTGGAGTGTCCGCAGTGTGAATGACATCCTGTAGAAGAGAGGGTATGTATGTATGTATTATAGTAAGGTACACTAAATATTTTATTTCAGTACTTAAAGACAATCCTGTCAACTAAATTTTTATTCAAAGTTTCAGAATTCACTCTTCTACACCCATTAAAGAGTAATGTGATATGATAACACACGCAGAAGACTATCCTGATCATACTCGTGTACAACCTTTTGAAAAGGATCTCTGTGATCTTTAGCCTGTTCCTCAACCTCAATTTCCTTTTCCTCATCACCCGTGCCATTCTGGATAGCGGATTCATGCTCCTCTTCTGCTCCCTCCTTCACCTCCTCCTTATCTTCAGCCTGCTTGCTCTTCACTTCTTCAGTCTTCAGTACAAAAAGAAAGTTCAAAACCAAGTGATCATTATCTAAAAAGCCCAATATGACAAAAAAAAAAACTGATTTCCTCAATAAATAAGACAAATGAACAAGAGATGGTTTTAAGCATACAAAGCAAAACCATTCCTTTTTCCATAACCAGCTTTCTAAAAATGCTAATATAATTGTTAAATGTTTTTAATTTTGGCAGGATCACAGGAAGTGGAAGGAAGGTTGAGAGAAAGCAATAGGACTCCAAATGCATAAAAAAAAAAATAGTGTCCTTTTCCATTTAAATAACTATACTAATTATTATGAATATTGATAATGTGACACTTGTTATTGTAATAATAAAATTCCATCATTGTTCGCTTGATATCATGTTCTTTATTTTTTGTTTGACTTGCATAATAATCTGGAACACTTAAATTCTAATAAATAAGATTTATTTTTTGGGAAAATATGGTACAAAAAAAATTTTTTTAAATGCCAAATAATATTGCGAATACGTATTTGCAATAGAAAAAAATTAAAATTGAGAAACAATCTGCAAAAACATTTTTCAAATAAAGCAAACTCATTTGCATAATAATTTGGAACACATAGTAGTGAGTGGTGAGCAGTGAGCGTTTTGTTGGGAGGCAACAAGCTTAGGCTAATGGCTAACGCCAACTCCCACTGAATTCTTTATTCTATTTGTTTGAAGTGTGACTGTGTTGGAGGTTAAAACAAGTTTAGTAGCATCTTTTCACAGCTTCAACAAAACTTGGACAGTGTGATGTTCCTAATGTTGCCCTTTCCGCCACTGCAAATCAAATTAAAATATGCTTCCCTTTCTGATCGTATGAGCACCACTACATGTATGGATGACTTTATGAGCTCTACTGCGCATGCGCCGGAGACTCTACTCACTACGCTAAACAAGTACATAGCTGGATACAATCAACAAAAATAACACTTTACTAATTTCACATGAAGCCAAGAATTAAACTTGGGTTGTGTATCGAGACACTCTGAAAGTTCCGTAAGGAAACATGACTTATTTTTTTTAGTTATTTTGCTGAAACTTCCAAAAATGTGTGTGCTCGTGTGTGCGTGTAGTGTTTCTCACTGGTACTGGTGTCTCAGTGGGAGTATCAGACACTGATAGATCTACCAAATCATCAGCAGGGATGACTTCCTTCTTCTCCTCTTCAGTTATCTCCATCCTGTGATCACAGATCACATACCATTCAGACACGCAAATCTCAGTATACATCAACATATTCAACTCACCTTCACAATCGTCACACACACACACACACAGCAACGCTTTTGCCCCCAATACTTTTTTGTTGCGCGGCAGACGTACTAACTTCAATGCCATAATGCTACCCAACATCATTCTATTCTAGAATTATTAAAACCCTTGGTAAAAGACGTGGAAAAAAATATAGGAAAACATGTCTTTGCAGTCAATTCTCTTACAATACTGTAAAAGGGTGGGGAGGGTGTTGGGTGTAGTGGAAGTAAATTGTCAAAATTAGTCAAACAGTATAATAGATCCTACACCATGTCTAACAGTTCTTTTGTGTATAACCATCTTTCATGAGTGTTTTTTGTACCTTTTTTTTTGTCTCATTTTATGACAGAATGTGGCTTCAGTAGAAGTACAATACGCTGATGACTCAACTATAATTCTGTATGGAAGAACTCAGATACTGAATAGTTTTTAGGTCCACAGAGAATCAAATGTTATGTAACCCTACAAAATGTAAAGAATTTGTGCTTAGACTGCATCAAATAGTATATTCCCATTAATGGCATTCCTGAATGTGATGGGGCGGCATGGTGGTGAAGCGGTTAACACATCCGCCTCGCAACCCTAGTAAGATTATGCAGTTTAGCAAATGAGCGAGTGAATTTGATAGCCTTGTTTTACTTTTAAACCAGCAGGATAGGTCAATTTGAGCAAGATCAAACATACAGATAAATATCCTCTTAGCACCAAGCTGCCCCAGACAAACATTGGGGAAAAAAATAAAATAAAATAAAAATAAAAATAAAAATTTGGTTAATCGCATAACTCTTATTGTAGGTTGGCCAGAATATTAAATTAAATACTAATATAGCTAATACTTGACCCCGAAAGATCAAAATATGCAAGAATGAAGCTGCCTTATTTTTGTATTGATGAAACTCAAGTACCTGTTGATTTTGTCTGGCCGCGAATCCACCACTTTTGCCTCATCTTCATCTCGGACTCGCTTTCTCTGCCTGTGCTCACTGCTTCGGGTGCGTGTGGAGATCGGTGTGCCTACTTCTGCACAGAAAAAAAATGAGCGAGAAAGAGCATTTAAAAGACTCATGAACAGGTAGTGTCTTGCAAAAGAAATTACAACCATATAAAGTCCCCGTGTCATTAAATTTCACTGGTATTTTTATATTACATATATATATATATATTCTACTTAAAAAAAGAAAACTGTTTATCATTGGACAAGTGAAAAGGTATTTATATATCAATGCTTTTTTTTTTTTTTTTTTTAATTTCCGCTCAAACAGAAGATAAGAAAACCAAAGCCATGACTGATGACGTATTCAGGGGACGTGTCATGTGTAAACAAGTACATGGCGAGTGGAGAATATGGATTCAATACCGCATAGATGCAACCAAAATGGAAGAAAGCCCTGTCCTTTCCAAGTTGTTTTTTTTTTTTTTTTTTTTTTTTTTTTTAAACTGAAACCAAAATGCACTTCAAGTCAGTGACCTGGAAGTCAAAGACGCAACCAAGAAGTAAGATGAAGGGTCATACGATACATTCGGTGTACAGCCAACAATACAGTCACAATTCAATTCAGTTCACAATACTGGTTTCAAAACTCACTTTACTCTCTTTTTCATAAACTCACAGGACTCAAACATGTGACCCGCTCCAGCATAATATGGGTCAAGTAGGAAATCTGACAGACTGAGATATTCATATACAGAATTTGAAAAGCGAATTTAATATGCTTCAAACTGAGGTATAATACATTATTATTGCATGAAAATTGTCTGAGTTATGTCACTTTGTATGTCACTTTTGAGAAAGTAGTTACAGTTCCAGAACCAGTCTCTGAATGTTCACATTTAAAACTCCCTAATATCCAGACACTAAATGAATCCACATTCTCAAACCCTGTTGGTTTCCTGTTTTGTTAAGCTGCTTATTGTTCATACCGTGACTCTGTAACTGTATAACCTAGGATGTGTGTTGGTCTTTGTGATCCAGTGCTATCTAAATAGTTTAACCACAAGGGTTGCACAGGGTGGTGTAGCATCACTGTTGCCACACAGCTAGAAGCTTATGGGTTTGGACCCTGTGGCCAATTTGAGCTTTCTGTTTGGAGTTTGCATGCTATCCCTGCACTTGCATAGGTTTCTTCTGGGTACTCCGGCTTCCTCCCACAGTCCAAAGACATGCGAATTAGGTTAACTGGCTACTTTAAATTGGCCACTGGTGTGAACATGAGTGTGAATGGTTGCATAGTCAGGATTTAACTTTATACCCTTAGTTAATAGGCAATCACAAAATTATGGACTATTTTGTTTTGATACGTGATAAAGTCTCAAATTTCAAATCAGTTTTACATACCTTCAGTTACTTTAAGATGTTTGTTGACCACAACAACTTCCTCCTGTGATGGGGGGGGTAACAAAAGGACAAAATGAGGAAAAATTGCAAAAAAGTGACATTTTTATCTTAGACAATTCTCTGATCACATGATTCCTGATAGATGAATGCAATGAAGCAAGTGAAGATAAAAATTTAAATATGGACTATTTCTCAAATGAGCGATTTTAAAAAAGAAAGTGCAGTGAAAATTACAATTAATGTGCATACTCTTACATATAAGCAAATATAGTTGACTTCTGTACCCTAATCAACATTATGATTATCATTGTAATAAATAAAATTACATTTAAATTAAGGATTTGAGCCACTGATTTTTTTTTCTGTTGAATTTTTTACTGAGACAACACATTACTGTTATGCGTGCACAAATATTTTCATATATGTGACCCACTCCAGCATAATGTGGATTGGTAAGAGCCAAAGTACCTGGTTTACCCGGACAAAAATGCGATATCGCTAAAAATGCATCCTTCAAAGCATAATCTTCAACATGACCAAGTTCAAATATCCATACCTAAATGCTTGTTTAAGAAAGGGTTCCATGTCCAAATTGCTGTAAAACAATGGGAATATCCACTTACGTTGCTGATTTTTCAAACTGCTTCTGTCATTGCTCATGGCATTTCCTTATTATTTACATTACCAGAATACTCTACCAACTTATGGAATCCGAGAAGGATTCCCTGAATCATATAACGGTAAACCCATGGGAAGCCTCTAAACAGACATGACTCGGTGTAAATAGAACTCATCTGTTGCTGTTTCTGTAACTGCTATTTTCTAAAAATGTTGCATTTCCTGATTAGCGACACAAAGTGATGTAACTCTTTTTCCATGCTTTAATATTCATCATATGAATAATCATATTAAATTCTCTTTCCAAATACATGAATATCTCAGTCTGTCAAATTTCCTACTCAATCCACATTATGCTGGAGAGGGTCACATTTCGGCAATGCAAGAAGGGCATTAGCATTACCATCACTGATCAGTAGAATGAACCTACGGTAATGTTGAGACAGGTGTTCTCGGACTCTTCCACCTCATCCTCCACAATATCTCCATTTTGCCCATTATCCTCGCCATGGCCACTTTTATGAGTATCTGCTTACAGAGGATACAAGTAACCATTAACCAATAACCATAATATACAAATGTAATCACATCAGAAGGCACTTATGTTTGTCAATCACTTAGTCAATTTTGCACTACACAGTACTTAACGTTGAGCACAGACAATCTGGTGTCAAATAAGACAGAGAGGCTAGTTAGTCCAATATCACAACTGAAGCTACATAGTCCTATCTACTGCATATGGAAGTGTAGAAAGAAACCACACTGTTAGCTTCAACCCTAATATTCTTAAACGCAGTACTCAACTTCCTACAGTCCTCAGTTAAGCCTAAATTTAATGTGTCAGCTAATAGGTAAGCCTTTTTTGTAAATCAGATGTTTGAGAACAGACAAAAAACAAAAATGTGCTGTGTTCAGTGCCAGGAACAAAAACCGCATCCCCCAAAAACACTAGTTTTTAATTGATTGTTTTAAAAATATTGGTTTCTAATTGGTAGTCCCTTGTATATGAAAAATTATTAGGCCAACAGTTTCCCCACCAAGATTCCTCTAGCAGCTGAAAAGAACCAATCCAACTCTGAAACCATGAAGATGTACAGATGTGTTTAGCGTATTTACCGTTCAGTGGTCTAGAGGCGAGTTTATAAGCCACTCTAGTCCTCTGGTAGGGCCCACCGATGCCCTCCACCTCCCAGAACAGGTCTACATCTGCTGGGTATCGGTCCAGGTAATGCCTGCACACTGCAGAGAGCAAGACAAATGCAGTTTACAGATTAGAAAATAAAAGAGGGCTTTTCTTCTCCTGAATGTTGACTTTGTTCAGATAAATTAAAAAAAAAGTTGTCAATTAAGGCAAGACACTAAAAAGAAATGAGTTTAGATAAGTGCAATATCTGAAAGCACCCCAGAATTTTCCCACTTGGTCTACTTGGTAGTGAAAACCATAAATCTGTCAGAACCAAGATTGAAGATAATTCCAAAACCTAAAATAAATAAATAAATAAATAAAAATTAAAAAAAAAAAAAAAAAACACCAATCTTACCATTGGTCATAGATGGAGACAAAGGATACTTCAGGCCAAGTTCATCCTCACTGAAAGAATCAACAAAATCCTCCAGCATCTGTAGCCCATAACCCTTTCCCCGGTAAGCTTTCCTCACATATATGGAGTCCATGACAGGGAGGATGTAGTTCTGCCTCAAAGAGTTATTACATACGCTACCTGCAGGAGGCACAAACAAACCGAATGAATCAAGAAAGCACACCAGTACACATTGAATCTCTTCTTAATCCTGAGAATTCTGTAAATCCCCAGATCTGTGAATCTCCTTTCCTACCAGATCCTAAGGGTGATCGACTGGATTCAGAGCCGGAGACATTGGAGGATTCAGGTGACAGGTTCATGGAACTAGTCTAAGATGACCTGCACTTGTATATTATGCAGAAAGTAGCTGTTATGAACTGCTCAATCCTATTTGGGTCGCAGGAAGGCTGAAGCCTATCTCAGCCGACACTGGGCGAAGGCAACTTTTTGTTGGACCAGCTAACCACTATGCTACCATGCTGCACCGAGTGAAGAAAATATCAGCAAAAATATCCAGCCCCAGTCTAAGGTCTTTACAAAAGTCAGGTTGGGTCCATGGAGTCCATGATGAATTTCTGACCCTTTCATGTGCATGTTGCAGCAGATATCGTGATTCAGTAGACTACATAATGTTTCTTCGGTCTTATATATAAATAACTGTCCGGTTTTAGTGATTCTGAGCTCATAGTATTCTGCAGATTCCTGTTCATGGCAAACAGGAGTAAATCCTAACGCTCTACTGTTGTAGCCCTTACAAAACGTCACGGACCGACATGTTTTTCCTAAAATGCTGTTCTGCATACCACTAACGTAACAAGAGGTCGTTTAAGTTTGTGTCTTTCCTGTCAGCTTAACAGCTACCAGCCTCTGACCTCTCATCAATGCATTTCCACCTACAGAAATTCGCCCTATGTTTAAAGTAAGAACACCTGCACAAGACAGGGTTCACAATGCATGGCTTAAAAATGGACATAACCGAATAATCAGCTGCATATTTTATTTTAAAGAGCAAACAGACCTTTTTGTTTAACTGAGTAGAAACCCGCAGCTTGGCCATTCTTCCAAAGGATTTTGGCATAGTCATTTTCACTGTGGCACAGAAAGGGCATCTCTCCACTGCTCATTTCTTTAGTACGGTAGACAATGCGGTTTAACACATAGAGGACGACTCTCTCACCCACAGACCGCACCTACAAGGTAACAAAACAAACAAACAATAAAATAGATTTAATAGAAAAATAATGATTGACTTATTTGTTGTTGGCACACAGGAACTGATTCCAAGATGCTTGGATGTCATCAGATTTTTGAATAATTTTTATATGACTTCATATCAATCGAATGTATGGATTTAGGCACTGCCTAACGGCAAAGTTCCTGATAGATCTCTACTAATAAGTGTCCAAGGCTGGTGTTAGAAGAGTAGCATGGTTCCTTTAAGGCAGGAATCAACTTTAGCTGACGACTCGCTGATTTCCTCGTTCATTTGTATCACCTGTCGTGTTAATTATCCGTTTAACGGGTTCATATTCTGTGATTCCGTTTATGTTTGGTGGGGTTCTGCTCAGTGGAATTTTGTCTGCCTTGCTAATTAAGATTGTGTGGGTTTTTTTTGTTTCATTCTGTGCAATTTGAATGGTGGCATCAACCCAGGCATGGACACAGGACAAGCATCGAAGTCATATTCCATGCCTATTGGGTTCCGCTTAGGAACTCCGCTAAAAATAACTCAACATGAATGAATGACGCTCGATTCAGATAAAAATCATCATTTCTGACCTCTAACTAGGAAAAACGTAAACTTCCTTCTCAGGAACATGGAATGGTGCCTTCCAAATGGCTGTGCACAGCATGAACAGTAAACAAATTAGCAGTATTTTCTTTAAATAAGTGATGCTGTTTATGTAAAATCTTCTTCAAGATCAATCAGCATACAGACACACTAGCTTATTACCGCACATACTGGCCAGAGTAGGAAAATATACACTATATATTTTAGTACGCAAAGTAGTGTTCCCAAAAGAATGGAGGTCAATACAGCTGCAGGATGATGAGATATTCAGTATGCACATATGGGTGTGATAGTCAGGCGTCCATATACATATGGCCATATAGTGTACATAACTCCACCACCTAAAATAATAGGCGTGTGAGTGATTTATACACTGTGCCTTATTTCTTACATAATGACTTTGGTTGGCATGCAAATTTGGTTTGTTCAGAGTCTGGAACAATGTGATCTCTGGCACAGTTATGTCCTCTTCAGCATTTGAATACCCACAGAAAACAAGTATGTAAGTGTGTGCATGTGTCCTATGATCAAATGAATCCAAAGTTCAAAATATGCAAAACTTAGCTGTAGACAACTCAAACAGTATGGACTGAATACTGTTCTTTTTTACACATCACTATTTAGGGGTCCTGAAGACCTGTCCAGCTCCACCATCATTAAGTTTGTGGACAAACACTGTGATGGTTGGCCTGATCTCTAACAATAATGTGACGGCCTACCTAGAGGAGGTTAGAAACATGGAATTATAACAATCTCCTCCCGAACATCAGCAAGACTAAGGAGCTGATAGTGGACTTCAGCACAAAGCAGCATTTCACTACATATATGTTACACAGCATATGTCACTACGTACTGTGTATGATTTTGTACGTGACAAATACATTTGAATTTATATCTAGATCTCTCTCTCTCTCTCTCTCTATATATATATATATATATATAAAAAAAACATACATACACACACATACACACACACAAATCCTGAGTCGATTTTCCGTAGAACATTTATCCCGACAAGTCTGTTTCGTGGTTGCCCACTCATCAGGGGATTTATTAAGAACATTCGTTTACCATATTTATATACAGTCAGTGTCGTTTACATGGTGTGCTTTAATTTAAGCAGTGTGAAATCTGATGGTTCTAATTTTATTTGGTTTAGGTGTTGCCTAGAAAGGCTTTGTTTATGAGGCGGCAGGAGGACACAAGTTCATTACGTTTATTAAGTGTGGATAGTTCAGGACGGCATATGATTAGGAGCTTTTCTCTGAGGAAGAGGTTGCATTTTTTACTTGAGCTGATATAGGGTGAGTGCGATGACAGGATGCGCCAGGAAATTAAGCGTTCAATGTTGTTGTCTTTGAGGTTCCAGACGTGCTTGCTGAGTTCTGTGCCGTTTTATATTTTTTTATATTTTTTATATATAAATATATACATATACACACACATACATATATATATATATATATATATATATATATATATATATATATATATGGTGAAATATCTGCAAGGTGTTTAACAGAACTTAGAGGATAAAATAACCTTTAATAAGTAATGTACAAGCTTATAGAGAAAACCAAACCCATTAAAATAAATATACAATTACAGGGTAGAAATGGAGGTAGAAAGTCAAAGCAAGCCAGTTAAACCATTATTCAAATGAAGGCCATGTATTACCTTGACCAGGCCTTCTCGCCTGGAGTTCGCAGTCTTGAGGATATCCTCAAGAGAATACCACTGATTGGCCAAAAACAAAGCCACAGCTGAAAAAAGAAATTGAATAGAGTAGAGATTCATGATTAATACACTTTCAGACAAAATATTAAGAGGAGTCTTACATGAGCGTGATTGGATTTACCTGAACTATGGTTAAAATTAAAGTTATGTAAATTATAGTTATGTAAAACAATCACATATAACATCAGCATTTCCTTCCAGCAGCATTAATCCATGTCCACTTTCAAAGTGTGCTCAAGTGTTACAACCCTAGGCATGCTGCTGCTGTAGTGACACAAACTTGTTGGATTGGTTGGGCTATGTCACTGACCCGTGTAGTATAACCCATTAACGGCCAGTGCTGAGCTGCACAAACAACAAGTGCAGAAATTGCTGAAAACATTTCTCTTTGTTCCTAAACCAACTGACGACAGTAAAGCTGTGCTGGCAAAACATTAGCTGTGTAAGTCATTTTGAATTTACCATCACACTCAAATCTCTGGCAGCACATATGTTGACGTCACTTCCGGGAAAACAACTGCTAACTCCTGCAGTTCAGCCCACGCTAGTGATCAGTTTTGTGATTTTTATGGTCATTTATGTTAAAAAAGCATCTGTATCACTTAAATGTATTACTTATGCATACATCTAGAAAAAAATGCTCTCTATCAGCCCCCAGCGAAAGAAAGGCGTGAATCCTGCCTCTCAAGTTGAAGGAGATTTCAAATAAACAGCTACGCGGCATCACAAATTCTTGCTCGATAAAAGATTTTTGTCACGACCAATATTTAAGATATATGGGCCACATATATTGCATGGAAAAGAGTGCTTTGCAAAAACAGGTGCTATTTGACAAACAAACTCCTAATAAGACCTGGAACAATGTCGAAAAGCTACTGGGGTGGATAGGAACCAGGCAAAGAGAATGATGGATAATGCTGAGCTGAATCGACTGCTGGACACTCGCTTTCGTCTGCAGTCGTGCCCTAAGGCCGAGCGCAGGCCACGAGGAAAACTATGAAGATGCACAAATTATGCTGTTAGGATGATCAATACTGGTACTTTTTAATGGAAGCCCCAAAATAATTTTTTTTTGAATGTTTTAAATAACAAACTACTTTTATCTTTGAATTAAATGAAACATCTTTATATACGACACATGACTAAAGCAAACTGACAAATCACATGCTAAATTAGCACAAAAGTCAGTTCACAAATCTGCTAAATATATTGTTTTAACAGGTGAGACAAAGGCGAACAAACCAAATTCATATGCTTTGGTTTCACTGTGCTGACCTTTTTTGGTGGCCAGAAGCATTAGTGATTTGACTCTATAGCACACCAGTCTGCTACTTAATTACAATAATACGGATTAAAATAACAAATACACACACACACACACATATATATATATATATATATATATTATATATACACACATACATATATACACACACACACACACACACACTGTCGGGATGAAACTGTATAGGCACATGCAAATGAATGGTGTACAGCAAAGATGCCTTATATTTACATATAAATGATTAGATTAAATTAAAGATCTCTACATAAAAATTCTATAACGTACAGTACACAGTAATAAACAAAACTAATTCAATATTAGGTCTGATGACTTTGCTTATATATAATAGTATCAGGTAGAGTTTGTGCAGTTATACAGTATATACAGGGTATCTTACAAAACTAGCCCCAGTTCTCCTGGAAATGTTGACCGTCATGCTTGATTCCTTATTTGCATGTAAATAGCAGTAGCCTTCATTATAGTCTTGTCTGAAAAGTGGTCTCTTGTACGCAATATGCTGCTTTCTTTGACATACTGTACAACCCTTTTTTATGTAACATTTCATTTTGTGCTGGAAAACTAATATTTGGAAATGTAAAGTGTTTTGTACTAACTTACTAATATACAAATTATAAAGAAAAAATCTATAGCGAAGTTTATACTAAAATAGGGTGACTTTTGCACAGTACTGTATACACAAACAAGTTTCTTGAAATTTTATACATAAATGTATCCTAAAACAAAAAGATTTTCATACAAGTTCTAAAGATACAAGTCTATTTTTTTAATTACACTTTAATTTGTTTAAATGAGCAGGACTGTAATGTTATCCCCGTTGGATGCCAATCTATAGTAATATATTTCACCTTCAATTATGAAAAACAAATGCATGGTAACTAATCCAAGAAATGGAAATAAAGCCAAGTCATTACCTGTGAGTTGGTCCTGTGGGGTGAACAGAGCCAAGACTTTATGCTGAAGATTGGCTCCATACAGAGGAACAAAGCCCACATTGGAGAGGGTGATCTGAACCTGAAACCATGACAATACTTACAGTAAGGTGCTGACACAACAATAACTTCCCACAGAGTTTACCAATAAACTAGCATTTCATTAACAAAGAATTCCAAAGGCTTATGGTTTTAGGGCAATCAGGTTAGAGGGCATGATGTCAGTAGCCATTAAGTCAAGTAAAGCAAAACGGTCTGATGTTCACGCTAGAGCATAACCTGTACAGGTGCTTGCACAAGTATTTAATTTCCACTGCAGAACTTTTAATATCATGAAACTACAGCAATAAAAACACAGACTTGAGGGCTACCGAGTGATACGTCGAAAACGTTCACCGCTACCATCCTGGAGATCGCAAGTTTGAATCCAGGCTGACTTCCAAAGCCATCCGATTGGTCACGCTCTCACGGGAGGTATGGCATTCGCTCACCTCCCTGTCACTTGGGATGGTCACCGGCCAATAATGGTGGTCTGTCAGCTTATGCATGCAGGAGGTAGATAGTGCCTTTTGAGTGTGTTATGCTGCCCATGGATATGCATGCGTAGCAGTTTGAAAAGATATGACCAATAGGTATCACGTGTCCCAGGGGAAGCATGTGCTTGCTCTCACCCTTTCCTGGTTGGTGATGTGACAGGGAGGAATACTTGACATATGGGAATTGGATCTGGCTACATTAGGAGAGAAAAACTGGGGGAAAACAGACTTCAGCCTGATTTAGAGTCAGACAGAGATTGATCAGTATGACCAGGAACACTAAAAATACCATGACATGGTGAAAACTGACAAACATCTCAGATGAGCTGTAAACATTCAAACTAGTACTGACCCAAGGAAATTTATGCAAGCTATACATGTTTTGTTGTTTACTTATGCAAGACAATATACATTTTTGAAGAATATACACTGCAGCACAGTGAAATTCTTTTCTTAATAAATCCCAAAGTTGGGGTCAGAGTACAGGGTCAGTCTCATGATGGTCTCCTGGAACATATAGGGTTAAGAGCCATGCACAAGGATAAAAGAGCAGCAGTGTGGTGGTACTGGGGCTTGGACTCCCAACCATCTGTTCTGTAATCCAGAGCCACCACTGCACTGTGTTTACACAAGTTATCAAGGTAAGCCACTAGTATACCTACTAAAGACAAGATTATGCAGAGTTTCACCCCATTAATTGCAGAAATATGTTTAATGTATCAGTTACATTTCCTGAAAAGGCAAAGCAAATGCTAACCAGTGAAAAAAGTTGCTTCATTCTGTAAAAAGATATGAGTAGGCTACTAGTAAGCATCGTGCATGCCTAGTCAAACATTCGTCTCAGAAATTGTGCCATATTTTTGAGCTAGTCATTACGACCTACAAACTACATGCACCAGGAAGTCCCAAGCATGCAAATACATATCTATCTAAAGAATCTACAGCTTTCATTATAACACCAGCATATACACAAACATCTTTAGAGCGACAAGCTTTGGAGACAGTAAGGGTCTCTTTGCAACTACTTGGGAATAATAAAAGTATACAGTATTCTGTTGCAGTTTTAATGACCACAACAATAGTCAATGGGTGTAAATTATTATACTCTAAAGGTAAATCAACAGAGCATTAAGGATTTGCCTAAAAAATATATAGACATCCGTGTTACCTTCTTGCCACTGGCCAGTGTGAAGTGTTGGGCATGGTCAGGGTCAGCGTAAAGCAGCTCGTTCATGTAGCTATGGGCTGAGCGCTCGAGCGCCCCGTGACTCATGGCTTCCAGCACATCCACAGGGAACTCCATCCCTGTATGGGACAAAGGTTTAAGGTCAGCCAGAGATCACTATCATATATTCACAGCAAGTTTGTTTTATGGTCCAGTTTAAAAAACATTTTTCCAGATGGTCAAAAAAAAAAAAAAAGCACTTTGGACAACAGATTGGGAGAGAGATCAGGAAAAATTCATAGAAAACATACTCTGGAAACGGTTGAGCATGTGGCCCATTTAAAGCAACTGGCTAGTAATTGTATGAATATGGTGGGGTTGATCTACCAGGCATCATTTTCATCACCTTTGAAGAACAGATTCATTTTAAAAGCCATAGACACAAAAATACACAGGGCTTCGAAGAATCTCAACCACTCTTGACATGCTCATACCTCTCCTTCCTATTCCTCTACAATTTATGGTCAGATTGCAAAAGTTAGCTGGCAAAATAGGATCCCAGATGTCAAAATTCTTGAAATGTGTGCATTTCGACAAACCGGTTCACCATTTTACATAAGCGGCACTTAAGTTGGCTAGGCCATGTCTACTGCATGGATGCATTCCAAAGGCCATACGTTATATATATATATAATATTATATACACACACACACACACACACACACACACACACACACACACACACACACACACACACACACACACACACAC
>JAQMYF010000026.1:20530923-20554372 GCA_030014195.1 Neosilurus mollespiculum | reverse complement strand
TCCAAAGGCCATACGTTATATATATATAATATATACACACACACACACACACACACACACACACACACACACTTTACAGCTCTCTGATGCCAAACAATCAACAAAGAATGTCAGGTATTTGTTAGATACTTAGCCAAGGAGCCTCATTATGTTTATTTTATTAGAACAAAAAAAATTAAATCCTAAAACTTCTTTTCATTAGAAATGTGCTGCATTGTTAACATCCCCACTTTGAAATCCACTGTTGAATAGCCTTTCTAAAACACACATTTTTTACACCAGGCTGACATACATACACACACACACACACACACACAACTGTAGCCCACTGGCAGTTCTCCCAGCTGCTCTGTCCTGAGTTAATCACAAACTGTCACACACGGTCTGTCACAATGCTAATCAGAGCGAGTGTGCACCACTGAAGCACTCCGTACTCTCATGTACACTCATTTTCTTCCAGACCTACAGGGAACTGTGTGTACCGTGTAAACTGCTTTGTCATTTTCCCTTTTTTCTTTACTCTTGTATACCACAGCAGCGTTTAATCCTCATATCTGATTGGTCAGTACATGTTGACTAATATCTTCTCATCTGTAATCATTGGTAAAAAAAAAAATTTAGTTTTGGTGTAAAATACAGAACTTCAAGACATGCCAGTACTGGAAGATAGCCAAATTTCCATCAAACATCCCCACAGCTATGATGTACAACAACATGCTAAGTGTCTTATATAATGTATGTGATGTAACACTGATGGCTTACTGCTTCATTCAACACTGCAAAATGCAAATAAATCAAAGAAACTGGAAATGCCCTCATATAGAAGTTTTTTGAGGCCATCCTTTACTTAAGTAATTCCCAAGCCCACCACAGACCAAACAGTGAAAAAACACCATCTCCAGTACTTCATAAAGCAGGAAATTAAATTCAGAAACAGAAGATCACAGGAAAAGACTGGAATACAAAAACCTAGTAGTGAGTCATAACCGCTTGAGAGACTAAAAACAAGACTCTGCAGGTAGATTATAATAAATGGCTAATACTTTGGCATGTCCAATAAGAAACAAAAACATCAGATTGTTATCCAGAGAATGCTCAGAGAGGTACCTCTACATACATATACTACCCCGTTCGCACTCCACTCACAACTAGAGGGACACTCAAACGAGTGTAAGGTACCTCCACCAAACAGCATAGACAATGTCATAAATGGGCCTCATACGGTACTAGTTTTAATTAACAGTTATTCACTGCTATTATACTATAAATGGTGTGTTATAATGGGAGTAAGTTGATAAATTTTGGCATTTCTTTTACTTTAAAGTAAAGACCATGTAATTGTGATGATAACATAAGGACATATGCTTCTGGTTATGACCAAATCTGTATTCTGTGAAGCACATTTCCTCCTTACAGAAGACAAGAATTCTGAGCACCAGATGAGTTTCAAAGAAAATTGAAAAATTCCTTTGTAATCCTGCATGTTGCTCTGTCCGGTGTATTCAATTTGCTCTGCATTATTAGCATAGTAACTTTTTTTTTTTTTTGTACTGTCTCTTGAACCAAGGTCCTGGTAAACATTTCACTCTTGAGGATAAAAATTGGCATCACTTGAAAATTGCTGGCAGGTAAAATAAAGCGCACACAACCCTTCAAATACATCGTCATATGCGCAAATATGAAAAAGAAAAAAATCAACTTTCATTCAAGCTCATACTTCTGGTACATGCCTATCTGCTCACAAAAAATATAAACCCCGACACAGTAAACATACAATGGCTTGCATAAGCATTCTCCTCCTTGGCATTTTTCCTACTTTATTGCATTAAAACCTGTAATCTAAATGGATGTTTTTTCATAAATTTTGTGCAATGGACCTACACAAAATATTCCAATCGAGTTAAGTAAAATAAAAATAATATTATTTAAAAAACTGCCAAGCTCTTTAGGGTGTACCCTGCTTTCTCCCAGAGTGGACTGAGACAGGTTCCAGCCTTCCTGCAACACTAGTAGAATTAAGCGAATAATTGGTTCTAAAAACACAAAATTTTAAAGTATTTTAAAGTCTGCAACACCACTAATCAAAAGGCACCACCAAGCAATCAACACAATGAAGAACAAGGAGCTTTCCAAACAGGTCAGGGACAAAGTTGTGGAGAAGTACAAATCAGAGTTTGGTTCTAAAAAAATAATCACACCACAACAAAGCTGCCTAGATGGGCTTCTCATAAACACACAGACCGAGCAATGAGGGCACTTAACAGAGAGGAAACACAGACGTATCTGTCCGTAGGACCACTGTAAAGTGAGTTCTGTGAAGTTGCCCCCCCATTCTCAAAATAGCACGGTCATTCGTTTGTGCTAGGTTTATGCCGTAAAAATTTTCGTTTGTGCTATTAAGGTGTTTAGGTAATTATAAACTGCATTTTCTACCCCCCCCATATCCAAATCTCACCAAAGTGGTCTCAGTTGTTTGTGCTGTTGAAAGAAATTATGCTTTATTCCTTACCCTTAAAAGCCACTGTACACACCAAACACCTCTGAGCTTAGAAACCTTTTCAAACAGCCAGAAAGACAGAGCTCCTTGTATGTACCATCCAACCCCCTGCCCCCACACACAAACATTCCAGTGCAGTTCCTGTACTTGCCCTCTGAGATGATTCAGAAAGAGTGGTGAAATACTACATACTATGGGACTGACATATCCGCTGAATTTGTAACCACGGTTTAATTATCTGTGGTTTACCCTGGGCCAAAAACATAAGTGGAAGTAAAAAATAAGTTAAATAATCATAATAATAATAATTTGTTAACATAATATGCATGCTGCATTGGCAAAAATATAGTTAAAAAAATAGTTGAACACAAAACATAGTTAGCCTATTTTCAAATAGGATATATATACACACACACATACATCAAAACTATTCTACGTACACTAATACATCTGGAAGATCATCCGTGTGTGATTGTGTTCCGCCACAGACACTGGAAAGACATGGCTGCCATACTCATGTATTTTGTCGATCAACAGTACAAACATTCATAGCATAAACTGGTGAAACATACAGGTAAATAACTCAAACCGATCCTAATTAAATCCATCATGCTGAAAATTTAATCAGTACATCAATAAAAACATACCATACACCCAAGTAAACAACACGCAGTATAGCACATACAGTACAGTAGGTCAAGCTTTGACTCTAAAAACAGAACCCTACACAACCACAGAGGAAAAGTGTGGTATTGAGAACCTATGGCAAAATACTACATAAAAACTGCCTAGAAGAACAAACATACATTCATTCACCCATTTAGTTTAACGGCTTTGCTAACTGTGCTGATTTACAGATTGGGCCTCTGTCTCCATGAGTGACACACTCATGTGCATGTACACACTACACACCCTCTCGGTACACATGTACTCTTAGTCCCAATTTTAAACCGTAAAAAAAAAAGAATACAGTCTTATTAAATCCTAAAAAAAAAGGCAGCAAAAATTCAGCAGTCGAAGTCCTCAATAGGAAGTCAGTCAATGGAGACAATCTGATCTCTTCTCTCTTAGCATTTGGTTATTATTTCAAGAGAGGCAATGATCTGGGAATTTTGAAATTTATACGCAAATTACCAGCTGGAGTAGAATCCATCTCTTCACTTACAGTTCTCTAGTAGATCAGATCTTACTCTTCCATGTCCTAACACACTTGATAGCACATATACACTAGAGGAGCACTCCGAACTGTGCATGCTTAACCTGGATTCACACTAATCCCAAGCAAAACCAGGAAGTATGTCCAATTAAATACTCCGCAATCCCATATGAGAACGTGATAGGACTAACATAGCAGAGAAAAGCGAATCCAGCACAGACTGGAGACATGGGAGTGTGGTGGAGTAAGGTTTCGGACGCGTGTATAAGGGTAAGATTTTAGTTGCTGCACTGTAAAGATCCAGCATTTGACATGACACTTATTCCCCAGTTGTGCTAAGAGATGACACGGCTGGGATGTTTCGCAATACATGTAACATTTAAAACACAAGGCGCCGCTATCAGTATTCAGTCCTTGATGCATTTACAAAGGCACTATGCAAAATACAGTTACTTCTTATCTTTTCTTTTCTTTTAAAACCATAACGGCCACACTTGTGTTTGTGTTATGCACTAGATGAAATATCAGTATTCTGAGCACATGCTGTCAAGGAAGCACTAGTAATCCGAGTATTTCCGCCCAGTCTGTACTCAGATTCCTGCACACTCTGGGACAGCGTTCAACAAAATGACTATTATTCGCATGAAGAATAATGATAAAGATGATAGGGCACTTCCACCCTAACTGACATGTCATTTGCACAAAAAATCCCAAAAAATATATATCTGTAGCTTTCATCAAAAACAGAATTTAATTATAAAAATTCAGTGAAATTTTAAAGGTTTGAACATCAGAACAAATACCTGTATGAAAATTGCGAGACTGAAATTTAAGTAACCTAAAGTGGTGACACCAAAATCGTAACTGGCATGTCATTAGAAATCATGCAACATTAACTTACCAAAAATAAATCCACAATTCTATGAACTGCACGGAAGCACATCACTTAAGTTTTGTACAAACAGTTATCTGATAAAAAGGTCCGATAAGATACAAAACTCATTTAATATTATAATTAATTAGCGTGACATGGCATCACAGTGTAACTCGCACTACTGATTTTATATCAGTGTACAGATGAACTTTCAAACCCCAAGATGGCCATCAGTCATGTGACATTCATCCGCAGCAAATATGTGATTTTTAAACAACAAATCATTCTTTTTTTAAAAAATAAATTTATTCCTAATTACATTTTTTTAATACAATGAACATGTTTTACAGAATTGTCCAATTATAATAATCATAATTTTAACAACGACAAAAAGTTGCATCATTAAACAAAGTATGAACTTCATTTTCTGTCTGTCTGTCTGTCTGTCTGTCTGTCTACATTTAAATTATAAAATTTAATGCCGTACTGCCAGAGGGAATTCTTGTATGGAGAAGTCTCAGAAAAGCGCAGCAAGTGAGACCATGGATGAATCAAACAACATTGTGTTCTTTCACCCAAATGAGCCCCATACCATAACCTCACCCCTCTCTATAATAACATTAAAAATGTATGGACACCACTCAATAACAAAAAAGAGTTGGAACTGGGATTTGATTTGAAACTAATTGCAGATGGCTCTATTCTACTTTCCAAGACATGCAGATGTGCGGAAAGTTACATGACTCAGAAAGCAATAAGTTATTAACTGATAGCTATCAGTGATATTTAAAAAAAACACAAAACAACAACAAAAATTAGATTTCCTTTCCAAAGTATGAAGCCGCGCTCGCGCGTGCGCACTCACATCTTAACTCACACATCCACGCGCACTCATCCCTTAACTCACATCCACGCGCCTCACCTGAAGCTACTTCAGATAAACAGTGGATCAAACGACCGTGGGTCGTGCGTCATTTCCGGTACTGTCCGCTGGACACTCAATAGAACAAAAAGTCATCTTAAATCATCCTAGATAACCACCCACCAAAAAACAAACAAACAAACCCAGCCTCTGTGCGTCTGAGTAGAGAGTGGGCCGTGCCGGGCAGCTTCAGCCTCTCGCACTCGCTCTTTAAACAACGTCGAGGCGTTTCTCAAACTGTTTTTCACACCGTTGTGATGTTTTCTCGTCAGAAATCCTCTCACTCACCTTCGTCTCGACGCCGAGGCGCTTGTCGTCGTATTCTGGAATAATTTCTGGACGTTTTGGAGCGGCTTCGGCCAGCGAGACGTCAGCAAGATCTGAGTGAATAGTAGCACGAGCGCCGCTACGCCACACGGGAGAGCACACGCACGCGCTCCAAGCCAGCGCGCGCTCGCGGATCAGCGTGCGCGTGCGCGAAATACACTAATTATTCCTTTTTTTGATGTTTATATGTACACAAACACTTAATGACAACATATTAAACACCCTTAATTAAAATCTTATGACGTGAACCTGCGTGTAAGGGTAACAGGTGACTCTAAATTCAAACTCAAAGGTATGTGGACACCTGGTTTAACTAATCAGCTGATTACCAGCCCTGGTAGCGTGACTTGAAGTGGGTGTGGCAGAGCAGACAGGGGTCTGACAGGGGTCCTCCAGGACCAGGGCTGGGAACCTCTGGTCCAGAATGCCTTTCCATGCCGTAGCATGAATATTTCCCTTCAATGGAGCCATGTGGCCCAAACATGTTCCAGCATGACAGTGCCCCTATACAAAAAGGTCATGAAGATATGGGGAACGACCACATGTGGCCTAATGGTTAGAGATGCAGGTTTGAGACCTAAAGGTTGCTGGTTCGATTCCCGAGCCAGCAGGGAAAAGGTGTGACGGATGGAGCGAGCAGCACTTTCCCTTCCTCCGCCTCCATGGCCGAAGCGCCCTTGAGCAAGGCACCTGACCCCCAACTGCTCTCCAGGTGCTAAAATGTGTGGCGGCCCACTGCTCCGTGTGTGTGTGTGTGTGTGTGTGTGTGCTCACTTTGGATAGGTTAAATGCAGAAGCCAGATTTCCCTTGCGGAATTAATACAGTATATCAAAATAATAAATAAAAATAAATGGTTTTCCAAAATGGGACAAACTTGAATGACCTCAAGAGCATAATGAACTCAAGCCCACTAAACATCTCAGTGAGGAATTCGAATGCTGACTGTCCCCCAGCTCTGCTCACCATATATGCTCTTGTACCTCCACATTACAAAATCTAGAGGAAGGCGTTCTCAAAAGAGTGGACATACACTGTCCAGCCCAGCCCCCCCCCCCCCCCAAAAAAAAAATAAAAAATAAAAAAACACCTTTAGCCTTGATTGCACTGCATAACCAACATTACAGGTAGTCAGGTAGAGGCTCAGCAACATTGTGCTAGAAGAAAATTAAGTCAGCTGACAACCTGAATGTACTGAATGACCCAGTTATGGACTTTTTCTTCCCTGATTGGAAAACTGGGCCTCTAATAGTGAAATTTAACTATTAATTCATGTATCATTCATTTTCTAATCCACTTAATCCTAATTAGGGTTGCGGGGAGGCTGACGCCCATCTCAGCCGACTCTGGGTGAGGGCGGGGGTACACCCTGGACAGATCGCCAGGCCACTGCAGGGCCAACACACACACAACCATTCACACTCTCACTCATACCTAGGGGTGATTTGGAACAGCCAATTAGCTTAACGTGCATGTCTTTGGATAGTGGGAGAAAACCAGGGTACCTGGAGGAATCCCACATAAGTACAGGGGCAACATGCACACAGAAACACCCTCGCTGAGCGCAGGACTTAAACCCGGGACCTTCTTGCTGTGAGGCAGTCAGTTATTCACTTCACCTTTCAGTGGTAAAAATGTTTTTTATGGCTGATTGGTGTAGGATTAAATCTAGTCTGGTCTAATAACTAGTGTTATCCAGAAAAAAGAAACAAGAATAAAATAAAAGAAACTAATTACATAATAATCTTCTAATTTTTTAATTTTTACCATTTTATTGTAGATAATTTATTAGGCAAATATAAAGAAACCTTAAAGTGCTGCATCTCCTACTCCCTTTATAATTAATTTTCTAAGCTGCTTAATCCTAATAAGGCTGGTGCCCATCTCAGCCGACTCTAGGCGAAGGCGGGGTACACCCTGAATAGCTCCCCAGGCCATTGCAGGGCAACACACACACAATCATTCACACTCACTCTCGCTCCAAGAGGAGATTTGGAACAGCCAGTCAGCCTAGTGTGCATATTTTTGGATTGTGGGAGGAAACCGGAGAGCCCAGAGGAAACCCAAACAAGCACGCTCCACACAGAAAAGCTCCGATCCCAGGAATCGAACCCGGGAGCTTCTTGCTATGAGGGATGCTAACCACTGTGCCGCCCCTTCTTTTATAAACAGTGTTCAAATTACACAGGATCTCAGGGGTGCTAACATCTAATTCCAGCCAGAGGACATCAAGATACCTCCAAAATTAGACAGAAAAGACCTACTTTATTTACCATTATATGTGTGTTAAAGTGATTTCCAAATGAGAAAGAGTTCCAGGGATGTGTTACCAGATAGTGTGTCCAGAGAAAGGAAAGTTCATTCTGAGATATAGTGATTTGATATATTATCTACATATCAATACCAATTATCTGTCAGGGTCGCAGAGGGAGTTGAAGGCATTCCCAGCTGACTTTGGTTGAAAGGTGGGGTACACCTTGAACAGTCACCAGTCTATTACAGGGCTAACACAGACACAAACAACCATTTACACTTAGAATTATTTAGAGTAACCACATGATTTAACGTGCACTTTGGACAGTGGGAGGAAGCCCACACAAGTGCGGTCAGCTGTGAGATTCGAACCTAGAACCTTCTTGCAGTGAGGTGACTGTGCTAACCACTGAGTCACCATGCCACCTGACCCACATGTTTTTTTATTCCAATTTTGCCCAGGTCCCAGGTTCGTTGAGGGTGTCTCTGTGTAGAGCTTGCATGTTCTTCTTGCATGCTTGCGTGGGTTTCCTCCTGTTACTCTGGTTTCCTCCGATAGTCCAAAGACATGCATATTAGCCTAATTGTCTGTTCCAAATTGCCCCAAAGTATGAGTGTTGCCCCTGCGATGGACTGGTGAGCAGTTCAGGCTGTACCCTCCCTTTTCCGACAGTCGGCTGAGATAGGCTCCAGGCTCCCTATGACCATAGTACAACCATAAAGCATGAATAATTTGTCACCAAAATATTACATAACATAAATACCGCTTCATAGGCCAAATAAATGTGCTATGCAATAACTTGAATTAAACTTTTTGTTCAAGTTGACTTTGGGTTCCCTCTGGGTACACTGGTTTCCTCCTATCATCCAGAAATATACAGATTACGTTTTTCAGCTCCTATTTACCCATAACTGTGATAGGGTGAACGTCTGTCTGTGTACCGCTCTTTAATTCCTGTAATGTTTTGGCATACCAAAGATGTACCACACCTTTTGTCCAAAGTCAGCTGGGATTGGTTTGTTTCCCTGACATCCTAACAGACAAGCAGTACAGGTAATGGAGGCACTCATTTTGGGGTGGCATGACCCATATAGTCGTATGCATATTAGCTGTGGCCAGAGCACTGGCCTGGAGCTGGAGGCTCTCAAAGAACTGAATGGCCAAGAAGCATCATTTCATTTACTCACTCATATGCCAAACCATGGGGAGGCTGAAGCCAACACTGTGTGACGGTGTGGTAAAACCTGAACAGCTCATCGGACCATCACAGGGCCAACACACACATAACCTAACACCTAACCATCCACACTCACATCTAGGGGCAATCTGGAACAGCCAATTAGCCTAATGTGCATATCTTTGGACAGTGAAAGGAAATCAGAGTACTTAGAGGAAACCCATGAAAGCACGCGAAGAGAAACACCAAGCCAGGGACTTGAACCCAGGACCTTCTTGCTGAGGCAGATGTACTAAGCACTGTGGCCCCCCATGATTTCAATTACTTAAGTCGAAGTCTGGCCTTCAACTTGAAGCATAAACAAAATGTATGATTGCCACATAGTGTACGGTTGGTAGAGTAAGATCTACGGCCTCTGAAAGGAGTGCAGACCGTGACTCCAGTGTAGTCGGCAGTTAAATTAATCCAAATCTCACCGTGTTTGATGGCTTTCCTCCTCCAATTCAAATCTTAATTCGGGGTTTACACTGTCAGCTCTCTTGGTTGGCCCAAGAAATTCAAATTCAATTCCCAAAGTATTATGATGATATAAGGTAACATATACACATCTGAGTCCTGTAATCTCGGCTAAAAAATGTTTTGAAAGTGATGCAACATGCTGAATGATATTTTTGACAATGTCCTATAACATCCTGCTGTATAAATTCTTTATTACTGTATAAACTTACTACATTGACAAAAAAAAAAAAACATTTTCTTTGTTCCAAAATTCCAATAACAGCGAAATATAGAAAAAGCATAAAGAATCATGAGCACAAGTATATTTTAACATGTAAGCAACTTGCAATATAATATAACAGATTACTAAAAAAAATACTAATAAAAAATTACATATAATTAGATGGGGGTTCCAATATAAGTGTAACATACATATCAAATAGACATCTGTTGAAATGGTAGATGCAAGTCAGAAACACTAATATTCTTTCATTCAACAAACAGTAACCTTTATCCTGGTCGGCGATGTGGTCGATCCCGTCTCAGACCACGGGGTGTATTACAAATAACAATTCAATATGCACGGTGTGACCTGTTGTTGTAAAATTAAGTAAACGCTGGTTTAAATTGTCCCCATTAGCGCTGACTTAGTGCTAGTTTGATGTCATTAATTTACCCCCATGCATATTTTGATTGGTTACAACAATATACCCATAAGCTAACTGATAAGAAACCACTCACTCACAGAAACACTCAATCCTACTATTGTGGTCAGGGGTAGGCTGGAGCCTATCTCAGCCGACACTGTGCAAGGCACGGTACACCGTAAACAGCTCACTAGACCATCACAGGGCAACACACACAATCACTCACACTTTGGAACAATCTGAAATGGCCAATTAGCCTAATGCGCATGTCTTTGGATTGTGGGAGGAAACTGGTGTACCTGGAGAAAACCCATGCAAGCAGGAGTAGAGCATGCAAGCTCCACACAGAAACGCCAGATCCAAGCGCGGGACTTAAACTCAGGACCTTCTTGCTGTGAGGCAGACGTGCTAACCTCTACAACACAGTGCTGCCCTACTAACCAAAAACCATCCACATTTTAACAAATTAAAGTGCCAGCGACTATAATTTGTTAAATTGAGTCATATAAAACTAGCCTATAAAACTAGGCCTCTTGATGCCATGTTGGTTTATTTTAGTTACGAAACTGGAGCACCTTAAATAATTCAACTGACGCTTTACATAAACAATTTTAATAATTACAGATATACCTGCCAACTAATCCGTGTGGTTCATATATAGATACATAACAATGTGGTACAGTTATGCTTTGGCACAAGAAGAGAATGTTAAAACCAACAGAAGAACCAAGTGAATGTCACAATGTGCATGTGGGTCTTTGTTAAGACTCAATGAAGCGGTCTACAGTTCAAATGAAGATGACATGGCGTGTGTGTCTAGTGTTGGACATGACGTACAAACGCCTGGACAAGCTGTATGAATGGTTCCTGGCCTTCTTGCGTGACCTTTGAACCAGGCGTAGTGGGCTTGGTCTGGGGGGAAGGAAGAAGTCCGCTGGCGGGGGACGAAGGTGACCCTCGCCGAAAAAACCTGTACAGTGTCGACAGCAGTGTGCTCTGCCAACACAAGTGGGACAAGAAAAATCAAGGTTTTTAAAATACTATGGAACTTGAAACACTGGAGTAGGACATATTAAAAATGTTAATGCATTTCTGGGTGTGGTGATATCCTTGCACCAGGACATAAAAAAAGATAAAAGCGAGCGTTTTAAAATTTCTCGTGGCTGGGAATAGTTCACAAGAACTTGTGTTCATGTGGTTTTCGTCAAAGAGTAGTGGACCTTTCAGTTACTTCTTTTCCACCAACACAAATTTGTCGTTAGTTCTGGGTTGGTGCTACTGCTGGATCCGAGTTGGTTTAAGAATGGATTCAGAACCAGTTTCCTCTTTCCCAAGCTGAAGAGCCACATCATTACGTGTCTTTGGGATGTGTTGCAGAGAAGACTTTATGAAGTGTCTTGTATTGAGGGGAAAAACTGAACCAATCCACAAAGTCCTCTCCAGCACATCCCAAACACTTTCAATAGGGTTAAGGTCAGGACTCTGGGGTGCCAATACATATGTGAAAATTTATTGGAACAATCCCTCATGCTCTCTGAACCACCCTTGCACTATTTTATATCCGCGCCAACTTGAAAAAAAACTGGTGGATGGGAACCTCTGAGTAGACTCACCAGTTCAGAGCTGAGCTCCTGTTTAACTCTCTGTTTGTCTCGGGGCAGAACAGTCGGATCTTTTAAACATCGCATGGCCTGCGAGATCAACACGTAGAAACAGTTCTCCATCGAAAACATCAACAAGGACCTGAAGAAAGCCGGCAAAGGTTAAAATCAACATCTGCCAAACTAAAGAAAAAAGAAAACTGAGTGGAACGAACGATTTTTACTTCATTGCTTGGGTTTCCTCAGATGACACCACTGGCTCCTTCTTTTTCTCTATCTGAAAGTCAAAAGTGAACACAAACACAATTTTAACAAAGAAACAAATCCTATACTTTAAGGAGGGTTATACATGGTTAATAAATATATAAACAATTAAACTAGACACTCACTTAGGATCCTAACTAGGAAGGAAACTAGGCACCCCCCGTATCCAATTCCCACCCATTAAGCGTTGCCTCCTTCTAACATACAACCACCAACCAGGGAGGGCCGTAAGAAGTCCGTATGAGCTCACAGACCATGATTGGCTGGTGGTCGATGTGAGACATGAGGCCCTCCCTCCCTCTCTCCCATGAGAGCTCAGCCAATTACCATGTACTCCAGCATGGCTTCATCATCAACCTGGATTCGAATCTGCGGTCTCCAGGTTGATAATCCTACTTGAGCACCACCCGAGAGCCCACAGTAAGAGATCTTTATGATGCAATAAGTGTATGAATGAAAGACATGATGATCGAAAGCTGCTTTGAATGTTCTACCTCTCCCAGCATGGTAAGTGCCACATTAATAGTAGCCAGCAGAGTCCCAAACGACGGAGCGACGTCCGCATCAAAGGCTGGTGTCGTAAAACTCAACACAAACAAAGTCCTGTACTCCGCAAGGTCCATAGACTAACAGAGAAACACACAAATTAAGACCGTAGGTTATTTTTGAAGAAAAAAAAATCCCCAAACAAAAACACATACTTGATGGCTGAGGGATAAACTGACTTTTGAATAAAATGTACAATAGCATATACGTGCTTAAATGCAGCATAAATAACTGCAGACTGAACAGAACTTTGGATTAAAGCCCAGTTACAGTACTGTGTAGAGGTCAGCAAGTTCCTTGACTGATCCTGCAGTGTACGATCAGCTAGAGGGACAGTTGTGCATGTGCAACAGGATCGAGCAAACTCAGGAAATCAGCAGTGGAGACCCGTGAAATGCTTCAGGAAGCCTACAGCAATGAGACAGGCAAGAAGTACTGAGTGGCATTTGTGCCTTAAGGGCGAAATCCTGAGCTCCCGAATGGCATATCAACAAGGTACAACAAGGTGTGCGACTATCAACCTGGAGATCACTGGTTGGAATCCAGGTTGATGCCACAGTCACCCGTGACCGGGAGTCCATGGGAGCCAACTGGGAGGGAGAGATGGCATACGTTCACTTCCCTGTCACTCACAGCAATCACCAGTAAATCACGGGTGCCTGTGAGCTCATTCGTACAAGGGGGCAGATGGTGGATCCCTCCAAATATGCATGCGCAACATCACATGTGGCCCCTCCCGGGTTGGTGGAGGTAGTGTGATAGGGAAGGTAATATTTGATGGGTGGGAATTAATGTTTTGAAAGGGGGGGGACGGGACGGGACTCATTGCTTCATTGCCATGGATGTATTCAAGCATTTCAAGTGTCTGCTCTGCTGATCACAAAAGCTACTGTCACAAAAACCTCTGCAACAAAGTGATTCATAACAGTAACTGCTTCATTAATTTCAATTACACCTCATATGTCTGTTTTTTTCTATTTAATAGTATGTATACCTGATCTAAAAGGATTTGGCAGCAGTCTGGTGTAAAGTGCTGTAATGTCGCCAGAGTTTTGCTGAGAATCTTCAGAAGGCTGCACTGCACCGCCTGCAGAGCTTTTGACTCCACCTCCTCTCGCTCTCCAACCGAAGGCTGCTCTTTAGAGGCGGGTGGTAGAGCTTGCTGTGGGCGGGGCCTCTGCGGTAGAGCCTCCCCATTTTTGGCCTGTGAAGAAAGTATAATGTTCAGAAAACAAAAATAGCACGGGTATAACACTTGGGAACGTTTACTGAATTGAGCACGTCTTACCTGGAGGTAGTGGTGTAACATTTTCTTGCTGTGCAAAAGATATGTACATGTCTGACACAGGTAACAGAGATTCACCTGCAAGGCAAACCAAAAACGACACTTAGAATAGTACTCAGCGACAGTAATTCCCACCGTCAAATAGTGGCTCCCTATCAAATGTGACCATCATCAACCAATGAGGGGCGTTAGCGTGCATGCTAACTATACTGCCAACCGCATCTTTAAGCACTGCCGTGCATGTGTATTTGGGTGCAGCCTAACACACTAGGAGGGAAATCCAAATGAGCACACAGATGCCCATGGTAGGCTGGTGATTGCTGTGAGTGACAGGAAGGTGATCGTATGCAATCCCTCCCTCCCGTGAGATCACAGCCAATTAGCTCCCATGGACTCCCGGACACGGATGGCTGCGGCATCAACCTGGATTCGTATCTGCAATTTCCAGGTTGACAACTTGACCCATGGATCTTCACGGAAATACTTCCGTAGAACACCGTGTGATTGTCTTCGAGTGTTTCGCAAGTTTCCGCAGAGAAACGTCAGCATTGCAGCCTTCTGCAGCTACTCGGGCTAAACTCTAACATGTTTGATTTCTCCAGCGCATTTCTGCGGAAATTCCAAAAACCACCGTAAACAACGTGTAAACGTGTGACAAGCACCGTATTGCTGGCGGTGACCATACGATGCCCACGGTGATCATAGCTTTTTTCCACGATATAAAAGGCTGTGAATCTTCACCTCAGCAATTGTTGCAGAATCAACGAGGAAAAAAAAACTGGCCAACATGAGACAACGTTCCATTTTCTGCATCTACACCGCAAGGTGTTCCTCTCTGAAGTACCGTGGGTATCCGCGTGAAAGTTGCGTCGGTGAGAAAGGGGTATAAAACAAATAATACTTTTTTTTTTTTTTTTTTTTTTTAGTATGAAGATATTTTAGACTAGATTAAGCCAATTTTATATTCAACCACACAATACTGCACTCAGAAGTCTTTTTTCCTTTTTCCTTTTACTTTAAATGAATAAACACTTTAATAACCTTGAAGTGGAGAGGAGCATGCAATTTTTTTCTCCTCCTGCAGGTATTTGTGCTGTGCTTTAAAGAAAAAAAAAAAAATCCTTGCTCTGTGTCAGAATTCCATTGCGACCGTTAACTAAAGCATGCTTGGATGCACTGTTTGCCATACAAATAAACCAACATTAAAACAGCACTTTCCCTAAACAGTTTTTGCTTTAACTATCATAAAGATGACTCACTGACCCCTTTCTTGAATTTTCTGGTCAAATAGGAAAAGCTGGCTTTAAACTATAAGTCATAATGCCAAATTCTCTGCCTTTCCACATTTACAGCATTTGGCAGACGCTCTTATCCAGAGTGACTTACAATTATCATTTTTTATACAACTGAGCAATTAAGGGTTAAGGGCCTTGCTTAAGGGCCCAACAGTGGTGATAGTGGGGATTGAACCGTTGACCTTCGGATCAGTTACCCATCACCTTGCTAGCTTTATTTATCATTTAACAAACTTTATCTTTCAAGTGAAATAACCTGCTAGAAAAATAAATAAATAAATAAATAAATTGAGAAATGAACACAGTGCAGACCTCCACACTAAGGAAGTGCAATCTCGTCTTTGCATGGCTTATAGTGGCATATGATGTAGAATTACTTGTGGCCTGTTCCGAAATGATTGTAATTTTTTTCTCCCAGCGCATTCTGATTGATTTCTGCCACCTTGCTCTATTGTGCAATGTACTTTTAAAAAAATAAATAAACAAAAATCCCTCAAAAACCATCCTGGATCACACCCAAAATTTTATACATTTTTCTTTGGCCTAAGACCCAGATTTGGTTAAAATTTTGTGAAAGCCTGTCCATTAGTTTTCGAGTTATTGTGGTAAAAGACACACACACACACACACGACCAGACTCATACCCTCCCCGCTTGGTGGAGGTAAAAATATATCTACAATTCATACATGCTACAAGCAAAATTCTCTGATACTCCATGACAAAATTATCAGATCCCCGGATTTTCCATGACTGGAACAAAATTCCATGATATTCCAAAAAACTCCATGACTAAAGGGAACTGTGTAAAAAAAAAAATTATAATTTGTACTTGCACACCCCATACTGCATGCCCCAACCTTACAGTAGCTAAATAGTTGCGTTTGTGCGTATATGTATACCTGTACATCTCTGAGCAGCTGGGGCAGATGGAAGTGCCACTCTTTACAGAAGCTGGACAGCTGTAGCAGGAAACCCACTGTATGGTCAGCTTCATCCAAACATGCTAGAGACTGTACTGTACGCACTGCGCTCAGACACTGAAAGACAAAGAGACATTGCTATACTGTATACTGCTACATCTCCACTACATTCACTGAGACAATAGTCTCTTTTCCACAGAATTGTTCAAGGCAGGGATGCTATGGGATATTTTATAGTGCCTTGCAGGTCTGCATAGAAATAAAGAATGGGGGGGGGGGGGACTGTTGTTCCTCCTCTAACATGACAGTGGAGATGAGCCACACCTGGAGGATGCGCTCTTGGTGAACGCCAACAAAGTCGAGTGCCTCATTAATGAAGTTGTACCGCAGCGTCTTGAGAAGACTCTCCATCAGAGACAGACAGAGCCGATACACTCCGGGCCAGGAGGGAGCGTCTACGGGTTTACGAGAGAATGCCTTCGAGAGAAAAAACGTTTCGAACACAAGGGAGAAAAAAATAACAAAAAACAAAACATAAGCAGACAATAAGATGCTCAAATATGAGCAGCAGGAACGTTCAAACCTTCATTTCATTAATGTTTTGAATATCCTATTAACTTTGAACTACAAATGCTTGACAAATTAAAGGAAAAAACAACAACATGCAACTCTGGGTAAACAGTTAGGCTATAATGTGCCACAATAACACCAATGTGCCTTGGAATAGATTCTACAAGTCGCTATCTTTGTTCAAACACCTCTTTATTTATTTATTCTATTGTTTTCCCTTTAAATTGTCATCATTTATTATGCGTATGAGTTATGCTATGCAGCTAGCAAAGCAAAAAATGAACAACTAAACAGATAAACCAGAAGTATTTTGTACTGGTTTAAAAAAAATAATAATTTAATGTTTTATTTTGTAAATACTAATTATTAAAACACTTAATTCAGAATCATTATGAACTCAGATAAGGTTTTCTTGATGATTATTAAAGTACTGAATATTCTGTGATGAGAAAACTAATCAGAAGTAAATAGGTACCTGTGTGACTCCATTAGCTGGGCCTTCGTACACACTGAGAAGAGGGAGACAGATGCTCTGAATCACACCAGCCCCTGCTACTGCTGCTGCCCCCTACAGAACCGAAGTAGAACCACAATCTATTAGAGCTTTGTCGAAATAGTATTCTACCACTGAAAGCAGATATATTGCTAGCATGCTATCCCACTTCTTAGCAGCATCATTATCATTGCGGTAAGTGAAAAGTATCCACAATGAAGCAATTTCTATCCTTTGTCTTGATACACTGAGACATGGTATGTGCAGGGGTACCGGTGAAGTTCTAGCCAGTGTGAGCAGCAAGTGGAGAGCTGCCTCGGTGAAGTAGAGGTTGTGTTTCGAGCGCAGGCTGAGTTCAAGGGCACTGAGAACTGAGGGCAGGACGGGCAGCTTCCTCACCACCTGCAGCCACTGCTCACCATCCTCATCAGCCCTACACAGCTCTTTAGACAGGTGAAGAGCTAATACACATACCTTGCACAGCAAAAGACAGAAACAACAGAGGAAGATACATTTTTAATTAATTCAACATCCAGAAGCAGCACTGTGCACAGAGTGGCAGAAGAATACAGTGTAGAATCACTCACAGAGTCCCGTTGGTCTTTCTGGACGCTGCCTGGTGCATCTGTCTCCATGCTGTCCTCTTGGGTGTCACCTTTCTGAATCATGTGATGCGTGCTGTCAATCAAAGCCATAGCCTCGTCCTGGACAGTCTCGCATACACACAGTAAGAGCTGAGGCAGCTGGGTAATCTCTCCTCCTGTGCAAATAATCAATACGCTGTATAAAAACACAGTCCTGCTAATCTAGAACTGCAGGCATTTTGTATACATTTGTAAATTTTGCATATATTCGGGGTTGACCAGCCCCCACCCGACTACCCCCCCCTCTCAGACACAACCTTACCGTTAAGGCCCTGAATGTGCAAAGCTGATATGAGAGCTGAGAGAAGCTTGGCTTTGGTTCTGTCTATTAGCTGCTGATCAGCCTGAAGTACGCTCTCTAATATCAGCGACAGTGGAGGGAGGAGAGCTGGAGCAGATACCAACACACTAAGGGAGGGTGAGAGGGTGAGAGAGAGAGAGAGAAAGAGAGAGAAGTAAGGATGAAAAAGTTTTGTATAATACAGTACGTTTAATCACATTTACATAATATTTATCTTTATTTCACAGATGGATAAAATACAACTGCAGATGCACACACCTTTTCCATTGTTTGAGGATGATGAGCAGCAACGTAGCCATCATGGAGCCCAAGCGCATGCATGCTATAGACTGAGGCATCAGCAACTGTGATCAAGATACACACATGAATCTGAGAAAGTACTGAACAGGGATGAAACTTGCCACCATGTCATAGTCTATGCTACATAAACAACACAACACGTACCCTTCACTTGCACATTACTTCGTTTATAAAAGTAAGAGGGAGAAAAGCAAGACTCACTGTTGTTTTTGTCTCTTCCAAGACATCCATGAAGAGCTTAAGCCTAACTGAGTCTTCCTTAAGGTGCATTACATCAGACTGTACACAGAAACAAAAACATGTGCATATTAGATACAAGACGTACAGTTTATTGCATATGTACTGTGTGTAATACACTGGGATCAGCCTGCAGCATAATGTACAAAAAAATATAACATGTCAAAGCACTGTAGCTATGCTGAGTTGTGTTTTAGATAGTTAGACAGATAGATGACTTTATTAACCCACCTGAGGAAAATTTTGTAACTGTATTACACTATACGGACAAAAACTTGTGCAAACTATTACCAGCCGTGATAGCATAGCTGGTATTGTTTTAACTTCTGTCAGCTTGTGCTTTTGTAGTTTATTTTATTTTGTTTCTGTGGCTATGCAGGCCTATATCTCAAAAACTGCTTGACATATCACTGTCAGATTCTCACGGTAATAACTTGGGACCAAAAGCTGAGACTAGTTCATGAAAAGACATTGTAGCAAGAAAGCCACCAATTGTTTGTAATGGTTTGGTAGCGGCTGGTCTAGTTAACCAAGTGCAAGGCCTGTACAGAGAGATCTCAGCCCAAAGTCTTTAGTACAGTCTGAAACGAAGGCGAGATTTCGCCGTACAGACCGAGCAGGTTTTGCAAGTTAATAAATTGTATATTATATAGCATTTTAAAATGGCGGCATTTTTGAATTCATGCCGGGTACTTTTTCCTTCCCTTTTATTTAGGGGGGATTTTCCCCTGAATTTAGTCGTATCTAATTCCCACCCATCATGTATTACTTTCCCTATCACACGACCACCACCAACCAGGGAGGGCCGTAAGCATGCACATGTCCCCTCCGTGACATGCAATGCTGCCACCCGCCTCTTTTCGAACTGCTGCGCATGCGTATTTCGGGGCGGTCTAACACACTCTGAGGGAAAAGCGCTATCCACCCCCTTGTACGAATGACCTCACAGATGCCCATGATTTGCTGGTGACAGGGAAGTGAACGTATGTCATCCCTCCCTCACGTGAGAGCTCGGCCAATTAGCTCCCATGGACTCCCGGTTACGGATTCAAACTCACGATCTCCATGTGGATAGTCGTGCACTTCGTCGATGTGCCACTTAGGAGCACTTTTTCATCCTGGCCACATGCCACTGCAATCAAACTGTTGTAACACTTTACTAGTGATGGCTCAAAGTCTTTCCACTAGCGGACAGCAAAGTTAATTCGCCTATTGTTGTATCAACCAATCAGATTGTGCATGCTGTCACTCTACTATAATACAATGCAGGAATAAATTAGCAATGTACTGGTATAGTAATGTGACTGAAGGAGAGAACAGGAAATGCATGCGGCTGATGGAGATTATAGTGTACTCATAGGGCTAAAGCAGATGATTAGGCACGAGTATTTTTTAACTAAGATTTTAAGTGTACATATACTTCACTCTCATGTCTGGTAATTTGTATGTTAGGCAAGTCTTTTTATGACCGAGCCTACTGGCTCATCAGAGCTGGAGCTCTTCCCTGGTTTCCGTGACGTGAAGCGTCTATGAGTTCAACTCCTCCTGGATGGGACTCTAGTACACAACCGGTTAACTTCCCGGGATTTTTTACAGGTACCCATTTACTGTATACTGCTGGGTGGACAGAGGCACCTTGCCCATTGCTCTTAGCACAGTGGGGGTCTAACAGGGATTCGGACCTCTCGATAATGAGCCGGGCACCCTCACGGCTACGCCACCGGCTCCTTTGTATGTAGCGCACACTAATACAAGTCTGTCTGAAAGTAGTGCACCTACATGGCTTGTGGAGAGTATGAGTAGGGTCCTCCATGCTGAGATGAGCATCTGAGTCTCGGGAAGTGACCTCACTCCTCCTTCTTCATCTTCACAGGCTACACACACCAGCTCCCTGACGTACTGAGACCAAAATTCATAGCGACGCTGGGAGCTGAGACGCTGGAGGGCAGCTTTCAGAGAGTCCTCAAGCTTACCGCTGCAACACAAACATACACCCACACACTTAATAAACTTAGATATTTGCTGATGTATGAAATCATTGATTAAGACGTAAAATATTCTAATATCTAATATTTAAAGTCTACACACCCCAAGTTCTTCATTCATTCATTTACTAATTCAACTGCTTAATCCTACTAGCGTTCCTGGAAGAATGGAGCCTATCTCAGCCAACTCTGGGTACACCCTAAACAGCTCGCCAACCCATCAAACACCCACACGACCATTCACACTCACACCTAGGGGAAATCTGCAATACCCAAGTAGCCTAATGTGCTTGTCTTTGGGCTGTGTGAGGAAACCGAAGTACCTGGAGGAAACCTAAAAGCATGGGGAAAGCATGCAAATGAGGAAATGCTGCCATTTTAATCGGGGTGTGTAGATGCTTTAAATCTTTAGAAATAATTATTACTCTCACATTAACTCTCACACACAGACCAAGTGTGAATGTGTAAAAGTTCACACTTTTCACACTCACTTCTGTGAAAACAGAACACAGTCACCACATTAGAAAAAAAAGGCAGACAATAATCGCTAATAATTTTACAGCATTCAATTTTAAACTGTGTGTAATATCATCTAACCTGACAGCATAGTAGATCTCCAGGCCTATGATCTTCATTACAAAGGCGCAAGACTCCAAAATACACGGCTAAACAAAAAGAGTAGAAAAGTCAGATTTAAAGTAAGGACATCAATTATTCTGTCATCCTGTCTATCAAGTTGTTTTTGATTGAAGAGAAATGGTACAAAGCACAAGTACACCACAAGAATTGCTGTAACACACCTTTTAAAGCAGGGGTTCTTGCATAACTGTTTAACCCACTCGCTACACATTGAAAGAAAAACCTTCCAAACTGGCCTGTTACATTGAAAGTTCTAATAAGGCAGGATAACGGCAAAAATAACAGTATACCAATAATAGACTAACAAATCGTATATGCACTAGTGAATTTCTGAATAAAATAAAACTAGGCCCCTCATCATATAATACTACATTATGTTTACAAACATCAGACAGGCAGATAGTATACAGCTCAGTGCATTTACTGCATGAGACACTTTTGTGTTTACAGTTTCTTTTACGTCTAGTAAGTACCACTCTTTCGAATGGTGCCCCTGTGTGAGGATTTATTGCTCCTTTTTATTTTTTTCCCCATAAAGGTGGTATTACTAAACATAGTGCATTTTGAACTGACTAACCAACTAGCCATGCAAGCTTTTAAGTTTGGGTTTATTTCCCTTTGAAAAATATTAAAATAAAAAAAGTGTACTTTTTGTGCTTATGTTTCCATGTAATATATACTAAAAAAAAATTTGTTAATTAAACTGAGATAGCAAACTAATCAGATTATGTGGTTCCTGTGTAGTATATACAAAACGCCATTATGTAACAGTTCAGATATTCATTACATACATATTTAGCTTTACCTCTGTGGTCTCTGATGGTGGGGGAAGTGTCCCGAAAAGTGGCGCGGTCAGATTGTCCCAGAACCTCTTCCTAAGGACAAAAATCAAATTAAAATAAGAATAAAAATTTAATAAAAATGGATTAATCCAACCACACACCTGGGCAAACCATGACAACTACACAAACCACACAATGTTTCTGTGAGTAATTTCAGTGTAGACTGCATGCACTGCTCAACCAAATGGAGAAAAAAAAATAAAAAAGGAAAAATGTTCACTTTAATTTGAATCAAATGATGACAATGTGCTCCACACTGATAACGCAGTCTCTTTTACTGTCCTCAAAACAAAATCGTGTGTGGTGTGTGTACCTGCTGCGTAGTACAGACAGTGCACTCTCTCTGCGGTCCTGCCACAGCGCATGGAGGAAGGCGAGTGCTGCCCGCTGCAGCAGGGGAGGACACCACGACTGGTTCTGCAGATCTGAGTCCAACATCTCCAGGACCACAGATAGACAGCTCCACTCCCCCAGAGAGAACTCCTGACAGATAGACAATTATTCAGATACCCAGTATCTAAATGTGGAAGCAGTACCTAGAACCCATTCAAGGCTTATCTACCACAGAAATACTAATTCATGGAAAAAAACCTGGTTCAGCACAGACTGATGGATTTTAACCATTCTACCATGTGAGGAAGAGAGAGTGCTCTCACTGTTATGGAATTAAATTAGTAATGGTATAGTGGTTTACTGCTCAAACAGTGGCTGGCTCACTCTTCCCAGAAACCAATGCAATGGGTTTTTTTTCTTAGAAGCAGGTGACTGCTACCTGCTAGACTTCAATTTAAGATCTACAGCTTGTGACTTGCCACAGAGCATTCTGGGAAGAGTGAGCTCTCATGTTGAGCACTGATACTTGGATGACTACTGACCTTTGTCCCTTCGTTGCCCTCCTTGGTTTCAAGATTGAGGAAAAGCTCAATGAGACCCGGCTGTGTTTCCACGGCAACAGTGAGAAACTCCAAGATGGTGACTTTGACACGCAGGTCCACTGTTTTGCTCTGCATGTGTCGAAGGAATGCATCCCTGATGGCTGCTGCATCATTGCCTAAACAAGCATACACTGACATGGGTGCCACCTACATATACATACATAGAGAGAGAGGGGGGGAGAGAGAGAGAGAGAGAGAGAGAGAGAGAGAGAGAGAGAGAGAGAGAGAGAGAGAGAGAGAG
>JAQMYF010000026.1:20490107-20513361 GCA_030014195.1 Neosilurus mollespiculum | reverse complement strand
AAACCAGACAGAGGAACACATGGAGAAGAAAACCAGACAGAGGAACACATGGAGAAGAAAACCAGACAGAGGAACACTTGGAGAGGAAAACCAGACAGAGGAACACTTGGAGAGGAAAACCAGACAGAGGAACACATGGAGAAGAAAACCAGACCGAGGAACATGTGGAGAAAAAAAACCAGACAGAGGAACACGTGGACAGGAAAACCAGACAGAGGAACACGTGGAGAAAAAAAAACAGACAGAGCAACACGTGGAGAAGAAAACCAGACAGAGGAACACGTGGACAGGAAAACCAGACAGCAAGACACAAAACGTAAAAAGTAGAATGAGACTCATGGACAGGAAAATAGACCAACAGACGTATGATCAGGAAAACAAAGTAAGAAAAAGAGCCAGACAGAGGGGTGTGACCTTGAGCAGCAAGGCCTGGCTCTGTCTCTCGTCTTGCAGCACAGACTTCAATGAGTTTCGAGTTCCTCTGTAGTCTTCCTGCAGGTAGCACTGCAGAATCTTTACACTCTGCTGTTCGTCCAGACCCTGACACACACACACACACACACACACACACAACGAGTGAGAGCTCATATCTGGGTATACAGACTATATTACTTTAACTGTCAATTCAGGGTGCCAACATTTTGTCACATGTGGAGGGGTTTTTGATGGCTCAAAATGCATCACTTTGATTACCAGAAGTTTGCTGATGCGGAGGCCGAACTCTTTGAGAGACTGGGGGACGTCTTTATCTGACTTTAATTTGTCTGCCGATGAAGAGCTGCACACAAATAAGCACCACATTTACACCAATACTCTACTGTACATCATTATATCCTGCAGTGAACACATTACAAATGTAAACTCAGTGTAAAATATGACTTAAGCTTACTGTAGCAACCCTAGTTTATTTAGGAAAAGCAATATTTATTTGGAACAATATTATTTCTTTATTATATGGAAGAAGGACAGCTGGATTCCTTAAACAAACTCTTAGAATAGGTCTTTACCTGGGAGGTCTGTAGTACGCTAGGCCCTGCAATAAGCGCTCTCCATATCGCTCTAGCTCCGCTTGGATCTGGGACTGTTGGAAAAGGAGGAGTAAAAATAAAATTGTTAATTATGCAGAAGGGGGGGGGGGGGGGGGGGGGGTTGGGAAAAAATGCCAAAACAAGAGTAATCAAAGAGCACAAACCTCGACCCAGCCACAAACAAAACAAAAATAAATAATTCGATAAAAACAGAACTCCTGTCAGGCCTGCGGTAATATAACATTTCCAAACAAATTATCTTCTCTCATAAATGGTAAGCAACCCTTTAAAATATTCCCTGATCTAAAATTTGATCCAGATCATCTCCGAAATCTAATGAAGTCTTCCTTGTCCAAACCCCCCACCTCTGGTAGAAATGTCAAGAAAATCCACATGCAACTTTTTTAGGCAATCCTGCCAACCGGCTTAGAAACCTAAACAAAACATAAGCTCCTTAGTGAGCCAAAGGTCGGCATAAACTCCTTTCACAAGCGCGCATGTTGATTTAAAGGGGAGGTATAATGATTTTTCCACATTTTAGACCCATAAAAATTACAGTGTTGAATAGCCGTGTTAAATGACACCACAGTGTCAAATAACGAGGTTGGTGCATGGTTAAGTTTTCCCTCTGGGCTGTTTGAGCTGGCCGTAAAATCACAAGGTTTTTGTCGAATACGTGGCTGCAATACGCTTCTGTACAAATGGCTGTAGGACATAAATGTTTCTAATTGAACATGCCACCCTGACTACAGCCTGAATTCCAGAAAAGTTGGAACG
This sequence comes from Neosilurus mollespiculum, assembly GCA_030014195.1. Classification (NCBI taxonomy): domain Eukaryota; kingdom Metazoa; phylum Chordata; class Actinopteri; order Siluriformes; family Plotosidae; genus Neosilurus; species Neosilurus mollespiculum. Next base: position 20,511,556 of record JAQMYF010000026.1, on the reverse strand, counting down.
TTCTTTAAATTTGAATAAAATGAAAACTAAGCCTTTCAAATCACATGAGCCATATTTTATTCACAACAGAACATAGATGACAAATGTTTACACCGAGAAATTTTACAATTTTACGCACAAAGGGGCAACTAATGGCTGAAAAAGCAAGAAAGCTTAAAAAGATTCAGCTGGGAGAACATCTAGCAACTAAGTAAATTGATATCAGGTCTGTAACATGATTAGCTATAACAGGGATATCTTAGAGAGGAAGAGTCTCAGAAGTAAACATGGGCAGAGGCTCTCCAACCTATGAAGGCGTGCATAAAAAGATCGTGGAATACTTTAAAAACAAATGTTCTTCAATGTCAAATTGCAAAGGCTTTGCAAATATCATCTACAGTGCATAACATCATGAAAAGATTCAGAGAAACTGGAGATATCTCTGTGCGTAAGGGACAAGGCCGAAGACTTCTATCGGATGCCCGTGATCTTTGGGTCCGCAGACGACACTGCACCATAGACGACATCGGCATGATTGTGACAATGACATTACTAAAAGGGCCTAGCAATACTTCCAGAAACCACTGTCGGTAAACACAATCCGCCGTGCCATCTACAGATGCAAACTAAAGCTCTATCATGCAAAAAGGAAGCCATATTTGAACATGGTCCAGAAGCGCCGTCGTGTCCTGTTGGCCAAGACTCATTTGAAATGGACTGTTTCAAAAAGGGAAAGTGTTCTGTGGTCAGACGAGTCCAAATATGACATTCTTGTTAGTAATCATGGACGCCGTGTCCTCCGGGCTAAAGAGGAAGGAGACCTTACAGCGTGTTATCAGCATTCAGTTCAAAAGCCAGCATCTCTGATGGTATGGGGGTTCATAAGTGCATACGGTATGGGCAGCTTTGGATGTTTTGGAAGGAACTATGAATGCTGAAAGGTACATAAAGTTTTAGAGCAACATATGCTCCCCTCCAGATGACGTCTATTTCAGGGAAGGCCTTGTGTATTTCAGCAGGACAATGCAAAACCACATACTGCAGCTATTACAACAGCATGGCTTCGTCGGTAAGGAGTCCGGGTGCTGAACTGGCCTGCCTGCAGTCGAGATCTTTCACATATACAGAACATTCGGCGCATCATTAAACGAAAAATATGTCAAAGACGACCACGGACCCTTAAGAAACTGGAAACCAAGAATGGGACCAAATACCAACACCAAAACTCCAGAAACTCATACCCTCGATGCCCAGATGTCTTCAAACTGTTTTGAAAAGAAGAGGAGATGCTACACCATGGTAAACATGCCCCTGTGCCAACTATTTTGGGACCTGTAGCAAGCATCTCAAGTTAAATTTCACAGTTTAAAGATTTATGTTATCAATGTTCTGTTGTGAATAAAATATTGGCACATGTGATATGAATGTCTTTTAGTTTTCATTTAATTCAAATTTAAAGAACGTCCCAACTTTACCGGAATTCAGTTCGTATATGCAACACACCCACAGTGGGTTTTCCCACATTAACGACCAGTCAGAAATTCACTAAAGCTTGTTGGAAAGGTAAATTTCAAATAGAGATTTACTAACCGGTTCCCACAGAGCAGATCTCCCCAACAAGATGGTCCATAACTCCCGACTGCTTCTGAAATACAAGTGATAAAGCTTTGTACTCATGATTAGAACAACTAACACGGCATATTCTTAATCATAGGCAATAAAACACCCATCGAAAAGAGAGTGACTTCTACCTGAATTATTTATTATAAGGAAGGAGATTCCGATATAAAATTCAGAAATGCTTGTTTTAATGTATAGTACTATTCAAAAGTCTTAAGCCACACTCAGCGATCACACAAAATCAACGATTGCGCGAAACTCATGATAAGGGGTGAGATTTTCTCACGCGACACGAAGTGGGCAGGAATGGAGTTCAGCTGCGCTGAACTTCCACGCAACGCGAGTCGAGCGATTACCAATCAGAGCGTAAAGATACTGTTGATTGACAGATGCTTCCAAACACGAAGTTTTCCCGTGACATTTTTCTTTTCCTTTCTCGCCCCCACTTATGCTTCATTACTCAACCTCACCACGCCATCTAATTACCCCCCCCCCCCCCATATCTTTTTCACTAGTCTCTTCGCTTGGACGCCAGAACTACTGTATGCGGCCATATTTGTGATCATTATTTTACGACTTCTCCATTATCACGTCGGCGTAAAAATCGTTTTAAAATCCCTGGGATACAAAAACATAATGAAGACATCCATAAAAAACCAAACATTACGGTCAAAGTGTAAAGGGCGGTTCAGTGGCCTCACAGCAAGACGACCCTGGGTTCGAGTCACAGGCTCGGTGGCGTTTCTGTGTGGGGTTTGCATGTTCTCCTGGTGCTTGTGTGGGTTTCCTCTGGGTTTCCTCCCACAGTCCAAATACATGCACATTAGTCTATGTTCCAAATTGCCTTTAGATGTGGATGTGAGTGCGAAAGGTTGTGTGGTCTGGTGAGCCGTTCAGGGTGTACCCCACCTTCGCCACAACCCTAGTAGCAATCAGTTCGGCAAATAAGTGAGAGATGAGCAGTCAAAGTGTCCAGAGGAACCGGAGCTGGTTCTGTATGAGGCTGAGTAAAACTTGCAGCTCATTTCTTTATAAAACTTCACAGGCTGCACCTGAAACTACTACTTCTGAGGCAAAGGGTCGTCACACCAAACACTAGCTAGTAATTTTTATGAGGAAACATTTAATTTAATTATTTCTGAAAGCTCTGCAGGATATATTTCCAAGTACCTCAGACTTTTACAGTCACTCATGCATATACACCAAGCATGATGGTTAGTTTCATATCTAAAGAACTCAAATTGTCCTAAAAAAAAACCTGATTGCTATTTTTTAAATATCCAAAAAAATCCGCCCTCGAAAGCATTAACAAGTTGGGATGTAAATATTTAAATTATTTTAAAGGTTTCCTTTAATAAATGATGATTTAGATTCAGTGCTTAGCGACCTGTCCAACAGCTTCATTGTTAGCTTAGCTTTCACCGCCTCAGTTTAACTCAATCCCAAACGACCCGATGCACCCTAGACTCCTGCACTACAAAGCGCGCAAAATGAACGACCGTTAACCCTCCTATATAGTGCCCTAGATATTCAACATTGTTTTTTGCGATTTAACCACCACGTTCCCTCCACATTGTGGACTCTCACTTTCCAAACATAGCCCCGAGAAAGACGTGATAACGTTTTAATAACTCGGTAGAGCAATTCTTAAGTACCAACACGACACAAAGAAAGTTAGCAATACTACGGCTTGAAATATACTAAAGTTTGTTTTTTTTTTTCCCTCTTTTCAATTACCTGATACAAATCTCCGAGTCCGCCATCTTCACTCCGACGATATGACCAATCAGGAGCGCGCAATACCGTTACGTCAGATTATCGATTAAATTTTCGGAATCCCTCTTATTATTCATCACATACACACACACACACACACATAAAAAAAGATAAAAATTAATGTACTTTTAATTTAATAATTAAAAAAAATATGTTTCTGGTAAATTTTACTATACTAACAATAACGTCTGTAGTACCACGTGATATCCTGTGTTACGAATTTTTTTCCACCTGTAATTTTATAGACCCATCATTTTACAATGGACTTGTTTTTCTAACAAAAGAACGGACACTGACGTAGCAACGGTTTTTCAGTTATAAACATTTTACATGTTTACGATATAAACTTGAGTTATTTTAAACTGCCCAATCCGCGAGACGACTGAGTCTGATTTATTAACCAATCAAAGTACAGAACACTGAGCTCAGTAGCCAATAGCAGTGCAGGAGGCGGGATTAGTCAGAATGCAGGTGGGCAGTAAAACTAGCGTGCTAGAAGAAGCAAGCTGTAATACTATACATGGTCTCCACCTGATTTTTCAACCTTTTAATATTTTCACAACAAGCTGCTGGTAGGTGACGTCACTGTTTTCTGATTTGATCATTTAATTGGGTTGGATTATAGAGTCTGTTTCAGGTTTGATCATTAGCCTTCCATTCATTCATGCTAGTAGTGATCCTGTGATTGTTACAGTTAAGAAAGGCCATGTATCAGAGAGATCCTCTATAATAAAATGCTTTTTAACTCATTATTTATTCATTTCTGTCCTCAATTTGAAGGGTTATTTTACTGATGGCTGGTGTAATGGCTACTATTACATCACAATAACAACATCTTGAAGGTGTAGTGTTTCATTGCACAGTCCTTCCAATTAGATATTTTTTATTTGTATATATTACTCTAAGAAACTCAGATCCAACAGCCAGACCAGACACCTCTATGATCTGATCACCTTCATGGAGTTTATTATGCCTCTTGTTAACATCCCATAGTATCCTGATATATGATCTGGGAGGACCTTTGGCTGCTCCAAACTGAAATGCATTATGAATTACAGTGTAATGTTATATAGCACAGCATTCTTCATGCCAAGTCTTTCTAGACTCTTGGTTCTTCCAGCAGGGACTGGAAAGCATATACAGGAAGTCTGTGATTTTAAGTTTACGTTTTTGTTTGTTTGTTTGTTTGTTTGTTTTTGTTACGTTGATGAATCCATGCATTTGATACATATCGCTATACTTTATATATTGCCATAGATTACCACAACCCTTGTATAGATGACTATTATGATCTTAACAAACTATTCAAAATTTCATGACAGTTCATGCTTCTGCAAGATACACATTACATTACAACAAAGGCTCGGAAAACTAATTTTTATGATATTTTTCTCACTGTCGCGAAACAGGATGGCACAGTAGTGTAGTGGTTAGCGCCTCCGCCTCACAGAAGGAAGGTCCTGGGTTCGAGTTCTCGGATCAGCGAGGGTGCACCATGCTAACGTGGGTTTCCTCTGAGTGCTCTGGTTTCCTCCCACAGCCAAAAGACATGCACATTAGGCTGACTGGCCCCTAGGTGTGAGTGGTGTGTGTGTTTTGACCCTGTGATGAACTGATGACCTGTTCAGGGTGTACCCTGCCTTCGCCCTGGTTTTGGCTGAAATAGGCTCCAGCCTCCCTGTGACCTTAATAGTAGTAAGCGGTCTGGCAAATGAGTGACTGAGTGATTAAGTATTGTTAAAGAAATGTAGTTTTAAGCCCAAGTGCCTAGCATTATCGAATGCATGGAAAAAATTATCTATGATAATAATTGGAATCAAATGACAATTTAGTTGATCAAAAAGTGAACACTCGCTTCAAGAACTATCCTCAGTACTATTTGATGCTAGCTGAAGGGGTCTGTGGTGCAGTCAGCCTTTTGGCCATATTAGTGTAATGTTTTAACTCACAGTCAAAAGGCCATGTGATATTCCAGCACTGAATGGACCAAAGTTCAGGGTGGTAAGAGTCATGGTTGAGTCATGTGCATTTAGCAACTGCCTGATGATTTCATCAGCGTTTTGAAATTCCTCGACATGTTGGTCAGATGAAATCCCTGTATGTTACAAGTCTTTAGTTTTTTGTTTGTGATTTGGCTACGATTATTACGAGCAGCCTGTAACGGTACAAATGTAGTTCCTTTTAATTTGTATCTTTTAGCTGAAAAAGCAGTCCGGTAAATGGTTTAAGGTACATAAACGGACCTCGGGGACAAGGAAGCTTACAGTATAGTAGCTCTTTTTTCTGAAAAGGTAGAAGAGAAACTGATATGTCACATGGAAACATATGTAAACATATAGAGTTGCACCAGAGCTTCTCAGTGCTAATCCTTTTATATTCCAGTCCCAGTGTACTGGAGCGAGATCCTTTTGGCCTCTTCGACCCCAAAAAGTAGGGCCCATTCGGACAAAAGCAGGGCCAGTATGTAATATTAGAACAGGAGACTGAATTAAATAAGACTGGATATCAAATGCTTCGAATCAACTTAATAAAAAATAAAAAATAAAAGCTTTTTGTGAGCAGGAGTGCAGCATTTAAAAATGACGAGAGGAAAATAATATAAACCTTTTGGCACCACCAAAAAATGGAGCTCTGAAAAAATGAACTTCTTCTGATACAAGTTGATGACATGATATCATGTAGCATAAAACTGCTTTTCACAAACATGTACACTAACAGCACAGCGTCATATTTTTGCTCGTTTCGATGACGCAGTGTCATGTAACCATGGCGACATGACTGCCCCCTCCCCAGAGCTTTGACGTCTGAAAGTGTTACCCTGTTGAGATAAGATTACCTTAATGGAAACCAAATATCATCACAGGGTTCCCACATGTACACGGACGGATGGACGGACGGACACAATGGTTCGTGACCAAAGAAAAAAGATCAGTTCTATACCAATTTCTCTTAAGTATGGTGCTTCGCTTGTGCATTATGGATCTCCGTTAATAAGCATTAACATTATACATGCAAATATTTATAAGGTTGTGTTGTATAGTCGTTAGTGTTAGCTGTTTAGCATGTCAAAAATGGCTAGTTATCAAAAATTTGTCTTGATCCAAACTAATAATTGTAAAAATTGTAATAAGACAGTCCTTATTTCACACACACGTCCTTATCTTTTCGACAAAATTAATTTCGTACAACCTCTAATCCCTCAACTTCTCACTGCTCAGAGTATGTGTGTGTTCAGTGCTTCAGATAGGTTAAATGCAGAGCTAAATTTTTCCTTGTGGGATTAATAAAGTATCTAAAATTAAAATATAGTAGTCTCGCAGCTGCATCCCAAATAAAATGTCCACATGATGAGTAGCATAATGTGAAATGAAAGCCTTTTTTGCATCATCATACAACATCTAGGTATTAGAAGAATTTGTTATGGCTAAAATATGGAGGCACCAGTTGACCGACACATAAAATTTAGTGTCCACTCTGAAAACCTGTGCCGATGGTGTGAGGCCACAACCTGTGCAGAAGAACACTGCTGTCCTGTATATTCAATTACACTGGTTGGTAATTTACACCTTTCTCCCACCTCTGTGTGGTTGATGAGTATTTGGTTGAGCAGGTAGGGTTAAGAAGGTAGGGTAAGGGCGTCGACTGAGACAGTCTGACAGCACTGGAACTTAAACTCCTGACCTCTGATCAACAACCCAGCACCTTAACAGTGGACCCAACATGACCCCATATGCTTCAGTCCAAACAGTCGGCTAATAATAATTAGGACGTTAAGATGCACTTACACGATACTGATCATGATCCTGATTTTCCACATCGGAAGGAAATTGGAAAACATCAGAAGACCTCAGTGAACATCGGAGGACATTGTCGAATTTCAAGGAAAACTTTGGGGAAGAGCGAAATGTTTTGGGGGTGTTGAAAAATTAGATGTTTTCTTGCATTCGGAGTACATTGGGGAAACAGAGAGAAAAAAAATCAGAGAAAAATTGGTACACATGGGTAGTGATCGGTGTGACATTGGTATTGTATTTGAAAAAGAAGAAGGGAGCCACATCGATAGACAACTTCAATCACATTTCCGTAATTTCATGCATTTTTTTATTCTATAATGGAGACATGTTGGAACGAATCAGAGGGACACCAGTATAGATCATTACGTCGGATGAAACTTCAGAATCACATCAGAGAACATGGTACATATTGGAACAAAATCAGCTGAGGCATTGGACCAATATGATTGGCTCAAATTGGGATCAGGATTGGTATTGTGTTTTTAAAGATTATTACTTGTGACAATAAAATATTGGCTGAATTCTAGAACATACTGCGCTATATGTTAAATTACATGTATGTAACAAAGATCTACTTCTATTACTTCTAAAGGCAATTTTACGTCATCCGCCACGATAATCCATGTAAAGATGAGATTGCACTACCTTGGTGGAGGTCTGCACTCCCTATGTGCATTTCTACTTGAGATATTGCATTCACAAGAATGGCCTGGAATTTATGTACGGACAGACAACCTGAAAAGATAATGATAAAAACAATAAAGCAATTAAAACATTCCTGATCATACTTACTCTGCTGTACAACTCATCACATGACACAGGGAGCACATTTACCAAGATCAGTTAGTCAAAACTGGGCGGCATGTTGGCATAGTGGTTAGTACGTCTGCTTCACAGCAAGAAGGTCCTGGCTTCGAGTCCCGGGCTTGACGAGCATTTTTGTGTGGTTTTCATGATCTCCCCGTGCTTGCATGGGTTTCCTCCAGGTTTCCTTCCATAGTCCAAAGACAAGCACTTTAGGCTAATTGGTTGCTTGAAATTGCCCACAGGTGTGAGTGCGAGCTGTTCAGGGTGTACCCTTCCTTCACCCAGATTGAGTTGAGATAGGCTCCTAATAGGATTAAGAGGCTCAGCGGATGAATGAAGGAAAGATTTATCAACATTGCTTTCCAATAACTGAGGACCCTACAGACCGTCGTAACTAACAATTGTCGAGACAGCCTAAAATTGACTAAAATGCCCCAAAGGAACTTGGGTCTATTGGCTTATCCTAATTAGGGTCGTGGAGAGGCTGGCACCCATCTCACCCGACTCTGAGTGAGGGCAGAGTACACCCTGGACAGCTCGCCAGGACTTCGCAGGGCAGAAACACGCTGACGGCTATGCAGCTACTCTTTACGAAAATCAGCAATGGTTCTTTTACGTACCTCCCACCACAGACAGTGAGAGACATGTTCGGCATTTGATGACCCAGTTAGCTGCACTGGGGGCTTGGGTCTAGCTGTGTTTATTTTGTATTTTATTTGAATATTTGAGTCCTTAGTATGAGTTGTTGTGCTTATTCATGTGTTCATGATATATTGTTTTAAACTGTAAAAAGTACTACAGAAAATGTTCATACTGACTACACTAAACAGCTTTTTAAAAAGATTTGTTTCTGAAAGGTTTGTTTTTGATGGTTATCATTTTGTTGTGTTTCTTTCAGAGGTGGAGGGGACACCGTTGAGGACCATGTCGGTGATCCTGAACCTTAGCTCAAGATTCTAACTGTTCTGAAAAGTGCATCTCTGTTCTTCAAGGAAGTCCTGAAGTCAGTAACACTGCACATCTTTTTACACACAGTTCACCCATCATGCAGACGGATCCAGCGCTGGTGGAGTCGTTGGTGGTATTCTCCATCGTCCTGTGTGTGCACGTGGCGGTGTGGAACCAGCTATCATGGTGTTGCATTGCTTTGGCTGTCCAAGCATTCTACGTCCAGCACAAGTGGGATCGCCTTCTGCGAGCAGGAGCAGCAGTCTTCCAGTTCCGTCCTTCAGCGAACAGTGGCGTCTTGCCAGCCAGTATGCTACTCCCATTGCTCGGGCTCACTCTACGGGGTCGCTGTGTCGCTGTCGGGAATGTCCTCTTTGAGCGTTTTGCAATGGTGATCACGGTGACGGGGATGATGCTGGCATTGTTTTTGTCGCTGATCGCACTGGGAGTCACGCGCCCGGTGCCCAGCAACACCTGTGTGATTACAGGAATTGCTGCTAGTGCCATCCTTTACACAGTCAAACAAACACTCCTGGTTTCAGAGGTGATTGAGGTGCTAGAGGTGCTGCTAATCTTTGTCTACCTAAGTCTGATCCTCCTCTATCTACTTCCTCGCTGCTTCACACCTGGAGAAGCCCTGCTCATCTTGGGTGGCCTTAGCTTCATGATCAACCAGCTGATCAAGCGTTCACTGAGTGCTAGTGCTAGTACCAACATTGACCCCCTACATTTTTTCCTCCCTGTAGCCGTAGCTGGATTGGTTTTGCTTGGCCTGGTCTTTGCCCTCCTATTCCTCTTTATGGAATCCGAAACATGGGCGGCATCCACCTTTTTCCATGTCATGACGGCCGTACTTGGCTTGGGGTTGCTTGTTCCTTGGTTGTCGCTCCTCACTGGACACCACCCTTTCATTTGGATTTTAGAATTCCTCACTCACAAGAGCGAGCGTCTCTGGTTGTTGGCATACTGGATATTCCTTGTTTTGGCTGCAATGGTTGTGGTAGTGCGGCAGAACAGCCGGCGCTCAGAAGGCACCAAGAAGTACCAAGCCTCCACAGCTGTAAGAAAGTACTTTCACCTCCTTATTGTGTTAACATTCGCCCCTGGGTTGGCACTTGACCGCCCGCTACTGCATCTGGCAGCTGTTGCATGTCTAGCATTGTTCCTTTTCCTGGAATTAGTGCGTATCTTCCAGATTCGCCCACTGGGCTCGCTGTTGTGCAGGTCACTGGCGCTCTTTCTGGATGAAAGGGACTCAGGGCCAATTATCTTCACTCATATCTACCTGCTTTTGGGAATTTCAGTACCTGTGTGGCTCTCTCAAGGACCATGCATGTCAAAAGGAGGAGTGCCAGGTGCTGGGGGATTGGCACCCTATGCTGGGGTCCTAGCTGTAGGGGTTGGAGATACTGTAGCGTCGATTTTTGGAAGCACAGCAGGTGAGATCCGCTGGCCAGGCACCAAAAAGACCTTTGAGGGTACAGCGACCTCTGTGTTTGCACAGATCATCGCTGTGGCCATATTCCTGATAGCGGATGCCAGCATAAACTTAAACGCCAGCTATACATGGGTTGTGGGCTCCATAGCTATGGTAGCCATGCTAGAGGCGTACACATCACAGATTGATAATCTTCTCTTGCCACTGTATTTATACGTGCTACTGATGTTATGAGCATGCACTTACACCAACACAATTCTATACATTACACTGTACATACCACAAATGTATAGTTATAAAACTCTACACAAATACGGTACAGGGTCCAAAAGTTTGCAACCCCTATGAAGAACTGTTTTTAATCTTCTTTATCTTAACTTATTATGAAAATTTCTAATTTGTTTTTAGTAGTAACATGGTTATTTTAATTAAATGAAAACTGTGATGAAACTGGATGGCGAAAAAACATATTGTGGTCTGTAGTAAGGTAAATAAACCGCAATGAAACCCTGCATTAGGAGCTTATATGTGTGTTCATTTGCCCGACATATACATCACAGCAATTTAAGAGATGTGATGGCGTATAAAACCGATATCCTATCAGTACTGAAGCTGGTATCAGCAAAAATAAAGGGAACGCCATTCGGTTGTTCTGTAAACAGCACATGGATACCTGAAATGGTCTCAAATTTGACTGTAGAGAAATACAACAAGGCCTCAATAAACAAGCTACTTACTCACTCATTCATTTGCTGAACTGCCTAACCCTACTAGGGTCACCCGGGAGTCTGGTGCCTCTCTCAGCCGACACTGAGTGAAGGCAGGGTACACCCAGCTCAGCTCGCCAGACCACTGCTGGGCAACACACATACAACCATTCACACTCACACCTAAGGTCAATTTGGAATGGCCAGTTAGCCTAATGTGCTTGTCTTTGGACTGTGGGAGGAAACCAGAGTACCAGGAGGAAACCCACACAAGCACAGGGAGAACAAGCAAACTCCACACCGAAACACCTGAGCCTGGGAATGGAACCCAGGGCCTTCTCATTTAATGTTCATATACTGTTATTTTCCTTTCAAAGTGATTTAAAAATAATAATAAAAAAAATTTAAAAAAATGAATTTTCACAACGCTTATCAAAAAAACATGAAAATACACTTCATGTGCCTGTTTGGTGTACTACAAATAGAAATAAGTTGGGATGCTGTCAAAATCTGAGATTTACCACTTGGTAACAAAACATTTTCGTCATCCCCAACCCCTTTTTTATTATTATTTTTTAATAGGTAAAACAATATATCAGGGGAAATCACACTTGTGAGTGTTTTCACATGTGTGTTTATTTGAATCCAGCCTTGGTGTGTTTTTGGTTCTATTGGTTGTGAGAATAAAGGACTAGCACTCTGCGCTCTCAGAATTTACTTTTTGCTGCTGGGGCAGGACCCCCTCAGGTACTCAGTTGTGGCATTTATCTAATTCCTGGGAACAGATATGTAGCTTTTTGCCTTTAAAAGCTTTACAGTTGTCTTGATGCCCAATGATGAGCTGAAAAGGTACATAATTGTATCTTTGGGGAACAGAAATGGACTCCTACTGTACCTCTATTGGCAGTGTGGCATGAAATAAGATAATCTAGTTCCAGATTAACTCCAGTGGGAATTACAGAGGGGCAGTGCTTTAATGCTGAATCAAGAATTAATGCAAGAATTAACATTATTATTAAGAAATGAAAAGTTGTGAATTGTGGCAATGATGGATATTGTAGATCTGCAACACTAATGCAAAAGACATTTCCTTTTTGCAATATTTAAGTAGAATTTAATTATTCAGAATTTTTGAAATAAAAATTGTAATTTTTTAAATCTTCATTTTTTTAAATTGTAATGTGGTTGCCTTAACCTTGCACAAACACATAAAACTATGCCTTTAGTCAACCACAGCATATACTTAACACAGCAAAGTACCTACACGTACTTCCCAAGGTTTTGCAGAAGTTGCACAGTGCTCATGCATGTTGCCCCATCTAACATCACCCAGCCACCTGACATCAGTCCATCTTCCATATATGGTAAAGGACTCTGGTGTGCATCTTTAAATTTTTCCCTATAGGAAAAATTACTCTGGTGTGCATCTTTTAATATTTCCCTATTGTCGATGTGGACATGTTAAGGAACCCAAGTCTTACAAAAAACACTTAAGTTGTCATTTTGCAATTAAAAAAAAAATTGAATAAACAGAATTTTTTTAATTTTGTGGCCGATTGCTTTTAACTGTAAGGGATAGGTAAAATGGAGACTGGTTCATAAATAACACTGCAGCTTCTACACCATATTTGACAATGAATAACTTGTCTTGTACAGGTTCCATAACATTAAAAGTAAATGCTGTTCAAAAAAAAAAATCAGTCATTCATAATTTTTTTTTTTTTGTGATCATTGGGAAATTTTCATGATATACAGTACTGTGCAAAGGTTTTCAGCACATGCAAAGAAATGCTGTTTTACAATGATTGATGCCTTATATTTACATATAATTAAATAAAATGTTTCTACATAAATTCTATAAAGCACAGTAAACATTAATAAATGAAACCAAGTCGATGTTTGGTTTTGCTTTTAAAATACAGTAGTCTCACGTACAGTTTTTGCTCAGTTTTACTGAGCATCTTATAGAATCACAGTTCTGGAGATTTTGATCATCACACTTACTTCTTTATTTTCAGGCAAAGCACAGTAGCCTACATTACATTTTTGTCTGAAAAATGGTCTCTTATGCAAAATGCTGCTTTCTTTTAATTGAAAAACATTTTTCCCCCACAATGTTTAATTTCGTGGTGAGAAAACCAATTTTTGTAAAAACTACAATTTTATTTTGTAACTTGCTAAAATTATAAAATTAAAATTTATAGCAAAGTTTGTACCTAAAAAAAAAATTGGGTGCTTGAGGCTTTTGCGCAGTACTATAAGTGGAAGAAAAAATATTTCCAAAATCCACTTCTGATTGTGGCTAAAGCACACACGGTTATTTATTATTCTAAAAAACAGTTCTTATCAGAAGATTCAGACTTTTGGACCTCTAATGTACAATGTTAAGAGGAAACACATGTATATACAGCTTGGTATGTGAAAACATTCTGGGGAAAATCTGCCTAAAATGTTGTTGAGGAATGATGATAATGGCTGTTGTGTAGGCCTTAATTTATATATCCTCTTAGCACAATGTTTTTTAAAAGTGAAAAACAGTAGTGTGCAGGCTGAAGTGTTTTTACTTATTGAATTATTTATTAGAAAATGCAGCTTTCAGTTCAGGTTTCATATCCTGGACACATTCTCACTGGTCTACATATTTCCATTATAAGTAAGAGCTTTACTTATACAGTGTAAAAAGTGTATATTTAGGGAAGTCCAAAGATTAGGAGTGTCTTTGGGGTTGAAGTTATCTTATACATTCAGTTTTTTTTATAACAGATCAGAAAATAATTTGTTAGGAAATAAAGCCGTGGATGAGTTTAAGAGTGAAATGGACTGTAACTCGTTATCTTGTGATGTGACTCTGAATGAGCTTTATGACACTTTAACTATAAAAAACACATACAATATTGTCCTTAACATGCATGCAAAAAAAATAAATCTTTTTTTTCAACCTTCTACAAGCAGAAGTATGCATCGATTTATCCTATGAAGAGCATAACTGTATTTTTGATGTTATAAAGTACTCAGTAATGCTGTATAATATCTATGGGTAGGAATCATATTGTAAAACAAATGAATGATGAACACTTTGTACTGAAAAATATTAATGAACACAATCAGATGTGTGTAAGGTTCTCTTGTAAACGGTTTTGTTGGCATAAATTTTTTTTTCTCTTTTTGTTCATCTGCATTTTGTTACACTTTTTAAAACCTAACACTTCATTTCACCGCCATTTAAAAGTGACATTTGTTGGATGAACCATTGGGGAAGTGACTGTAGAACATAAGAGCAGAAATTTGCAAGGATACATGATGTGAGAGAAATTACCTTTCACCAAAAAAGGAAGGAAAAAAGGTTGGAATATAGAGAACGCTAAACCACAGTGCTTTTGAATTCTTTATTCTACAGTAATTGTTCAATGTTGATTAATTTTATATTAAAAGCAGCTCCGATAGTGGCTTTAACATCAATTTAACTCAAATCAGAAGGTTTATATTACTGCGTCTGCAATAACTCACTCACAATCTACACAATCTAGTACTAACAATAAACTAGTTCTCCAAGTGCTCTTAGTGAATCAAGCAAAACAAGTAATAATTGATGTGATTAAACTTTTTGTAAGGCGATCTTTATTAACCTGCTAAGAAGGAGTCTCCAATTTCAGCCCGCTTTCTGAGGTAAATGTTTAAAGGCAGAAAACTGGAACTGCAAGCTTCAGGATATTTCTGCTTACAAGCTCCTTCTTGTCATAGTAATAAAAAAGTGAGGCTGGTAAAGGAATGATCGTTTAGAGCTACTGTTTTACTATTTATAGCTATTGTTTATAGCTACTATAACGTAAGCGTTTAACTTATTTCGCAGCATTAAATTCAACTAGAAATTGTCATGCTTTACAAAGTACACTTAGTTATGAGTTTCTGTAAGTTGCTGTGGTAAAGTTATTGGAAATTCATGTACATCGCATATGTATTATTTTCTAAACCACATTTCATTTTACTCCCTAGTTAGAATTTGGAGAGAGAAAAATAACAAGTATATAAAATAAAAAGAAAATATGGTAACTTCCCTTGTTCTTACATCCAATTATTTAGACAAAAATAGTAAATATTGTAAATGTTATTTATTTGCTACATACAGTGTGTGAGAAGATTTATTCCAAAATTTCTTTAAAATGAATAAAAAGTTGCATTTCTATTCAACTTTTTGAATGTGATTTTAATAACATCGTCGCTTAATATTTTAAAAATTGTCAGATGGAAAGAATTAGAAGGTCTTTAGTGTTGAATGGGTTTCACTTGGGGGGGAAAAAACAACAATGAAATAAAGAATTAATGTACAAGCTCTTCACTGATCTCAGAACAGCTCCTGAAAATATTTTAGGCCAATTATCATGAAATCTTGGGGCATAGCTGATTTTGCTTTTTTTCTGAATCGTAATATTTAAAAATATGCAGTGTTTAAATTTTTTAAAGGTTGAACGGCTATGTGTTGTGTACTTTTTCAAATAAAAAGTTTTTCTTCCAACTTATGCTGCCTGTGTGCATATTACTGCATAAATTAAAAGTGCTTTCCTTTTTTTAGACCCTTCTTCATAACTGTTTACAGCCACACTACTGACCAATACCATTACTTTTTATTATGCATTAGATCACCTCCTAGCCCACTTTAAAATGTTTACACTAAGTGGTAGCAACAAAAGTATCTAGAATAGTTGTATTATATATTTCTGAATAATGAATAATGTCCTAGAACAGTTACAGTGCAGAATGTGGTGATGTTTCTACCTGTCTATAAACGCTTTTGGATTTGAGCTGGAATACTCAGTTGCATGGAGTCGGGTGATGGTTTTTAGGTCATTTTAATTATAGACAATTTTATGCTGCAAATAAAATTGTCAAATGGTAAGGTCCCTAATAAATATATTTATTAAACATGTTAGATATTCTTGTCTAATGTTAGCCAAGTCAAACATATACTGATGGATTTTATTTTACATTATTCTTATGAACACTTCTGGTGTACTGCTTTTGCATTTGATGCACTCTGGAAAGCTATAATTGGCAACAAGTTTATTTAAGATATATTAATAGGGCAGGGGTGGCTTAGTGATTAAGGCCACGATGGTTAAGGTTTACTGATCTGAAGGTCAGCGGTTCAATCCCTGCTATCACCACTGTTGGGCCCTAGTGCAAGGCCCTTAACCATCAATTGCTCAGTGGTATAAAAATTATAATTGTAAGTCGCTCTGGACAAGAGCATCTGCTAAATGAATAAATTATATTTTTTTCATAATTGAACATTAAACTGACCACCAACTGGTTTATTTATAAAAGATACTGATAAGATAAATATATATATATATATATATATATGAATATAACCGTGGGCAGCCATAGCCTAATGGTTAGAGAAGCGGCTTTGGGACAAAAAGTCGCTGTTTTGATTCCCAAACCAGTGGGAAAAATGTGTGGCGGTGGGGGGGTGAGCTGAGTGCTTCCTCCACATTCATGGCTAAAGTGCCCTTGAGCAAGGCACCTAACCCCCAATGGCTCTCCGGGCACCCCCAATGTGTGTGGCAGCCCACTGCCCCGAGTGTGTGCTCTCTTTGGATGGTTTAAATGCAGGGGCAATAATTTCCCTTGTGGGATTAATACAGTATATCAAAATCAAAAAGCAAAATAAACAGGACAGAAAGGGCAAAAGGGATAATTATTGATTTTTTTATTTATTTTTTTTGGACCATGCAAACGCCACTTTGTTTCACTTCATGTACACACACCCAGCAAACACTCTCTCTTACTGACTCAACTGTGTAAAAAATAAAAGAACTGAGATCTTAAAAAAATGATTTTCCACATCTTTTTGTGGTGTGAACTTTAAATGAAGTGTCAGGTCTTGGCAGAAAAAGTGAAAGGAGGAAATGAGGTGGCGTCAACAGCAGTTTTTCTTGAGTCACTAGAAAGCAGAATTATTGGCTTTCTGGTTTCTACCTTATCTAATACATTATTCACGGGGTTGATTAGACTATACAGGTTTTGACATTCACATGATATATGGATTGTAGATTTCAGTTTATACAGGGAACTAATAATTTCTTGATTAAATCTAACAAAAAAAAAAAAAGTATTTTCCCAAATATCCACTCAAGGTTTACAAGATCCCTGTATTGAAATTACAAATAAACACTTATTAGATTAATAGGTTTTACAAAGTGTTAAAAATGTTTTAACTGATTAACTGCTTTAAGTTAATTGCTGTTATTACATTAATTAAAATTAAAAAATTAACCCCTCCTTGAATCGCCACCTTACCGTGGTGGAGGGGTTTGCATGGCCTAATAATCCTGGGAGTTATGTTTTCGGGGGCATTATGTCCCTGGTAGGGTCACCCAAGGCAAACATTTCCTAGGTAAAGGTCCAGACTAAGCGTGGTTTAGAAGACTCATAATAAGCAGTATTATTTCAAGGACACAGTTTTCCTTGCCTGGATGCAGGTTACCAGGGTCCTCCCCAACCCCGGGCTTGCTGGAGCAATTCGCAGCCAAGAATGAAGCTACCGGGATGAGAATCAGCACCTCCAAGTCTGAGGCCATGGATCTCAGCCGGAAAAAGGTGGAATGCATCCTCCGGGTCTGGAATGAGGTCTTGCCCCAAGTGGATGAGTTCAACTATCTCGGGGTCTTATTCACGAGTGAGGGAAGGATGGAGCGGGAGATCGAATGGCGGATCGGTGCAGCCTCTGCTGTAAAGCGGAGCTTGTACCGGTCCGTCGAGGTGAAGAGGGAGCTGAGCCGGAAGGCAAAGCTCTCAATTTCCTAGTCGATCTCTGTTCTAACCCTCAGCTACGAGCTTTGGGTAGTGACTGAAAGAACAAGATCACGAATACAAGCAGCTGAAATGAGCTTCCTTCGCAGGGTGGCGGGGCTCTCCCTTAGAGATAGGGTGAGAAGTTCTGTCATCTGGGAGGAGCTTGGAGTAGAACCACTGCTCCTTTACGTTCAGGGGAGCCAGTTGAGGTGGCTCGGGCATCTGATTTGAATGCCTCCCGAACGACTATCTGGTGTGGTGGTCTGGTTAGGCTGCTGCCCCCGTGACCCGACCCGGGAACAAGCAGAAGATGATCATGATTAAAAAATTATATTAAAATATTCAGTATATCTAAGGAAATATACTGTGGGTAAATGTTAAATAATACGAGTTTATTTTTATAAAACTAAAAGAGTAAAAATAAGAAGCACCGAACTACTTGCAAGAAAATCAGTCAAATGTCTAAACTAGCTAACATCATGATAATCATGAAACAGATAATAAGATGTGTAATTAAATGGTAGGATATACTAAAGCAGGACAGAGTTATTTTAGGTGTAGAGGGATGGGAAAGGAAGCTCCTCGGTCGGCTGCAGCCTGTGTGTAAAAGAGAAAATATCAGAGGGGAAAAAAGATAGAAATTAGCCTCTGTGATGAAGAGCATTTTTGGACCAGCTTATTACATGTACATAACAGCTTAATATTTTCTATAAAGTTAAAAATATCAAACAAAAGAGTTACAGTCTGAAATAAACACTAATATAATTGTGTATGTATAACATACATACATTGTGGGCATGTGGGTGAAACTTTTTGGATATATCAGCTAAAAAGAGTCTAGACTAACTCTGCCTGATCATTTAGAAAATAAAATCTTTAAAACAAAGCCCTAATACATTGTTTACCTTATAGGTAATATTAAAGGTCAGGAGAGCGGTGGGTGTTATACCGTTACATGAGTAATTATGATATCTGAATGAAATTGGTGTCTGTACACATGCTTTCATGGTTCAAAATTTATGATGACATCTAAATCTCAGAACTTCACAGACCTATTATATAGAATTGACCTATAATATTTCTATAGTATACCATTAGTGTGGCCTTCAATGAAATCTTCATGGTCAAAATGATGGAATAATTGACAGTATTAAACCCAGAAATAGAAACATTTTATGAAAACTAGCATTCCTTCTGATTTTCTTGTGTGGTATCCTCGATCTGAGATTTTTCAACATTTGCCTCTGAAATTATAAATAAATATATAGGATTGAATGTGACAATAAAACCCACAAATTTGAATTAAATAACCACTAAAATTACCAAAGTGTGACGATTGCACAAACATTTGAATTTAAAACCAAAATAAAACCATTGGGAACTTATACATTCATTTCCTGTCACAATAATTATCCATTACATTAAATACAATCAAGTTCAACTGCAGGCTTGGCAAGTTTCTATCAGATGTCAGAATGCCAGCAACAGAATTACTACACTCTATTGGTGCAATACCATCTACTGATGTCCATCTTAAAGATGCTGATCGACAGAAAGCTGATATTTTTTATTTAGACTTGAAACAGATAGAGACCTAAAATATCACCAAATGTGTATCTGAGAGACTGACAATGAACCTGTGAATGATAAACTCAGCTTTCTTCCACTTTCACTGCTTATCTATGACTGACAGCAAGAAAAACATGCAGTAAAGTATTTCAGAAGCACCCTGTCCTGATTATGGTATTTTTCATGATAGCATCCTTCACCAAAAAGTTGCCAACTGTATGATGTGCCAGAACAGCATACCATAAACCATGTGATATGACAACTGCTTGATAATGCAAAGGTGAATTGTGACCATTTCCTGGAAACGAAGAAGTAGGCATATACCAAGAACATGCTGAGATGATGTTGGGGATACACTGTTTGTGGATAACATCCACAAATGAGCCTTTAAGTTATCAGAAAACTAAGTCATGCATAGTTGACGATAGGCTGTTCAGGTACACCATAAAAATGGAAAACTTTTTGACATTTCATTGTCAAGAAACAGGGTTTTCAGAAAGCTTCTCCAGCATAATCTCTTCTTATTGTCAAAGAAGGATGAGGTTATTGATTTTATTGTCGGCGAAAGGTTCATCGTTCACATGTTCACAGGTCTGAGGTTGTGCAGAAGTCTCCATGGAGTACAAAGGGTACATTTGACATTTTCACCTGTTCCGACAATCATCTACACTTGTTCTGGAACAGAAGCTGCATGATCCGTATCATGAAAGATTATCAGCACTTTTCATACCATTCACGAATAGTCACACATGACTACAGGATCAGCCCACTGTCAACTTTAACAAATTAAGATCAATAGCACCGAAAAATACTCATCCTGTTATCAGGTTGTATTACTCCAATAGAGTGTAGTAATAGAGTTGCATTCTGACATCTGATAGAAACTTGCCAAGCTTACAACTGAACTTGTTTTTATTTAATGTAATGAATTGTGAAAGGAGATACATGTATTAGTTTTAGTGTGTTTTTTAATTAAATGGTTTACGCAATAGTCACACTTGGGTAATTTTAGTGGTTATTTAATTCAAATTTGTGGGTTTTATTGTCACATTCAATCCTATATACTTAGTTATAAGTTCAATGGCAAAAGGTGAAAAATCTCAGATAATGGATACAAAAAAAACTGTAGTAATAAAAAGAATATGCTTGGTTTCATAAAATATGTATTATATTTGTATTATATGTATGAAATATGTATGTCAATGCATGTAAGCTATGATACCGACAATTAATTATAACAGTATAATATAGATCAAACATGTGTGATGTTCTAGATGTCATCGTAATAATCTTCGACCATGAGACATGGGTATAGACAACACAATTTTGTTAAGATATCATAATGATTCATGTTATAGTATAATACCGACCACTCTCCTGACCTTCAATATTAAATTAAAGGTCACACTAATAGCATCATATAAATAAAATTTTATGTCACCTTAATAATATTTGACCATTAAAACACAGGTATAGACAACAATTTTGTTAAGATATCATAATTACTTAAGATATTGATGAAAATAGGTATTATGGTAATGACGGCACAAAAATGGCCGCCATACTCATCATAGGGCTTTGTTTTTATGATTTTATATTTGAAATACATCAGGCAGAGTGGTCTAGACTCTTTTTAGCTTATATATCCAAACATTTACCCACATGCCCACAAAGTGTGAAAATATCATCAAATTTTTGAAAAATGAACTTCAAAATGTTGCTTGTTGGCTGGCTGTGAGCTTTTCGGTTCTTGGCAGAACAAGCGAAAGAAGCAATTGAGGTGTTGTCAAAAACAGGTTTTTTTTGTGTTAGCAGCTATACACAAAAAGTAATGCATGGATATTGCTGACTCTTTTTGGAGGGGTGAAGTACGGCCCAAGTAACACTCAATTAAATTTTGTTGGTGATCCGGATCAAATTTAAAATTATATTGTGAGATAGGGGCAGTGGTGGCCTGGTGGTAAGGTGCTGGATTACGGATCCCAAGGTCGGGGGTTCAAGCCCCACTATCAACGG
>JAQMYF010000026.1:20465827-20481566 GCA_030014195.1 Neosilurus mollespiculum | reverse complement strand
TACAGTAGTGAGTAGATTTCTGTTCTATCATAAATAAAATTGATAAAAGCACTTTTAAATATAAGTGAATGCTGTTTGGTTATAGTGTTAAAGTGGGGCAGTGATGGTTCAGTGGTTTAGGTTCCAGGGTACTGGCGGCTTTTTGTTTAGTTTTTTTAATTCGGTATGGATAAGCATGCCTGTCAAATGTGATATCTCTTGTAAATATTATTTAAACATAATGAACACAAAGCATCTTTATTGTAAGCAGCAGTCTATCTTCCCAAAATAGCTTTAACAGACATCCAACAGAGAGCAAAATTTTCAATCTGTTCGCCTCGACTCAAAAAATTTCTATTGCTCGTTTGGCGAATCTGTTCCTTGTCAGGTGAGGTCTGGGGAAAGTGTTGTGCTCTGCCGGCCAAAGGCGTATTCTGGTTGTATGGTTGTTGTGCACTAGACATGCATTCTGTTTGGAACTCGTGCTTTTCTCATCCTGTACTTGTTGGTTTGTATCTGTTGATGTCTGGTGGACCCAACCACTACCTGACATGCAACAGGTGAACATAAGGCATGCTGGACATAGATAGCATGCTCAGGAGACAATTAGTGATACATGGGAACTGGTGAATAAACAATGTGTAATGGGTCCACAGGACAAAACTGAAAAACCTCAATATAAGGGAGGTGTAGTGGTTATGATGCGAGGCACATGAATGAGAGGTCATGGGTTCGAATCCCCATTAGACCCCACCATGCTAAGACTGGCAAGACCTTAGCTGCATGTGTGCCTCTGTCCATCCAGCAGCATAAACCACTGGTAAGGTAACCTGTGATGAACTAGCTTTCCATTCAAGAGGAGTTGAACTCCATGTCACATCACGATACAGAAACTAGGATAGGCTCTGGCCTGATGAGCCTCTAGGCTCAGGTGTAAAAGCCCAACAGATTTTACCTTACAGAATAACTACCGTACATGAAACAGGTCTTCACCAGGCCTGAAACGGACAACAATGTACATCCTTCAGTATATTATGAGAGCCTAGAGCAGCAACAGAGACAACTTTCAATTTTCTTTTAAAATCTTTCTATCTGGTGAACGTCCATTTAGACTATCCAGCAAGGTGTAAATGCTATCATCCTGTTTTTTTTTTTTTCAAAAATAATGAGTAAATGTTATAACTAACCTTTATTGTTATCCCTCTTTAGCAAATTCCTCGACATCCTCTCATCAGTATCACTTTGTTAATGAGAATAAGACCAGGACTGAAGCACAGAGATACTGCAGAGAGATTTACTGGAGAAGCCTCCCAGCAGGGCTTAAATGCCAGTGGTGATTGCAGGAATTCCGGTGCAGGTGTGCAGGTGTGGGTGAAGGCCGTGCCGGCTTGAGCCGCCCCATCTCTGGAAAACAAATGGGGCCTGATGTCCAAAATCTTGGACACGGTGAAGGCAGGGTAGCAGTTGATGATCCGGAGGGCTAAGGTCACTGGAGGACACTGGTTTGAGAAGGGACACATGGAAAGTGGGTGGACGTTGAGGGAGTCCGGAAGATTTAATTTCACAGAGGTGGGGTTGATGATTTTAACAATGGGGAATGGTCCAATGAAGCGTTGTGTAAGCTTGCGTGACTCAGTTTGGATTGGGAGATTACGGGAGGAGAGCCACACCATCTGTCCCAGCTTATACTCAGGAGCAGGGGAGCGATGCGGCCAGCCGCTCGTTCCTCTCCGCTGATCGATTGAGGGCTGCTCGGACATTTTTCCAAACATGTGAAGGACAAGAAGATTAGTAGTCTCAAGGGCAGAAGACCATTTAGAGAGAGCCACATAATGCACGGACTTGGAGAAATGGTCAACAAGAAGTGAGAATGACCGTGTGACCTTCGGAGGGTGGTAGACCGGTGACGAAGTCAACAGCGATGTGGGAGCAGGGGCGGCTGGGGATGAGTAAGGGGTGCAGCAGACCAGCAGGGGGTTGATGGGAGGCCTTCCCTCTGGTGCAGACAGTGCAAGCCAAGATGAACTCCTTGGCCATACTGGGCTACAAGAAGTGATGCTTGAGGAAGAGGAGGGTGCGGGTTATTCCTTTAATGGAAGGACAGCATGGAGGAGTGCCCCCACTGGAGCACTTCGGAGCGGGCAGAATCCGAAACAAAGAGGTGATTGGGGGATCCGGTCTTAGGGCCTGGTTGGTCTTCTTGCGCCTTCCGCATGATCTGTTCAATCTCCTACGAGGCCGCTCCCACAATGCAGGAAGGGGGGATGATGGGGGCTGCTTCCTCAGAACTGGGGGGTGGGGGTGGGGGGGGTGGATGAAGGCGAGAGAGAGCATCAGGTTTGGTGTTCCGGGTACCTATGTGGTAGGAGAAGGTATAATTGAAGCAGCTGAGGAAGAGAGACCAACAGGCCTGGCGAGGATTCAGGCATTTGGCAGAATGGCGGTTCTTGAGAAGGCATTGGAGGACCAGTCAAACATGTTGCCAATGTTCCTCGAGGGAGCGAGGGAGGAACTTCCATTCAAACTATAACAGCCAAATGAAAGATAAGTATAATAGCAAGAGTTGAGAGGGGGAAAACAGAATTATTTAGATGGCTAATGGATCACCCCGTGTCCGTACTTTGTGGAACCGCCTTTTACTTTTATTACACCCAAGATTCGGTTTGGATACTTCACTAACAACTTCGAACATACTGACTGTGGAATGTTTTTCAAGCTCAGTAAAATTGGATGGTGACCATTGATAGACTCATTCATTCACTCATTTGCTTACTCTTATATGCCCTTATCAATGACCCCTGACCCCTGATCCTCTGGTCACACAGTTTTGTTATTGGTAAACAGAACCAAAACAGGATGTATATTAGGTAAATAAGAAATACTAAGCCTGTGAGTGGAACATACACTATTGACTAGCTAATGGACACCTTTAAAGTTCCTGTAGGCCTCTTGATAGCCTTTCTGATCAGTTTCCTCCTCGTTCTTCCATCCAGTGTGGAGGGATGGCCTGATCTGGGAAAGGTCCTAGTAGTACCAGACACTTTCCTCTTCTTGATTCTGGACTTCACTGTGCTCTTAGGTGTTGTTTTTGTATCCATCTCCTGACTTGTGTCTGATCACAACTTTTTCCTCTCAGATATGTTGACTGTTTGCCACCCAAAGTTGATTGTTTGCTTTTATTTATACATGAATGCACTGGAATGCTCTAGGAACACATGTTTTTGTACTGAACTAAGCGAAGGGATTACAGTTAATCAGCCAGATCGATATCCTTGTAATAAAACAAGGTCCAGCCTCTCTCAAGAAGGGTGGTTCCAGAGATCATGCTATGTGTTGAGGTGAGCCCAACTATATCTAGTCGGTACCTCTCTAACTCACGCACCAGCTCAGGCTCCTTCCCCGCCAGAGAGGTGACATTCCATGACCCAATAGCCAGAGTCAGTAGCCGAGGATCGGTCCGGCAGAACCCACGCCTTCGGCTGCCACCCGGCTCACATTGCAAAACCTAAAAAAAAATCATTTTGGTCCATTTGATTGGTCTGGATCAGTTTTTAAGTGACAAAATGTCAATTTTAACAAGAAACAATCCATGAGCGTTGAATTCACATGGCCGGAGAGTGGCGCCTTTATTCCTCTTGACTGGGTTCAGACTGGCCTAAACAGGATGAGGAGGATGAAGTGGATGAGGATGAAGCTGCACTCTCAGCCTCCCTCATCCTCCCTCTTTCCTGCTCAGAAAGCTGTTCAATGGAAGGTATGGAGTTCTTTTTCGGGCGCCCTTTCGGTTTGGTGGAGGACTCGAGTCCTCCTCCCTGCAATACATTAAAAACAAACAATAAATTGGATTATTAACATGTGTATTTCCCTACACGTCATGCATTTGTTTACCTGTAATCAGGTGTAAATGACCTATAATAATAATAATAATAATAATAATAATAATAATAATAATAATAAAAGTAAATAAATAAAATAAAAAAGAGGTGGTGAGAAAGATGTACAATTTTTTTTCCATTTCATTCTTCTGTTTTGATTCCACATTTTGACCTGTAGTTGACTGAGGCCTAAAGACTCAGCAAGGTCTATTCTGTAAGAAAGAAAATAAGAATTGTGTTATATATTCAAAAAATGTTAGGTATAACGTAGCAGGTGATTAATCACGAAGAAACACTTCAATTTACGAAATCGTTACAGAGTTGTGGGTTAAGTAACAGTAATATGTGTGCAATATCAGTGCTGAGCATAACATAAAAACCTCCCAAAATACATAGACTGTAATAATGCATCATAGTTGATCATAGGAGATGGTGAGACGCCGAGCCCATACCGAGTCCCGGAGGCCCGGGGAGCCTAGCGGCAGCTCAAGAGCATGACAGCGGGGACACGGGGAACTTCAGCAGCGTGCTCTGTTCTGCCTTCCGCACTCAGGAGCCAAACAAATACCAGCTGCTATCAGAATGAAACTGTTCTATGTCGATAAAAAAATTAAAAATATTATATAACCTATTAATGCTTTTCCTCCATTATTAAGACATTTAGCTATACGTGCTCAACGTTACAGTTTGCACCCATGACTGATAGACGACAATCTGATATAAAGAAGCTATTCTGCATTCTGTCCTTGTTTCTATTTTGAAATGCAGGAGTTTAGGAAATGCACATGGGGAAATATTTATATTCCAAAATAATAATTTGCTCCAGTAACACCGACATATTTGAAGTAAATAAGTAGTAAGTAGGAGGAGAGGCCTTGTGGCCCGGATGCTCGGTGGGGATCTCCTCGATCATGAAACTTCTGTAGCGATGAGACCTGTGGTCCTGCCGTGCCTCCGCGGGGTAATAATGAGCCCTGGTCTCCAGAGGATGCTGCATCATTACTGCGCCTTTCTGGACATGACTCACTTCGTCTGTGGTTCGAGTCCCTATTTTGGTACATAAAAATTCGCATCGAGTTGGAGCGTAAAAATTTACGTCTGCCTGAAGCGCACAAGGTGAAACATCCATCCCGCTCTTCTGTTTAACTGGAGCCATCCTGGACACCGTTGGGGGAAGTTTGTTTGTTTGGTGCAAAAAGTTTGCTATTCGATCTGATCTCTGTGGTCATGAAAGCAAATATTTCGCCCTTTTCTGTGTACCCTGTCGGGCCTGCAAAACCTTGACCAGACAGAAAAATAAGAAACAAGGTTGAATAGTATCAAACAGCGCCCTCTTGTGGAAAAAAAAAAACAATCCTATTGTCGTCACTGGCGAAGAAAATCAAATGAAATATTGACTTTAAAAGACAAAATTGTAAAAAGTTTTTTTAAAAATTCTCTCGGGTCCACCTGCCCGAGCTTACCCTGTCGGGGGAAAATAAATAAATAAATAAACAAACAAATAGGTTTACGCCCGCCCAGGCATATTTAATTTTTTGGTTGAAATCTGCAGAACTTGGTCCTTCAGACTACAGATCAGGCGCCATTTTATTTTTATTTTGTAACAGTTGTATAAAGTAAGCCCATACACTTAGCTGGTAACTTATTAATTCTTAGAGGTGCTTGTAAAAGATTTCTGCATCTTCCTGTTAAACTTCAGTGTTATATGATTGTGTTTATTTGCAATGTTTGCACCTTTGCTAATAAATGAAGTGCTGAGAACCAGAGTGATGTAACCAACAGAAAACTGTTTTTGAGGAAAAGGACATGAATGTTTTTGCAATATAAGACCTTATTTCATTTTTCACTTTTTGTGGCTTAGACCACTGGCTCTCAGTCTGGTAATCAATTTAATTTTTTTTTAATTAATCAGTACTTACTGTTAAGATGTCTTTTCAGACAGAGTTAAACTGTGGAGAAGGGGCGTGGGAGAGGCTGTGCATAGAGCGTAATCCACTGCTACTCTCTGCTCCATGTGGTCATGGTTGGAGCAGCTGAAGGAGCCAGTGATTACCACTGAGGATATAGAGGCTCCAAGTCAGAGCAGCCACAATCCTTTCAAGCCCTCAGCATCATGGACAAGGTAAAAGCAGAACATGATATAAACTTGGACAATTTACCGAAGTCAATAAGCTCTAGCCTTATAAATACAGTCGATATAAATTTTTTTTTTTTAAAAAGTCTGCATACCCCTATTAAAATCCAGCTTTTGTGATATTTCAGGACTTTACCCACATTCACTGTAGCTTATATTCTGTTCAGTTCTAACAAACTGATTTTTTTTTAAGGGTGATGGTGGGTGAGTTTAAAAACAAGCAAACAAACAAAAAAAAACCTTAACTAAAATTATGTGACTCGATAATTGGAGATGTTGCTGTGTTCAAATACAACCATTCATTCGTTCATTCATAGTGTAAGCCACTTGATCCTAATTAAGGTCACAGGGAGGCTGGTGCCCATCTTAACCGACTCCAGGTGAAGGCAGGATGCACCCAGAAGAGCTTGCCGCGGCATTGCAGGGCCAACACTCACACAACGTTTCACATACTTTCAAACCTAATGGGAATTT
This sequence comes from Neosilurus mollespiculum, assembly GCA_030014195.1. Lineage (NCBI taxonomy): Eukaryota > Metazoa > Chordata > Actinopteri > Siluriformes > Plotosidae > Neosilurus > Neosilurus mollespiculum. Next base: position 20,475,104 of record JAQMYF010000026.1, on the reverse strand, counting down.
GGAACCGGCAATCAGCCTACAGTACATGTTTGTTGTACTGTGGGAGGAAACCGAAGTACCTGGAGGAAACCCATGCAAGCACGGGGAGAGCATGCAAACTCCACACAGAGCCCGAGAATCTAACCCAGGACCTTATTGCTGCGTGGCGGAAATTCTCACAGATGGCCAATCACATTCCTGCTTGTTTTACATCAGTAAACACCTGGCTTCAATTAAAGTGACTCTGATTAATCCTAAATAAAAGTCTAAAGAGAGTCTAGAAGACTTTGGTGTCAACCATAATCATGTATACCTGACCATCTGATAATTGCGTTAAGAAGATTCTGATGAGCTAAAAGAAAAGTTGTGTTAGATTTTGGTTGGAAATAAAACCTACTGGAAGGTAGCTTTTCATGAATTTGGTTGGAGACCCCTGTAGTAGATTTTGGTGACATTTGCTCTAAGGTGTGGTCTGCAATGGGCTTACAAAACATCAAAAGGAATGTCAAAATTTCTAAAGCATTAGATATGCTATAGAGCATAGCAAAGTCAGTCAGCAACAAGTGGGGAAAATATTGCACAACAGTGACATTACCAATAACAGGACATTCCTTCGATATTGATGAAACGATGAGACAAAAACTGGTCTGGCATGCTGCCAAGAGGCCTACAGCGATATGAAGGGAACTACATGAATTTCTGGTACGTACCTGGTTAGGTTCTACATGTGATGACAATTCTCCTGCGTTCTTCATATAACTGGGATCTGGGCTATGGGGTAGGATGGCAAGACTGAGGCCTTGCTTCATGCCTTGCATGCTTATAGATTCCTATGTAAAAAGACTGAATGCTTTCATAAAATCATGAATGCTGTCAAAATGTACATCAACAAGGTATTGATTGCTTTAAGGGTTTGCATATTTATGCAACCAGGTTATTGGTTTTGTTTTCAGTCTTCTCCGATGAATTGTATGGGTTGTTGGTCACATTCAAGGTGGAAAATTTTCTGAAATGATTTATTTTGTTGTTATTGTTTTAATTAACTTTTTTAATCACAATAAACTGGCATTTTAACAGGGCTGTGTAATCTTTTTATAGCCACTGTAGGACTTAATATTTTCTCTCATGTATCTCTGATGGTCCAAGGGCTATCTAAGAGGTATACTTCACGGGACATGGTTTGCGCAACGTGAATGTGTTCATTTGATGTCACATATGTGTACTCGAATCTCTGCTGAAGGTATGACATCGTAGAATAAGATAAAAACAAGAACACAAAAGTCATGCCTGGCAGTAACCTAGTAGAAGAATAGCTTCTTTAATGTTTAATGCCAATGTTGGTAAAAGAATCAGACAAGAGGAAGAAAAATTATCTAAAATGTAAAAAAAATTAAAAATTAAAAAAATCTGTATTTCACACTATGACCACGTTTCACACTATCACCACGCTCAGATTTGAAATTGGCATCTGTCTAATTTTTGTTTGGTACCAATTTGTTTGCTAAAAAATCTTTTCACATACAGTATTTGACCTCAGGAACTGAGGGGTACGGTAATAGATATGATATGTTTGTCATCAGAATAAGAATGGTATAAAATATTATATTGCTGATTGATGGACCCTAGTGAAAGCACACCAAGAATTTACCATATCCATGTGGAATGCGGATATCTGATGTGCTGACATTGATAAAAGATCTTCCCCTTTCCCCAGTGGGGCAGGAAAAGACCCAGGTAAAAACTGCATTTCAGGCCTAAACATTGCTCAGTATATAATACAGTACTTGTCTGTTGTAAATATTATTTTTGGGGCTGTTTTCAGCCTGTCATAACAAAGATCTGCAAATGCTATTAGGGTCCTTAATCTTTGGTGGACTGTCTTAAACATATCAACACATTCACAACTCCTACTCTTGGCAAGCATCAAATGCCTCTTCCATACCAGGCACAGATTTAACAGTACAAAGTTAGTTTTTTAGTTTCTGACATCTAGTTATTAAATGATGGTTATTCTTTTGGATCTTGGGCTTCTCTGCTTTGGCTTAGAGACTATTTCAGACCGACGGTTTACTCGGTCTCCAGCTTCTCTCTCTCAGCACTAGAAAGTCATCTCTGTTTTTTTGTTCATCTAGCAATAATCACACCTCGGATAAACCTCATAGGTCACTGAGTAATAAGGGAGTGATGTTGATGAAGAGGAGATGTCACAGCAAGGAGTTGGAATCAGTGAAGATGTCACATACAAGTTTTTTTTATATATATATATATATAAAAGTGGCAGAGAATAATAATATAGCTGCAAGCAACAATTCCCGGGGTCCAAGCGAAGAGACTGATAAGGAAATAAAAAGAGAAGAAAAAAGAAAATAACAGAAGATAAAAAATTGGCATGAATGTTGTCACAGAGATCGGCTAGATCGTCTGAGATGTCACAGCGAGGTGTTGGAATCTGTGAAGATGTCACAGGGAGGAAGCGACGATGTCACAGACAGGGATTAGAATATGTAAAGGTGTCTCAAAGAGGTGTTGGAATCTGTGAGGATAATCGCAGGGAAGAAGTGATGTCACAGAGAGAAGCTAGATCTGAGATGCTGCAGGGGATTTTTTTTTTGGAGTGGGGAAAAGTAGTGGAAGAAAATAGATTAAAATCAGTAGGGCTTTCAAGATAACATTTGGACCCCTAATAATAAATCAAGTAAAAACAGAAGAGGTTCCAAGCTGATGCTTGAACCCATAAATACAGCTACAATCAGTGATTCCCGGGGTCCAAGAAAAGATGAATAAGGAACAGAAAATAGAAAAATATAAGAGGATAAATAAATTTAGAGAACACAAGAAAATAAATTTGTTTTAAAAAATGGGGATATAAGTGAATTGGAGGAATGATATCAGAGACAGGTTAAATGTCACAGAGAAGGGCTGCAATCTGTGATGTCACAGTTTTGTTTTTGTTTTTAAAGTGGCAGAACAAATAAATGTATGTGTGCATGAGTCAGCCAACTCAGGTTCTGATAGGTCATTTTTTAAGCCCTCTTCTCAAGCGCTAAATGATCGTTGTTTTTCTCCCGAATGGGTTAAACAATTTTTTTAAAATCTGAAAAACGGCCCCCGTCTTGACATGATGCCCTCATGTGTCATGAGGAATTGTCCTGCTCCTGTTGAAATCACTTACAAGTATATGAGGTTTCTGATTACCCATAATCCCACTAACTCACAGCTGCCCAAGTTTACTGAGGTAAGATTACTTGGATATAAACCACACATGATCTAGGTTCACTCAGATGGTTTTTAATATTATGGCTGCACTTTGGGGGTGGAGTGAGGTTTTTCCTTTTTCTCTCTTGCGACCATCATAAAATCTGATTCAGTATTCAGAATTATATTAATGTATTTTTTATTTAAGAAGCTCTATAAACCCCAGAAGGCAGTGAGATCGAGGTTGCCTTTATTTCTGTGTAATAAAGCGTTGTATTTAGAGCTCTCTGATGTAGACTTGGGTTTACTTGGCATTTTGTTTAGGAGCTGAAGTATTTTAGGGTGCAGACGTTGGTTCGGGTGTGTGAGGCCACCTACGATAAAGCACCAGTGGAAAAGGAAGGCATCGAAGTTCTGGTAATCTCACTCACACACACACAAACACACAAATACACACACACACACACACACACACACATTCTGTGAACAAGAGCTTTTTATCCAAAGTAATATCTACACCACTCTCTCCCCTGTGAAGTTAATAATAATAATCTTTGTCATAAATAAAGTGAACCATACACTTTAACTTACTTGCAGAGCTTTAGATCTTGATTTATTTGTTTTTTTTAAGTTGTTCTGGTGAAAATCACCCCACAAAACTCCTTTTTTTTTTTTTAAACAAAGGATTGGCCCTTTGATGATGGCTGCTCCCCCTCGGATCAAATTGTGGATGACTGGTTAAAACTTGTTAAGTGTAGATTTAAAGATGCCCCAAGCTGCTGTATCGCAGTGCATTGTGTTGCAGGACTCGGACGGTGAGTCCTCTCAGATGACACCAGTCTATATTACACATGTATTTACTGTGTTTATCGTTAATGCACAGGTCTCAGCTAGCCACCAGGAGCACATTAGCAAAAATTATCAGTTAAAAAGTACAGAGACAGCACCTGATCCAGTTCATATAATAATCTGTAATGACTGACAGGTGTAGTGTAGGTGAATGAACTCTCCAACAGAGTTGTAAATTATGACATCACATTGTCATGACAGCAAAATTCTCAGTTCTAAGCAAACCCTCTACCAAGGTGGGAGGCAAAAAACATTTCAAATTTAATCATATTCAAAGTTTTATGTTTTTAAGGAGTTATACAGGATGAATATCGAAGATGTACAATATCAAAAATCCATCCATCCTTTCATTTACCGAACCACTTAATCCGAATTAGGGTCATGGGGAGGCTGGCACCCATCTCAGCCGGCTCTGGGCGAGGGCAGAGGACACCCGGGACAGCTCGCCAGGCCATCGTAGGGCAGAAACACGCTGACGGCAATGCAGCCAACTCTTCACGAACGACAGCAATGGTTCTTTTACATGCCTCTCACCACAGACAGTGAGAGACAAGGCTGGCCTTCGATAACCCAGTTAGCTGCACTAGGGGGACAGCAGTGACAACTTGGCAATTGTGGGGCTTGAACCCTTGACCTCTGAATTAGTAAGTCAGCATCCTACCACTGGGACACCACTGCCAAACAAAGATAAGATCTACAAAGTCATGTTTAATGTGACTAATGTGACACCACTGATGCAACTTTTCTGAAAATTTTGCTGTCATGACATGACGTCAAGGGCTCTATAATAACTGGCTTTGTGGAAATTCTTTCTCTCATCTCATAGTAATAATCTCTCATTTAAATTTCCTCATCTAAATGATTCACTCATTTTGACTTTCAGAGTTTGAAGAAGCTTTGAGTTTATTATATGTATATATACTGTACAGCAATATGTACAATAAAATTCTCACTTTAAACAATTTTACAATTAAATTCAGATAGCTATTTATTAGTGATGCCACCAGGGGGGAAAAGAGGGAGAAAAAATCAATTTTATAAGTTGTGGCAGTGGTGGCCCGGTGGAAGGGTACTGGATTACTGATCCCAAGGTCGGGGGTTCAAGCCCCGTTATCAACGGCTTCTCACTGCTGTCCCCCCAGTGCAGCTAACTGGGATATCAAATGCCGGCCATGTCTCTCACTGTCTGTGGTGGGAGACATGTAAAAGAACCATTGCTGATTTTCGTAAAGACAAGGCTGCATAGCCGTCAGCATGTTTCTGCCCTGCGAGGGCCTGGTGAGCTGTCCAGGGTGTACTCTGCCCTCGCCAAGAGTCGGCTGAGATGGGCGCCAGCCTCCCCATGACCCTAATTAGGATTAAGCGGTTCAGAAAATGAATGAATGAATGAATTTGATAAGTTAAAATCCAATGAATCATCCAGGTACCACAAGGTGATTCTAAGTCAAATGATCTGACTTGAGAGACACTACTGCTCTTTGTGTAGTGCAGTGCTAATGTTTTCACTCGGATGTTATATTTGTCACACAGAGCTCCTGTGTTGGTGGCCATTGCATTAATCGAGTGTGGGATGATGTATGAGGATGCCGTTCAGTTCATTCGACAGTAAGTCCCTAATGAGACACTAATGACTTCCTGTGATAATGATGCCTCGTGTTATGGTCCAGTTTATCAGTGCAGTGTTTCTGTGTATGGGTTTTAGGAAACGCCACGGAGCCTTCAACTCTAAACAGCTCTTGTACCTCGAAAAATACAAGCCTAAGATGCGTCTGCACTTCAAAGATTCAAACAGAATAACCTGTTGCTTTCAGTAAAGTTCAGCCACAAGCATTAGAATATGTAACATAATATTCTTCTTATGATCGATGATCAGTGACCGATATTACTGGTGAATGACTTAAAAATAATTAAATGTCAATAAGGTATTTAAGGGCACACTCTAAACACAATCAAGTGAGCAAATTTACAGATGACCTCTTTCTCTCTCTCTCTCTCTCTCTCTCTCTCTCACACACACACACACACACACACACACACACACACACAGGTAAAGACTTTACACAGAAAAGCCTGATAGTTTCCTTTAGAGAAATGTAGATTTTTTTTTTTATATTCCAGTTGATGCTTGTAAAAACACTCTAATTTCAGTTATATCACATGAGCACAAAAATATCTGAAGTGCTTCATATGCAACACAACTGTAATAAATACTGAAAGGTTCACTTCCATGACTGAAACACATGAAAGGAATGAATCACTTCCTGGATAATCTCTTGCTGCTGACTGATAGAGATATCAAAAATAAAATTAGTGTAAATGTATTCTCCTCTGTTGTTTTGTATCTTCCCTGTTTCTCTAACAGATTTTTCCATTCTGAATTCCAACAGATGGACTGTAGTAGACATTAATTCATGTAAATGAAGTGCTTTTGAGTCTGTAGAAGGAGAAATTAGGTGCCAGTCGAAATGAATGATGGGAAAGCTGTCAAGAGTTGCAATAGTGTAAATGACTTTTTTATTATTATTTCCTTTTGTACCACTTCATTGCTCTTGTAGTGTCATCCATCAAATGTCTTCATTGTTACTCCCATCACAGCTGAAGTGTCTCGCTACTGGAAAGGAGATATCCATCATTCTGATAATGATATGAAGGTTTTTAACAAAACCATCAGCCTCTAAATCTCATTTATACACAATATGAACAACTCAAGAAGAGCTAGGAAATATATTATGTATATTAAAGTTTTTCATCCAGGGGGCTGAAACTCAGCAGAGGATTCATATTGTCAAGACATGTCAGTGTTACAAATGTTTTAAGATCAAAATATAGCTGCAAGCAGCGATTCCCGGGGTCCAAGCAAAAGAGACTAAAGGGAAAAAGAAGAAAAAATAAAAAACTGAATAAGAAAGAAAATCAGAAGTGGTGACATCACAGAGAGGTTGGTACTGTTTTTAAACAAGGGCCATAGTATTTTTTAAACACAGCTGCAGAGCCCTCCCGGCACTGAGCCACACCTCTTTTACTATTAGTAGTGTTTGTTATCTGCAAACAAAACCAAAAAGGTTCGGCTCTTAGGTAAAAATTAGTTGTAATTTTGTTTGAATTTGAATGTTTTTTCCCCTCATTCTCAAATGCAGGTACAAGTTTGTTCAGCCGTCTGGAGTGGAATTAAATACCACCGGTACCACGGTAGGTCATTGACTATGTGGTCCCTGGGGATTCTGCAGTATGACACTATGTGTGGAAACATCCCATTTAAGCAGGATGAAGAAATCATGAGTGCTCAAGTGCTCTTCAGGTGGATGATCTCAGCAGATACAAGCACAGCACATTAAAGATTTCCCCTGACCCACTTCCAGTTAATGTAGGAGGCTGAAATTGCACATGAATAATACATACCTCTATAGGTCAGCTCTGAACTCCTAACAGTTTCTCTTTTACAGGTGCTAAGGTGGAGTAAGGGGTGCGATAACAGAACCAGTTGAATGCAGAGCAGTCATCAGGATCCTTTACTTGAGAGGCCACACACAACGGGAGACGTTCAATGAGGTGAAAGAGAGTTATGAGGGAGGAGGCTTCATTGTATGACGTCATCAAGAACTGGCATCATCAAGTCATATGTGGTCAGACATCCGTTGAATTGGCTTTAATTCCCAGACGACCACAGTCTGCCATTGATGAAGACACCATCCGGCAATTGGAGGCCACCATTTTGGAGGATCGCTGTCCAACTGTTTGTTAGTACTAGTCCAAAAATATCATAATCAGTGTGGGGTCTGTGGAGCAAAATCATCCATGGGTGAGAAGCTCGGTCATATGGGAGGAGCTTAGAGTAGAGCCGCTGCTCCTCCGCATTGAGAAGAACAAGTTGAGGTGGCTCGGGCATCTGAATGCCTCCCGAACGCCTCCCTGGTGTGGTGTTTTGGCCAGGTCCAAACAGGAAGAGACCCTGGAGTCAACCCAGAACATGCTGAAAGGACTATATCTCTTTGCTGGTCTGGGAACGCCTTGGAGTCTCCCTGGAAGAGCTGGAGGAAGTGGCTAGGGAGAGGGACGTCTGGACCTCACTGCTTAGGCTGCTGCCCCAGTGACCCAAGTCCGGATCAAGCAGAAGGAGATGGAGATGAAGACAAGTTCCTGAAGTCACATGCTCCCAGGCTTTTTTGGTCATGTGCCAAGTAAACCAGAAGGACTTCTTTGACAGGCTAATTACACAGGATGAAACATGGGTCTATCACTACGGGTCACGGGGGCAGCAGCCTAAGCAGTGAGGTCCAGACGTCCCTCTCCCCAACCACTTCCTCCAGCTCTTTCAGTGAGACACTGTACTCCTAGAGCACACCCAACAAAATAACCTTATGAACACGGTGAAAAGCCTTCTTTAAATCCACAAAGCACATGTGGACAGATTGGGCAAACTCCCATGCCCCCTCCAGGATCCTGTAGAGTGTATAAAGCTGGTCAAGAATGCTGCAGCCAGGACGAAAACCACATTGTTCCTCCTGAATCCGAGGTTCAACCAAGATCCTCCTCTCCAGTACTCCTGAATAGACTTTCCCGGGTAGGCTGAGGAGTGATTCCATGATAGTTGGAACGCACCCTCTGGTCCCCCTTTTTAAAAAGGGGAGCTACCACCTCGGTTTGCCAATCCAGAAGTACGGCCCCTGATGACCACATGATGTTGCAGAAACGTGTCAACCAAGACAGTCCTACAACATCCAGAGCCCTGAGATATTCAGGGCAGATCTCATCCACCCCCCGGAGCCTGACCACCAAGGAGCTTTTTGACTACCTCGGCGACCTCAGCCCCAGCAATGGGCGGACCCCCACCCGAACACCCAGGGTCTTCCTCCTCCACTGATTGAGTTGGTGGGATTGAGGTGGTCCTCGAAGTATTCCTTCCACCTCTTGACAACATCCCCAGTTGAGGTGAGCAGCTCCCCACTTCCACTCTAAACAATGTCTGTGGAATACAAATGCAAATTACCTCAGATTAGCTTGTGAAAGTTAGCTACCTAACATTTTTTCAATTCAATTTGAATACAATTCAATTTAGTTTTATTATAGCACTTTTTTTTTACCATTGACATTGTCACAAAGCAGCTTTACATAGTAAAACAGATTTAAAATATTTTTAACATGTCTTCTACAAAGGGGCAGTGGTGGCCTGGTGGTAGGGTGCTGGATTGCTGATCCCAAGGTCGGGGGTTCAAGCCCCACTATCGACGGGTTCTCACTGCTGTCCCCCCAGTGC
>JAQMYF010000026.1:20415815-20445526 GCA_030014195.1 Neosilurus mollespiculum | reverse complement strand
ATAAAAACCCCCCCCCCCCCCCCCCCCCCCCGCCCAATCAAGATTCTACCATAGATTTTTTTTTAATGTTGTATTTTCTTTAATTTTTTTATGTTACTGCAACATCCAAGATGCTATACAGCCACTAGAGGGAGCTGCAGTCCCTGCCATCTTCCACTCTGATGATTAAAATAACTTGCTGGTATAAATGTGCAGCATATTCATAGTAATCCAATCAGCCAAAATCATGTGACAGTGGCGGCTCAGTGGTTAAGGCTCTGAATCACTGATGTGAAGGTCAGGGGTTCAAGTCCCTGTACCACCATGGTGCCACTGTGGGCTCTTGAGCAAAGGCTCTTAACCCTCATTTGCTCAGTTGAATAAAATTGATAAATGTAACTGAGGGGTGTCTGCCAAGTGAAATGTAAGTGTAACCGCAGCACAATCAGTGAACCATAGGAATCGATGGAGCCTAAAATTTCAAGTATAATATAACTTCAAATATTCATTCATTCAGTTTCTAAGCTGCTTAATACTAATTAGGGTCACAGGGAGGCTCGCATCTATCTCAGCCGACTCTGGGCAAGGGCGGGGTACACCCTGAACAGCTCACCATACCATTGCAGGGCCAATACAAATACAACCATTCACACTCACTCTCACAGCTAGGGGCAATTTGCCAATTAGCCTACTGTGCATGTCTTTGGACTGTGGGAGGAAACCGAAGCACCTGGAAGAAACCCACACATGCACAGGGAGAACATCTAAACTATACACAAAAACACCGAGCCCAGGAATCAAACCCAGGACCTTCTTGCTGTGAGGCGGACATACTAGCCACTGCGCCACCGTGCCTCCCGACTCCAAACATGTTTAAAAAAAATTTCTCTTTAAAATTCTCCTTCAAAGAAAAAAAAAATAAATAAACGTTAAGGCCATTTTTCTCAAAACAATGATTTTGGAGTTACTGCAGTCTGGGCAGTGCTGGTGGACTCACCACAGTTATAAGAAGGGGTTACCAGTGTGGGAATTCTCCTCCGACCTCCCTTTTCAAGTGAAAGTATTTTATGAAAACCTCACTCAGATGAGCAGCAGATTATGAAAGACTGTAACAAACTCACCTATTGCCAAGAACCACACCACAGTCAGTCACTCTTAGTTGTTCCTAATTCTAAGGTTTGACGCACACCTTAACAAAAATGTAAAAAATTCCCAAAAGTCAGATCCGGATCCTCTACAAAATTTGATCAAAGCTCCATTTCTAGTTGAAATTTCATGAAAATAATTTAATAAATTATTAAAAAAAAAAAAAAAAAAAAAAAAAAATGATAATTATTATTAAAAAAAAAAAAAAAATTTTTTTGTGTGTGTGTAAATCTGCTAACAATTAAACACACAAACCGAGGGTAAAACTTAACCTCCTTGGCGGAAGATCATCAGGTGATCGGTGATACGCAGTTCAATCTGCACAGTTTCAAATCTCACCACATTCCACCCCTCCGTGAGGAATTTATTTATTTTCAATCATTCCTTTTCTGAACCGCTTAATCCTAACCAGGGCCGCGAGGAGGCTGGTGCCCGACTCTGGGCAAGGGCGGGGTACACCCAGGCCATCACAAGGCCAACACATGCTCTCAGCTAGGGGTGATTTGAAACAGCCAGTTAGCCTACTGTGCATGTTTTTGGCTTGTGAGAGAAAACCAGAGTATCCGGAGGAAACCCACGCAAGCATGAAGAGAACATGCAAACTCCCCAAAGAAATGCCTGAGCCAGGGAATCGAACCCAGGACCTTCTTGCTGACCACTGTCCCATCATGCTGCCTTTATTTATTTCAATTTATTATAACAGAACTGAGTGAGGACAGAAAAAAAAAAATTGGAAATAAAATCTTTGAGGCCCTCAGCCCATCATCTCTGAATGTACAGGCTTATAGGCATTCCTAATAAAGTGGGCAGTGAGGGTATAATTGCTGTGTTCTATATTGAGCTCATAATCATTCGGTTCTTCTCTGTCCCGAGTGGTGAAGATCTGATCTTGATGAACAAGAGGCCCTCTGTGTGATGGAACAATAGTTGCGCATGGACCAACACAGTAATACTCCTACTCACACACCAAAATATGTAGCTCAGTGTGTGTGTGTGTGTGTGTGTGTGTGTGTGTGTGTGTGTTATTGAGAGTTACTTTACATTAGGGTGTGTTTACATTACACCACTTTACATAGTGGTGGCCCGGTGGTAGGGTGCTGGATTACTAATCCCAAGGTCGGGGGTTCAAGCCCCATTATCAACGAGTTGTCACTGATGTCCCCACCAGTGCAGCTAACTGTGTTATCAAAGGCCGGCCATGTCTCTCAGTGTCTGTGGGTGAGAGGCATTTAAAAGAACCAGTGCTGACTTTCTTAAAGAAGAGGCTGCATAGCTGTTAGCGTGTTTCTGCCCTGCGATGGTCTGGTGAGCTGTCCAGGTTGTACCCCAACCTCGCCCAGAGTTGGCTGAGATGGGTGCCAGCCTCCCCGCGACCCTAATTAGGATTAAGCGGTTCAGAAAATGAATGAAAGATATGAATGGTGTGTATTTGTGTGTGTGTGATGTTAAGGGGAGGTTTTGTGCCTTGGTTATTACAGCTTAATAACTTGAATTCAAACGATGGTGAGAATCGTTTTCAGAATCATTTATTGGCATAATCCTTTGGACATGATGAAGACCGTTCTGAACAAAAAGAAATATTACAGTTAATAGTCAATGCAAATATTAATGCACATCATCGTCTCGTATGAACATCAGTTAGTGTTTATCCACTTTTTTGGCAAAAGAAAATCCTCAGATATATCCTTGTTCTAAGGAGTTTAAGGCAATGGTAGTGCGGAACAGCTTTACTAACAACAAATATGATGAGAGTGGAACACTGTATCGTCCCTTCTCTTCCTTTTTTGGTGACTGCTCCTCTGCGTCTCAGACACACTTATAAACAAAAGACTTTGATTACACTGAAGAAACATTGGGGGTAGAGCGTGGTTGCATCCTTTTAAACAGATTTTGTGTCCGTCCTTTTCCTTTAGGTGTGGGGCCGGTGGTGTAGTGGGTTAGGGTGCTGGGCTCATGATTGAGAGGTCATGGGTTTGAGTCCCCATTAAAACCCCATTGTGCTGAGACCCCTGGGCAAGATCTTAACCACAAGTGTGCCCCTGTCCACCCAGCAGTATAAATGGGTACCAGTAAAAATACTGGGAAGGTAATGTGTAATGTACTAGCGTCCCATCCAGGAGGATGAACTGTAGGCTCGAGTGTAAAAGCCCAACAGACCTTTTTACCATTTCCCTTAAGCTTTAAAGCTATCAGACGGAGTGACTAATGCTGAGGAATATGGCGAATTTTGGATTTGGCAACTTTTCTGACGCATGTAGGTGAAAATCAGGGTTCGCCGCTGTCATTTTGTGACATTTAGCAACATTCGTGCGAATGTTTGCGGAGAACACTTGGCAAACATTAGTAGCTGTTTGCCACTCTTTGGGACGGTTTGGGACCTTTTTCAACTCCTGGTAAAATACCAGGCGAATGTCAGGTGAGCTAGTATTGTCTCTCACTGTCTGTGGTGAGAGGCATGTAGAAGAACCATTGCTGTCTTTCAAAAACAGCAGGCCATTGGGTTGCCGCCAGCGTGCTTCTGCCCTGTAATGGCCTGGAGAGCTGTCTGGGGTGTACCCCAGTCAGCTGAGATGGGCGCCAGCCTCCCCGCAACCCTAATTAGGAATAAGCAGTCCAGAAAATGAATGAATGGATGAATGTCAAGCGAATCTTAGAACTGAACCACCCAACCCTATCAAAAGGGTTAAATCCTCCCCGGATATAGAAGATATTCCAGAATATGGAAATGGATTTCTGTCAGGAAGAAATTCAACATGCTGTTACCCTTGAGGAAGAATTGATTAGTCTGGCAGCTGCTGTAGCTATCCTCCAACAGAAGGAAAGAGAAAGGAAAAAAAGGAAAAGAATGATTAATGGACCCAATCCTATAAAAACCGGTGAGCAAACCCCTTCCCAGCATTGTGTGCACTAGCCAGGGAACTTTAGCGACCCGTGTCGCAACTGTTTGCAAAACCATTGCAGAAAAATAAATGTTACATTCATCAGAATTCGCCACTCCATGAAATCCTAGCCTAAAGGTGCAGTTGTTGATTTTAATCTGGCTTAATCCACTTTTAATGGCCACTTTTAAAGTGTGCACGCACTAAGGCTGGGCAAAATGTGTCTATAAGAGATACCTGAATCTATATCCATAGATGCTATTTAGCATGATCAATTTGATCTGTAATGAACTTTTTATTGGAAAAATGTTTAATTTAACCACATTTTCAAACAATTTCCACAGTTTCCACAAACAAACGCTGCTTGTGTGGGTGGGACTTAATTCTGGCAAATAAGTGTGAAGAACGAGAATGTTCTACAAGTGGTAAATAAGTATCATATTGATTTAGGCACTGCCTAAAGGCGGAGCTCCCTGTAAGATCTTTGTGAGTTGTGTTTATTTATTATTATTATTATTATTAATATTATTTGAGCATCGTTAACTGTTGTCATGCAACTCAGCGACACAGCCAATCGGCATCAACTCAGTGACATGCGGACACGGGACAACCACCCAAAATTAAATCAATGTTCTATACAGCGTGGGCAGACACATGACAAGCATCAAAGCCATGTTCTGTGGCTATGGTGCTCCATGGAGCTCCGCTAATAACTAGAAGCAGAGTTCAGTCAGTAGGTGACGATGTCGCAATATGTAGGACATTATGACAAAGAGACAGAGGGGAAAAAGACAGAGCAAGACACAGAGTCTGGCTCCCAGTGGAGCACCGTTTCATGGTCCGCCCATTACATGGTACATTCCAAAATGAACATAATACATTTTATTGCCAAAAGGAACCATGCTGTGCCGGAAGGATTGGCCAAATAACTGATCATGACAACATGGATGTGAGCACAGGCAGCAGATCATAGGTATAATATAATACAAGACAGGGTGCGATCACTATCATGAGGATAGTGATCAACGTCCCCAAGTCACCGCTTTTTTTGCTGAGAAATCCTAGGATACCTATGCATTGATTTGTAGTGCTCACTATGCAATCCCAGCACCAAGCACACTTCCGATATGGCAACAAATTTCATTCTGTGTGAAGTGGATTCCAGTGCGATCTGAAATCACACGTAGTAAACAATGTTGGTGCCTGTAGGTATTACAGACCCTTCCACCGCCCACCTCGAGCATATATAAGCCCTGCTGGAGACACTGCTCGTTCTTTCACTCCATGCGGTTTGGTTGTTGCCCCATGTTGATTGTGAAACTGAACATTACAACCGTTAACTGATTGGCTGTTATCAAGAGATATGGCAGGCTGGTTATGAGCCCACTTGAGGTTTGCCCATGAACTCAGAAATTTGCATGTTTGCAATATGCTCTCCTGGCAGTTTGCATTCAATGCATTTAAAACTTTTCATTTATTTAAACATTTGTATTGACCAATTTCCTTATTCCTACTGATGAAATGTTTCATCAATAATACATATCGCTATTGTTTTCTTGCCAAGCCATAGTGCATGCGGATAAAAGGAAAAAATACACAACCCCTGGTGTTCATACACAACTGAATAGAAACTAAACCAAGTGGCTCAGTGTGAGCCACACAAGACAATTCTAGCCAATCAGCAGCAAGCAATGGGTTTTGGTAGAGGGGAGACAGGGAAAGTCGTTGTTGGGGTCTTCGCAATGTGCGTCCATTAATATGAGGTGGAGGGATGTATATTTGTTTGGCTGTCAAATTCAAATACCCTTTTTCAGAATTTAGGACTGGCCCTTTAAGTTTTGAGGTAATATAGCACAAAGTTTGCATGCAGCTCAGCTTACAGTTTGCATGTACAGGCCTGTGACCCTGCACTTTGTGTGTGCAGACAAGCCAAGACCTGTTTCACTTCCAATCCATTTTTCCACTCTCATTCCTCTCTTCTTTGCTTTATGCAAGGATCAACCTTGTATTCCACTAAATATATAAAAACAACTAAAATATATATATAAAAAAACACTAAATATTAAAACATTAATATAAGAGTTTCTCGCAGCTTCATCTGCTTCTATTTTTGCCCTCTTCCTGTCCACCTCATTTCAGTCTCAGGCTTGCTCCTTGTCGGCTCTCCACAGCTGCTCCTTCACTTCAGGAGGAAGTGTCTTAAAGAGCTCTTCCTCCACCATCAGGCCTGAGCGTTTCAGCATGCGGCACTCGCCCAGCTCCACCGGCAGGCCTTCTAACCGATTACCGCGCAGCTCCAGCTGAGTTAAAGATGTGAGCTCGCCAAAACGCGACGGCAGTGCAGTCAGGCAGTTGTTTCCCAGGTTCAGCGTTCGAAGCTTCTTGCACTGGAACAGTTCAGGTGGTAACGTCTCGATCTGAGAGAGGAGAGAAGGAAGGGTCTTAAACGGAACAGTTCCACTATAATGGTATATCGGTGATCTATGTGAGTTCATCAGTGCTGTGATTAGTGATCAGAAAATCAATTTCATGGCTAGTGACATTACATCATAAACCAACATCACTGCAAAAATTAAAGACTTTCACATGCTAATAAAAAAAAATCAAAAATAATAAATAAAATACCCCCCCACCCCCCTTTTTTAAACAAAATTCTACCAATGATTTCTGGAAGTGTTCCTGAGCCCATGCAGTTATTTCCATGAAAGACTCATGCCTGTATTTAATGTGCTGCCTGAGGCCCCAAAGATCTCAAGCATCAAATTATGATTTTCTATTGTTGTACTATTACCTTTAGTTGCCCCGTTCCAACTTTTCTGAGTTATATTCTATTTCAAATAAAACACAGACTTGAGAGATTTGAAAACCATTGCAATCTGTATTTATTTACCTTTTACACAGCATTCCAACCCCAATATTTTGGATTAACAGCTCAACAGACACCCAGTCAGGATGATTCTTCCCTGCATGTTGCATTATTGAAACAACACAGTAATACTTCCAAGAAAACAGGACCACGGTTTCCGGAAAATAGTAAATAATTACGTAGTCTGTTTGTACAGCATTTGGGTAATGAGAAAGACAAGAGAGAGTCTGGATAGCTTTTGTTTTTTAAAGCATGCTTTGCCAGGTCTCATAAAATTGCTATTTTCACACATTTCCAGATACAAAACCCCGACTGTCACAAACATCTGGATGCACCTCTTCAAACTCCCAACGTACAAAACACTCCGTAAACAAAATGCATGTATTTATGACTTTCCACTTCACATACCCTAATGTTGACTATAACCGTACGTTACATTTTAGCCAAGTCAAAGATATATTTGATCAATTTTACATCAGTGAGCTCAAAACATGCACCGTTTAATTTGACAGAAAGTGAGGGTGGTATCAGTGCATATCAGTGCATTTTAAGCAGGGATAATCAAGAAGAGAGGAGAAATCACTATTGTAAAATGGAGGAATGGGACGAGGTCTAAAGCATAGCTGTTAATATCGATATCAAGCTCAAAACACTTATGCAACTGTCACTCACTCTAGACTTATATATAACTGGTATAAAAAAAGGTAAGTCTCTTGGGCTTTTTATACTTGAGCCTACTGGCACATCAGGCCAGACCTTCTATGGCATGAAGCAGCTAGGAATTCAAATCCTCATGGACAGGACGCTAGTCCATCACAGGTTACCTTCCCAGTATTTTTTATTTTTTTGGATTTTTTCCACCATTTTTCTCCCCTAATTTAGTTGTATCCAATTCCCACTCATCAACTTTTGCCTTCCCTATCACAGGACCACCACCGACCAGGGTGGGGCATAAGCAAGCACATGCCCCCTCCGTGACATGCAATGCTGCCTCCCACCTCTTTTCGAACTGTTGTGCATGCGTATTTGGGGGCGGCCTAACACACTCGGAGGGAAAGCGCTATCCGCCTCGTACGAATGTGATCGCTGTGAGTGAAAGGGAAGTGAACATATGACATCCCTCCCTCCCGTGAGAGCTCGGCCCGTTGGCTCCCATGGACTCCTGGTCACGGATGGCTGTGGCATCAATCCGGATTCAAACTTGCGATCTCCGGGTTGATAGTCGTGCACCTTGTCGATACCTTCCCAGTATTTGAGTATAATTACAGTACTCATGTTTAGAGCAGGTCTCGAACATCATATAACATTTTAGCATCATGCGCCTTATGATTAGAAAGCTCTACCTCTCACCCTGTGTTTGCCATGCACCTTTGACATATCATTCACCATTTGCATATACAGGAGATATGTATGTGTCTATATGTGTACATATAGGTATGTATATATAGGTATATGCACCTTTAGAGCTTAGTGTAGTTACCTTAGTTGTCTTTTGTGTACTTTCTATAATTGGTGCTAAACAAAGAGCTGCTAAACTGATTTTCATTGTTCATGCAACAGACAATAAAGATCTCTTATTTCTTAAGTGAAGATAAAACACAAGGCTATTTATTTACTAGTGAATGTGCACCTTAAAGCTGAGAAATACAATCAAATAATTGTCCATGTAGTGTAGACTCAAACATCTGCAGAAACCTTAATACAACTTTCAGCTTTATCATAACATTACCATAGGATCATCTGAATGCTTGCTCATTGAGCTCACATTCACCAGGAGGATGTGTGTGTGTGTGTGTGTGTGTGAGAGAGAGAGAGTGTGTGTGTTTGGCCCTCACCCTATTTGCAGAAACAGCAAAGTACTGCAGGTTTTGCAGCAGTCCGATGTCAGGGTGGATATTGTTCAGGTTGTTGTGGCTCAGGTCAAGGAAGCGCAGCTTGCGGCAGAAGAACAGCTGGCTGGGGATTTTGTCGATCTTGTTGCGGTTCAGATAAAGGCGCTCCAGGTTGGTAAGTGTGCCGATCTGGATGGGGATGTAGGCGATCTGATTGTACCAGAGCTTCAGGCACACCAGTCGGTGCAGGTGCTGAAAGCTGATGATCTCCTCGACTGTCTTTAGATTGTTGTCCTTCAGGTCGATCTCCTGCAGTAGGCACACAGGGTCAGGCAATAAATGGACAATGGGTCAAACAGGAATTAAATGAATTCTGCATCGGCATGAACGGGTTACAGTGATGCAGCAGGCTAAAGAGATTGCTAATTTTGTTTTTATGTCATTCATATGTTTAATAACAAAGCCTGCTCCCTTATTCCCCCTAGACAACTTCACACAAGCTTTATTGTCTGACAATGTTCCCTTCTTAAGATAAAATGGAAAGTAGCTACAAACCACAGGGTTTCCATGTGTACACGGACGTCGGGACATAATGGTTTTAATAATTTAAAAATATATACATCATATACTTGGAAGAAAAAGTAATAGAACAACCAAACTGGACCAAAGTAGTCTTGGGTATAAGAAGAGGGTTTTGGATAAGTCACGTGACTTGACATCATCAAATAAGAGAGAAATGCGTGCGTCATAAAGAATCAGATCGATGCCATACCAATTTCTCTCAGGTATGGTGCTCCGCTATAATATCATTGGACTGGGTGATGGTTTACAACCATGTAATGGGCAGCCCACTTAGCGGTGCTCCACCGAGGGTCAGGCACTATTCCAATAGTTGTGTCTGGTTAAGCATACAATACAGTTGAGTGCTTTGAGAGTGAGGCTAGGCCAAGACATACCTGTAGATTGTGGAGGCTGAAAATGGAATGAGGGATGCGCTCCAGGTCACAGCGCACCAGCTCAAGCTCAGTCAGGTTCACCATCTTTTTCAGGCTGTTAAGCACTATCAGCTTGGTGCCCTCATTATTGATGGAGAGCTTCTCTAAGTGCAATCCTACATCGGTCACCACCTAGAGAGAGGAGGACAATATTTGCTTAGGTTTAATAAATAAATAAATAAACAAATAATTGAGTATCTGGCTAGAGAAGCACCTGTGAACCTTTCCATCCATATCAGGTTTAGCCTTGTGATTACCAAGTCCCCTAACATAACTTTACAACATATTCATGGTCTTTGCAGGTTTTTCAACAAGATATTTGCTGAGCCGCTTAATCCTATTAGGGTGGCGGGGAGGCTGGAGCCTCCCCAGGGGGGTACACCCTGAACCACTCACTAGACCATTGCATGGCAACACACACACAGTCATACACATTCACAAGCCAATTAGTCTATTGAGCATGTCTTTGGTCTGTTGGAGGAAACCGGAGTACCCAGAGGAAACCCACAGAAGCACGGAGAGAACACACAGAAACACCCTCTGCGGGCCCGAGACTCGAACCCAGGACCTTCTTGCTGTGAGGCAGACATGCCAACCACAACACCACTTTGCTGCCCATCAGAGAATTTTACATTTACAAAAGTAATGTTCAGCATTTATTGTTTAAATACTTCCTGTGAGGCACCTCAGTTACATCTTACCTGAGGTAGCTTGGTGAGATTGCTCTTCAGCCGTAGCACCTTGAGCCTTTTTAGTTCCCGCAGGCCGTCGATCACGATAAAACGGTTATTGTCGGCACTCAGGTTGCCAGTCAGGTGAAGCTCGCTGAGGTTCTTCAGGCTGTAGATCCAGAGTGGAATCTCCTTAATGTCTGTGAACTTGATGTGTAGAGATTTGAGGGTCTCACGCAGAAAGGCCAGAGCAGGAGCCTCAATCTTAGCTGGTGTGTGGTACAGCCACAGCTCTCTTAGATTGGTCAGCTGGGCGATAATGGGTGGAATCGTGACGTCTGGAATCTGCTCCAATTTCAGAACCTGGGAGATGAATAGAAAGGGTCAAATTTAGGGTGGTATCATAGCATAGGACAGAGACGGTCACTTGATACACACTGGCAGCAAAGTATTTACTGGTAAAATTATGCCTGCTATGACAAAGCCATTAAACCTATGAATCTAAAATATGTACCAGCCAGTGCATCATACCAAATCTAATTACAAACAAAGCTCTCGTCTAGTCCATGACACCACCCAGTAATGGAAGCAGGACTATGAAATAAAACATCCCTTCAGATTGTCTTATTATAGCCTTAAACTAGCAGCTAAACCCATTAATATTTGGACAGTGACACAGGTTTTGTAATTTTGCCGTTGTACACCACCGCAATAAATCTGAAACGAAGATCTGTTTTTCCATTGTGAGTTCATCAAGTTCTACTATTTGCGTTCAAGAGAATTATTATTTTTTTACTGGGCGTGGTGACACGTGCCTGTAATCCAAGCTAGCAGAAGACTGAGGCTGGCAGATGGTTTGTACTCAGGGGTTCTGGGCTACAGTGGGCTATGCTGTTTGGGCACCTGCACTGAGTTCGTTTAAGGTCAGCCTTGGCTTTATAATTACAGAAGTGGGTTTGGAGCCGAAAGGTCACTGGTTCAATTCCCGAACCGGCAGGAAAAATGCATGGCAGCAGGGAGGAGTGAGCAGCACCTTCTACCTACATTTAACAGGTTTTTAGCCTCAAGGTGATGACCTTTACTTGCATCAACACCTCTTTGCCACAGTCCAAATACTAATGCACCTGACTGTATTAATGCATCAAACTCAAACAGTAGGTGACATTAGCGCTTTATCTCTAAAGATCTAGCATCAGCACCTACCTCAAGCTCGAGCAGGTCGAACACTGTATCTGGAATGCCGCTGAGCATGAAGAGATTCAGCTCGAGCTTGTCTTGTGAATTCTTGGTGATTCTCTGACGAAGCTTCTCCAGCGTCCACTCGTTGTTAAGATTGAGCTGGCGCAGCTTGTTTTCGCTCACCTCGGACAGAAAGACAGCGAAACGCTTGGAGTACAGTGGGTCGTACTGGTCGATCATATGCAGCATGAAGGCAAAGTCATTCTTGACATCAGGGATGTCGCTGTAGCTGCTCTCCTCTCGGATCGACTCGAACGAGTAGTGCTTGAGCGAGCGGCTCACCATCCAGCACAGCGTGTACATGCAGATCAGGCCGTAGATGATGACCAGCGAGATGTAGAACCAGGCAAGGATCTTGAAAAGGGTGGCCAGGGGGTGAGCGCAGTAATACATTTGGTAGCCCGTGAGCTGCTCAATGTCCACTTTGCACTTCACGTCAAACGTGATGAACTGCACATAGTATGCTGTGTAGCTAATGATCACAACGAACTTGATGACTTTGATGATGGTCTGGCGAATGTAGAGGCGGTAGACGACGTCGCCTTCCTCCACGTGGATGCGGAATTTCTTTACCTGGTGAGAAAGTGGAGTTAGACTGACAGGAATTCTGTATCCATTATCCAGTTATAGTTACTGGGAGACCATGATTAAGAATTACCTTGAAGAATTTTTGACCAATCAGAATTGAGCATTTAATAGTACTCCCATATTATAAGCAATTATTGAACGAGGGAAGTGTAATATGGAGAAATATTCAGATTGAAGGGGTTTTATTGTTTGATGCAGATAACACTCTCCAAGATCTGAATAATTCTCAATATCAATTTTCTGAACTCTATAAATGCTTTATTATTCAACTAATTTAACTTATCCGATGTCAATGATGGATTAATTGGCTCATAGAAGAATACCAAGAATCATTTCATGGATTTCCACCAATCAGAAACAAGATATTATATTTTGAACAAACAATAAAATCCTTTATTGTGCCATATCAGCAACCAAACAACAATGGTCCAGTGGAGGCTTTGCAACTTGTTTATCATCACTGATAACGAATCTACATACACAACCATTCACACTCACATCTGGGGCAATTTGGAACCGCCATTTATCCTAATGTTCATGTCTTTGGACTGTCGGAGGGAAACGGTGTACCTTTAAAAATCCCACACGGGGGCTCCCAAGTGGCGCATCGACAAGGTGTGCGACTATCAACCCGGAGATCGCAAGTTCGAATGCGGATTGATGCCACAGCCATCCGTGACCGGGAGTCCATTAGAGCTAATTGGCCGAGCTCTCACAGGAGGGAGGGATGGTACGCTCACTTTCCTGTCCCTCACAACGATCACCAGCTAATCATGGGCGTCTGTGAGCTCATTTGTATGAGGGGGCGGATAGCGCTTTCCCTCCGAGTGTGTTACACCGCCCCCAAATACGCATGTGCAACAGTTCTAAAAGAGGCGGGTGGCAGCATTGCATGTCACGGAGGGAGCATGTGCTTGTTTATGCCCCTCCCTGGCCGGTAATACACGGAAATGAACTTGCCGAGCCTGGGACTCAACCCCAGGACCTTGTAGCTGTGAGGCGAAGGTCCTAATCACTACGCCATTGTGCCCCCCATGAGAAATCATTCCCTGTCAGTTATTCAAAGAATAAACAAGAAAGATGTCCCAAGGTCATACAGTGTGTAGGTCATATGACACACTGGCAGGACAACATGACAGACAGACACTGGGTCTGACCCCATGCCAGTAGAAAGGGAAGGTGGGTGTTTAATGGATATTGGTTATATTGCTGAACAAGTGAAATAAAAGAAAGAGATAAGGACATGACCTAGCCTGGATGATCCACTCAGCAGTTTCTCTGTCCTTCTTTAGGGCTGAATCACCTCACATCCCTGAAAGCTGTACACATTTTCAACATCACGTACTCTGAATAGGAGCTAAACACTCTTACACCCATGAGAAACATGGGACAAAAACACTGTTAGAGCTGCCTGCACAGTCAGCAAAGCATGCATTTAATATAAACACATACACGGCTGACTGATTTGGGATAATGGACGCAGAGGCCGCGGCACTATTAGCATAGGTTTTCAGAGTGGATGCTTAATTTTATGTGCCAGGTCAATTAACACGTCTATATTGCGGCCATAATAATTCCTATTGCTTTTCGATAACTAGTAGTTTTGTTACTTCATTTCATTGAGGTTTGGTTTCATTATTATTATTTCCATAGCAGCATCACGATTACAACATTTCACATTTGAAAACCGATTTTATATTGGCTAGCTCCAATCATGTCTTGCAATTACATCCAATGGGAGACTGTTAGAAACTGTGCTTAGCATTCTTGTTCCTATGGGAAGGGCGGCACGGTTGTGTAGTGGTGAGTACGTCTGCCACACAGCAAAAAGCTCATGGGTTTGAGTGTGTGGAGTTTGCATGTTCTCCCTGTGCTCCAAGGTTTCCTCTGGGTACTCTGGTTTTCTCCCACAGTCCAAAGACATGCACATTAGGTTAACTGGCTGTTCCAAATCGCGCGTAGGTATGGCTGTAAGTGTGAATGGTTGTTTGTGTTTTGGCCCTGCAATGGTTCAGCGAGCTGTTCGGGGTGTACCCTGCCCTCACCCAGTGTCAGCTGAGATAGGCTCCTTAGTGTTGACTTTAGACACACACCTTCTCAAAAAGCGCCTTGGCCTGCTCTCCCTCTTTCTTGTCCAGCACTCCGGTGTCCGAGCGGTCGATGATACCTTGCTCAATGCGTGATTTGGTGCGCTGCAGCATGGGTATGCTAGCCTCCACGTCTTGATCACTCACACTTGACGCCTTCTTGTCACTGGCATCATTTTTGCCTGCCGGCTTGGCGTCGCTTTCCTCGGCTACGGTCTCAGATAAGGCGCGAGTGGTCCACGGTGAGTCGAAGCACTTGAGTAGGATGGAGACAAAGTGCTCGAGTTTAGAGCTGGTGCGCGGGAACTTGAACCAGAAATTGCTGCACGCAAGTAAGACCAGCGTGTGGAGCAGCACCAGGTACGGGAAGTACTTAGCAAACCAGTGCAATTTATGCTCGTAGCACACGGCGTCCACGTAGCTGTACTGGTGTCGGTCTAGCTCGTACTGGATGCCACGTGGCTCAGGCCCGTAGATGACGGTGCTGGTGTTTAGTATCTCACAGCGTCCATTTACCACCCACTTGCATGGCAGGCAGATCATCTTGTCCTGGGTCACCTACAGCCAAAAGATTAGAGTATGTTTTAGAGCAAATGTTACCTCTTCGCCTCCTTTCGTCCCCTGGTTTTGACCCTACTGCTAAAAGGTTAATGAAAGAAAATAAAAAAAATAGACCACAGGGGTCCAGACACTCCCGCCGAAAGGACCATTCCATAATCCCAGCATAGCAAGTTTGAAAGCCCCAGATTCAGCGTGTGGCAAGTAAATGTCCGGAAACCTAATATACAGTTTTGCCTCTGTGACCTTGAAAAGTGGGTCAAGGTCACTCACACACAAACTCAGCCTAGCACTCATAGTAGTAAGCCAGCATACCAAGTTTGAAAGCCCCAGCTTCAGCGCATGGCAAGTAAATGCCCAGAAACTAAAGTGTGACGGACAGACGTACGGACGGAACCCATTCCTATAGCTCCCGCTGGGAGGGGGCTAAAAAATCTTGACCCCTCTTGCAAAAACTGTTGCTAATCACGGTTCCAATTAGCTTCCTTCACTTAAATTATTTGTATAACAGTACTGAACTAAATCACTAGCGCTGCTGAACTAAAGCCAGGCTTGATCCTACAATAAACCCTTGTGCTGCAATATTTACAGGATCTGGACGGCGGTTTGCTTTATAAAGGAATAGACAGCACTTGTTGAAAGTTAAGCTCAATCTAAACTTAATATTAAAATCTTTCTGTGTGCAAAGTCATAGACCAATAGCTGCTATTTTAACCGTTTTATGAGTGATTATGTTAAAAACCAAGTCATAGAATGATGACATCATCAAGGCCCAAATTAACATGGAGAAGTATGGCTTTATTATCCTACTGGTTTCGTCACACTGCACAGGAAATGATTTCAATCGAAACCCTTTAACACCACCAACACATTTCTGTAAATAAATGGCATGAATATATAAAATTCTTGTACTTGTACATGTTAACTTGGGCCTTGATGACATCATTGTGAAACTCATTTTTAAGATAAAATGGTTAAAACAGAAGCAATTGGCCTAAAATTTTGCACAGAGAAAGAAATTAATCTGGAGATTGGAACAGAATTAACTTTTAACAAGTGCTGTCTGTGTAAGCTTGGCCTTGTATCTGGGAAAAGCCTATAGTAACTCTATGGATGATCAGATGACATGCAGTCTAGAAAGGGCATTTACTTTCAAGCGCCCAGTGGGGAGCCGAGTTTAGTCTTAAGGTTAGGAAAACAGACCAGGAACGGCCTTTCCTGGGTTACCTGAAACCAAAAGTGCACAAAACCTCTCTTTCTCTTTCACCCACACCCAAGTCGAGATCAGGGTTGTAATAACAGTGGCAATTACGTGTACTGCTCGAGCTCAGACCGCACGTCTCATCTCTTCTTCAGCGAGCCATCAGGTGTTTCGGATGGGTGTGCAAGAGCGGGAAAACACCAACATGTTTCCATTTGAAAGCACTGTGAGTAAATTGTCCGAAATACACATACAGAGAAGTGACTGGAGCACTCACTTATTACACAAACAAACGTGTTTCATCAACTGTTTCCACCTCTTCCTATTCTCACAGAATGATCTTGACGCGGTAGTTCTGCCTCTTCCTCATCTCATTCATTTCTCCTGCGTAAACAATCACTTTAAAAACAAGCAAGTGCTAAACAAAGACAGATGGATAGGAGAACAGACCTGCAGCGTGCCGCCGAACACAGCGATCATCAGCATGACAATGGATATGTAGTCTGTGAACACATCCCACCATGGCTTCAGGATCCGGTATGCTGGCTGTGTTTCGGCGAAATAACGTAACTCGGTTACAGGAATCATGACGGCTTACCTAAGAGAGACACACGCACACACGCAGACACACACCGTGAGAGATAGAACAAGTGAAAGAGAGAGAGGGGGGGGGGGATTTTGG
Source organism: Neosilurus mollespiculum (assembly GCA_030014195.1). Taxonomy (NCBI): domain Eukaryota; kingdom Metazoa; phylum Chordata; class Actinopteri; order Siluriformes; family Plotosidae; genus Neosilurus; species Neosilurus mollespiculum. Next base: position 20,428,803 of record JAQMYF010000026.1, on the reverse strand, counting down.
TCAGTTATGAAGTGAGGCATATGATTTCAACACATCAGAACGTGATTTTTTTTTTTTTTTTTTGTAGGGACGCATGGAAACAAATACTGGTGTTCACCCACACCATGTGATTCTATAAGAAAAGATAATATGAAACTTGATTCATCCCACTGAGGGAAATTTCTGTGTTGCAGCAGCAAATAGTGGGTAAGAACGCAAGTTTCAGGCAACACATAACAACACAACAGTATATAATACTGGTGTAGTGGCTGACACGTTCACCTCACAGCAAGAAGGTCCTGGGTTCGAATCCCGATCTCGGCAAGGATCTTTCTGTGCATTTGCATGTTCTCACCATGCTCGCAGAAGTTTCCTCCCTGTACTCCGGTTTCCTTCCACTGTCCAAAGACATGCACATAAGGCTAATTAGGTGCTCCGAGTGTTTGTTGCACTGTGATAGACTACTGAGCCGTTCAGGGTGTACCTCACCCTTGCCCAGAGGAGGCTGAGATTGGTTAGTAGGATTAAGTGGTTCGGCAAATGAATGAATTTTACTATAGACAATGAGCTAATTGCAGTAAACAAATAAATGCATAACAGCAGCGGAAGTGTAAGATACAAATGGCAGAATATGTAAAAAGAGTTGGAAAAAGAAATCAAAATCTGGTTTAGTGAGAGGATGTCACACAGGGCAATAATAATAATAATAATAATAATAATAATCCACTGCCACTCATGCATTTGCCGAACCGCTTAATCTTATACGGTTATGGGGAGGATGGTGCCTGTCTCAGCCGACCTAACGTACATAGCTTTGGACTGTGGGAGGAAACCGGAGTACCCAGAGGAAACCCACACAAACACGGGGAGAACATGCAAACTTCACACAAACGTTCTTGCCGAGACTTGAATCCAGGAGCTTCTGGCTATGAGGAGGACGGGCTAACCACTACGCCACTGTGCTGCCCAATAATAACAATAACGCGCAATAATAATAATAATAACAATAACTAGAAAGATTCTTGTGGCTGCAACTGCTGCTGAAAAATACGTGAAAACTGGCGTGCTGCACTGTGGAACACAAAAAAAAAAATTCAGAATCAAAGCATTTAATGCTTTAACTGTAACCATTATTGTAGGGTTTAAGCCAAGCTCTATACCAGGGCTATTCAATTAATTTGGAATGAGGGCCGGGTAATGAAAACAATCCCAAAAGAGGGGAGGAGAGCAGATACCTAGAAAAATTATTGGTCCACTATAGAAGGTTGTGACGCAGGGAGGCGGGGCAAACGAATTTGAATTTTTTAGTTGAGAGTGTTCAAAACACTTTAAATAAAGTATTAATACAAAGAACAACGCTGTTGTCAAGATACTGGGGACTGGGTAGAAAAATCTTATTTTTAATGAAACATTCATCTATTCGTTAATTTTCTGAACCGCTTAATTCTAATTAGGGTTGCGAGGAGGCTGGCGCCCATCTCAGTCGACTCTTGGCGAGGGCAGAGTACACCCTGAATAGCTCTCCAGGCCATCGCAGGGCAGAAACACGCTCACGGCAATGCAGCTACTCTTTACGAAAATCAGCAATGGTTCTTTTACATCCTCTCACCACAGACAGTGAGAGACAAGGCCGGCCTTTGATAACCCTGTTAGTTATAATGCATAATAACATTAGCACACTGTATTACATCAAGACATATAGGCCCAAAGCATTTCTACATTCACATGATAAAAAAAAAATACACCACGCTGATAATCAATCTACATCTAAAGACAGACATTTAGAATCTGTAACTAACAGACGACGTCCACTTTACACAACAGGAGGGTACTATGGTATTAAATACAACTATAATAACATATGAGAGAATAGTAATATTATTATTCAGAAAAGTGAATAATAATAATAATAATAATAATAATAATAATAATAACAACTATATTGAAAAGAAGAAGAGAATTAAAGGAATATCAAGAAAGAAAAGCAAGGCTTTGGATTATAATAATACTAAGAGAAAGAGGAAAAAGGAAAGAAGAAGAAGTGACTAATAAGACAGAAAGTTTTAAATATTATAAGAAAAATATAATGTAAATATAAACACACAGGAATAATACTTTACCTGCAATATTCAACCTCTTCATAAATCAATTCTAATTACTAGTTTGAAGAACAGAACTGTTACTTAACTGATTTTGTCACCAACATTTCACATCTAATGAGAGAAATGAGATTTTTTTTGATTTAGCATTAAAGGATTGACTGTTTTACGGGAATGGGAGCAGGAAACAGTGAGCGCGTGCGTGTTGTTCTCAGAAATGGTGGTCCGCCCCGGGCTGCGGATGGTGACCCAGAATGAAAGTAATTTTTTTTCCCCTTTGCGGAAATAAAATAAACAACCTTACTGAGAAGTGTGCTGTTGTTTGTGTGTGAATGTATTACGACGGTGAATAATAGCCAGCACTATAATAGCGGAAGTCTGCTTCCAGTTCGTCGACACCCTATGTAAATAAGAGCGCTTTATACCCTTAAAACTTAAAAAAAAAAATATTCAAAAACAGTTGTTACCAATGAATTCGCTGAATGAAATTACAGCACGATACCTTTTAATCGAGTTCCACGCTGTCCATAATGTGGCATTTGAGTTGATACGTCGAAAGAAAAAATTCTGTTACGGTCGTTCCCTTTGAGTTTGAATGTTTTCACTCTAATACGCAGTGTTACAATGTTTAATAAGGTTTTTTGTTTTTTATGTCGTTTTAAAAGTTTCTATGTAAAAGTATTTGTTCTTGGCGAGGCGTCAAAGTGAGGTGAGTTTTATGATCGTTGTCAACCTCTTCCCATTCATTTCAATGGGATTTCTTGGTTTGGTTTTTGGCTAATTGTGCCAAAATTTGGCTAATACCATGGTAATACCATGGTAACGGTAAACGCAAATAAAATTAATAGCACACTTCACGGCACAGAGACACACATTTTGATATATACATTGCGCGGGAGCCCTTTGTCGTTCAGGCTGCATTAAGTGCGATGGGAGAAGAAGAAGAAAAAGAAAAATAAGAAAAATAAAGAGCCCTATTTTTCTAGAGTGAATGGTAACATGTGTCTGCTCTTAAGCTGCATAACACATTATAAAATTCTTAAAATATAAATATAAAAGTATAAAAATACACTGTGAGTGACATTGAAATGACGGCAGTTTGGACTACTTCTCTAAATACTTATCAATGTGGGGCAGACTGCATCCTCAGCTCGGATAGATAAACACCAAGAAGAGGAACTGCATCATCTTCCTACAATTCCAGTAATCTGATTAAGGATCTTATGGTGCTTAAATACTATCTTTCATAGACAGAGGCAGCGAGTGTGCTGCAAACATACAAGGGTGCAGCTATAGCACGTCACAGGTTTTGACAAACCTAATCATTCATCTAAACTAATAGATGTGTCCAAAACTGGCTGCTACTGTATATTTCTGAGGATAGACAGCTCAGCCATTACATTAACACCACCTGAGGGATCTGTGGCTGGGACACCCCATGGATAGCAAGGTGCAATGCACCGTGTGTGCTGACACCCTTCTAGCATTTTGTACTACACTAGCTTGTCTGTGGAATCAGTACAGACGTACCATCTCACTCTTGGGCCACCTTTGGTAGGTACGTTTCACTGCATTCCAGGAACACCCCTGCTGTTCTGGAGATGAATGCACCCAGTTGGGTCTGTGGAGTAGGATGTATTAGACAGAAAGTGAACAGTCGGTTCCCAAAGTGTTGGAAGCAGGAAAAATGAGCAAACCTAAGGATCTGAATGATGTTGCCAAGGGCCACAATGTGATGACTAAACGACTGGGTCTATTCATCTCCAAAAAGGCAGGTCTTGTGGGGTGTTCCTGGGATTCAGTAGTAAGTACCTACCAAAGCTGGTACAAGGAAAGAGAATCAGTGAACCGGTAAAAGTGTCACCGGTGTCCAAGACTCACTGATAGACATGGGGAGTGAAGGTTTGCACATCTGGTCTGATCAAACAGAAGAGCTTCTGTAGCGAAAACTGCTGAAGCTGTTAATGCTGGTTATGATCATCACCATCTTGTCGGGTCTCCAAGGGAACAATGATGCACCAGGATGGCCTGTCAAGCATAATTGCTCTTAACTTCTCCACAGACTGCAGGCCAGTATCGCAATGCAGCTGGTCTACAAACATACAGACGCCAACCACTGCGGGACGTGAGACCATGCTGTGGTTTCCAAAGAACTAGGTTGTGCGCCACAAAGTCTGGGTGGTGAATGCAGTGCCCCACTAGCCGCAATCTCCTTGATCTGATTTTTTTGATGTGAGTGGTAGAAGATCTCCATAAAGCATTTCAGTTGGGATGTGATCCCGCCAGGTGACGTTGCAGACATTATGTAGCATTTAAGTGTAGCAGCCGTCAAACTTTGACTGTTAGCATCCAGGTTTCGCATCCATAAGTTAGAATTGATTCTACCAAGGCCACAAAAATGCACCTTTTCAGCCCGTCAGTCATATCGGCGTGCCAGATGTTCTTTATATTATGAAATGCATGCCAAGCCTGTGCCTTTATCGCTCTAATATCACTGGTTGTGACAGAAAGGCATCAGTACACCGAGTACAGATAAAATATCCTTTCGGCATAAATTAGACATGCTGAGAAATTCCATGAGAGACATTGTCTGTAATAAGTTATTTATACCTGGGCCTGCTGAATAATTTTTCAGTAAACATGCCATGTTCTGTCCCAGTATCCCAGCTGAATTCACACAGAGACGTGCATGCACTAAAGGATTTTAAGTCTTTAGCAACTTCTAATTCACTCAAGCTCCATCATCTACACTGCGGATGCATTTTTTGAACAAAACTCACTGTAATGACACTAAAAGCCTTAATCCTCTACCATGCAGATGCTATTGACCCACAATGGTATTGTTTATTTAATTATTCTGTAACAAGTCCATTACGAGGGCACTTAATTCAATTTACTACGTTTCACTGATTTAAATCTCAGGAAACAGATAGCTTGTTTACAACAGGGTCAATCACAAGAATAGAACCTTTAAGGGGCGTATTTACAATTAATAGAGGTAATGTGGTATAACTACTTTAGGTGTTTGGTAGAAAGGCCAACGAGAGCTGAAATACAACACACTTGCGTGCACACTCTCGGGCACCTGCTGCCACTTGTACACACCAATGAGCTTTCTTTCTTATTTTTCTGTTAGGTTTTCTAACTTTGTCTTTGCATTTAACCCATCCAAAGTGAGCACACGCGCGTACACAGCGAGCACACGCGCGTACACAGCGAGCACACGCGCGTACACAGCGAGCACACGCGCGTACACAGCGAGCACACGCACTCGGAGCAGTGGGGGGGTGGCTGCCTTGCTCAAAGCAAGTGCTGTGCTGCTCACTCTCCCCGCCGCCACACATTTTTCCTGCTGGGTCAGGAATCGAACCAGCACCGCTTCTGTAACCATTAGAAAGTGTGTTTGAGGTACCTTGAAAAAATATTTTCTAATTCAGTCATACATTTATAAATGTGGCTATTCATATCCATATATTTTTCAGAGCCAGCGTACATCATTAACAGATCATACGAACAGACTGCAAGTTATTAACAGAATAAACCCCCCCCCCAAAAAATCTTTCAATTCAGTTGCAGTCACGCCAAACACAGTGATCGTTGTCCAATCGGAGTCCCTTCCATCTTTCGAGTCAGACCATGGAGCGGTTTATATGGACTCTATGTTTAAAGATTTGGTACAATTTTAAAGTCAGGCTCTTCGGTCAACTTTATTGGTAATGGGGACATGTTGGAGAAGATTTATACAAGCAATAAGCTTTAATCAAGCCATGAGGCATGCTCAAAAGCCTTCAATTACGCCTTTGAGTCAATGTACCCAAAAAGTGTTGCCATCCCCCAGGAAAATACCAACATCTTCATAATTTATTTATAAGCCACAATGTTTATTACTCATCCTTTTCTTTGAGTGCCAATTCAGATTCTCTGTCTTTTCCGAAATATTCTAAAAGGTCGCAGCTTTTCTGAGTCTCCGTTGGCTCTCAGGAGCAATTCAGATGAAGTCGAACTAGCCATTAACTGGAATGTATAAAGGCAGTTACACATGAAGCTATTTCTGCCCTGCAGTGCGGTTGCCAGATTCAACTGAATAAATTACTTGCAGCTGTGAGTAATTCATCCTGAAATGAGCATGAATGTGTATGTATATGTGTTCGCCCATTCAGGTACACTGCCTACACTAAATGAATGCTTTACATAATAGTCTGACTGGAGGGCAAAAAAAAAAAAAAAAAGTCAGACATGATGAACTCCGGCTGTGCACGCGGTGACTGACGTACAGCTGAAAAAAAAACACGAGGGTCAACTTTTGCAACACAGAACAGCACCAATAGAAGGAAGACATGAGTCATTTAGACTAAACAAGTTACTGAAGAGATGCACACGGGGGAAAAACAGAAAGGAAAAGAAGTTTCAGAAGACCTTCATGAACTTAAAAGGTGGCGATCAGGAAAAACGAAGAAAACAAGCATGGGAGGATGATGAATTAGGTTTCATGGTAATGACAGATGCAAAAAATGTACGACACTCGTATTCTTTAAAAACTCTTGCAGGCCGCACAAAATGAGTTGGGCTGGATTTGGCCCACGGGCCTTGAGTTTCACACCTATGCCTTAAAGTGTACCTGTGGTGAATTAGTGTTATTAGCTATTTAAAACGATGGCGTATAACATCAGCGGTTCCTTCCTGCAACATCAGTCCATGCCTGTTTTCAAAGTGTGCGCGAGTGTTACGACTCTGGTCATGCTCAGTAGCATGTTGCCTTTCTGATTGGCTGTTCCGGCCTGGAAGTGACGTGAATCCGTTGGATCGGCCAGGTTACGTCACTGACCCGTGTAACCTAACACATTATCGGCCAGTGCTGAGTCGCACAAACAACAAACCCAGAAATGGCGGGAAACATTTCTTTTTGTTCCTAAACCAACTGCAGACAGGAACGCCAAGTTGGCATACGTTAGCTACATAAGCCATTTTGGATTAACCATCGCACTAATCGCTGGCAGCATTCTCCTCCTCATAGTCACTAAAATGTAAGTTTCACTGTCTCCACAAGAGACGTCAACCCCAGTGTAAATCAAGTCAGGAGCTTTGGGGTCTAATTCTGCAGAATCAGAGAATTCACTCCTTTTGGAATTAGGCTCAGAGCATCAAAAGACTTAATATGTATGAAAACAAACAACTCACTTACTCCTATTAGGGTCGTGGGGAGGTTGGAGCCTATCTCAGCCAACCAGAAGTTACATACCTAGACGTACTTTATAAAAAGTGCATCTGAATGAAAAACAGATATATTTCTTATTATCACAAGAGATAGAAAAGTCGGAGTGGACATTTTGGACGGACACTTCCTCACATGTATTCAGATCTGCCCTGTGCAGAACAAATCGGGAATATTGCCACCAATGCATGATTCACGGTGATTGTTAAATGACATGCGCTTATCTAATTTTGAATGGAAAAATTTTCATCTCAAACATCCTCCTTTGAAATTCATTTCAGTTATTTCAATGTTTCAAATGGGAAACTCAAATTTGTCCAAAATTTAACTTGCGTGTATACTTTAGAAAGACTTTTTGTTCATTATTTTTTTTATTTGAAGGTACTCCATACTATTGTGTATTTATTCATATATGAAGTTTTACATAACTTGTACAGACTTTGTCACAATAAGCTGATTTTCTGTATCCCAGTGCTCTAGAATCCGCCACGGCTTCCCCAGACAGTTAACATGATCAACAGATCCATGATGAATTAATTCACTGAATAATATGTTTATTATTTGTTAAGAACTGAATACAAATTGTGTTTAACTAGAGGTTCGGGAGGCAAAAAGAAAAAAGAAAACGGGGAAGGAGGAATCGAGATTTTACAGAGAGTGACACTTCTTCCAGTGTAACTGTACCAGTACGTGAGTGAGATCATGTGTTCAGGAAAAATGACTCAGCGTAGACTGAATGACGTCTAGACATCAATTCTTCTACAATAGTTAACCTTCTCCCCCTCCCCACCAACACACACACACACACACACACACACACGTTCTGACTGTGGAATTGAAGGCATGCTTTACCTCATAATGCTAATGCTGCTAACACAAAGGAAACGTGTTAGCATGATTGCTAGTGAGCTTTAACACTGGAAAAAAATTTCTGAAGCATTTCTATTCACATCCTATCAAATTAATGAGACAGTGTGTGTGTGTGTGTGTGTGTGTGTGTGTGAGAGAGAGAGAGAGAGAGAGAGTGAGTGACTGTTATACAGTCTCATCTCTTGTTTTCATTCATTTGCTCTTCTGAATCTCTGTGTGTGTGTGTGTGTGTGCTTTCTGGGCGGCTTCTTTCCCAGCACATATACAAGGTAATCGCACTATTTATGGTGGATATCCAGTAAACACACACACATCTCCGTAGCGGTATTACTCTCCCCCGTGTTTCACCTCCTTGCACTTTTGTTCATTTAAATTCGATTCAATTTGCTTTTAAATTCTAAGAGTATGATTTCTGATGATGAAAACAAAAACGGTGTTTTCATTTCTGTTACTGACTGAAGACAAACAAATGCACAAGCAATCTTATTATACTTTTAATGATCAAAAAGCCTGAATGATAATCAGGTATCACAAAGCTGAATGCACTGACTGGACTCAAGTGCACCTCATTGTCATGGCAACATCAGCTGTGTGTGTGTGTGTCTCGCACACACTCTCACACCTGCCCTCCAGGGCCTCTTTTTATCCACCTGAAGTCAAGGTAAGAAACACTCAGAAGACGACATGAAGAAACACAGAAAAATGAAAGGGGCTGCTCTGTTTGTCCGTCTACGTGATGTCAGGTTCAGACACTTCGCCCACAGACAGTGATGAACGCCCTGCGTACACTGACTCTTTATCTGTCACAAAGCCTGCTGGAACTTGTGGCAAGAAACATGTTTACAAAAGGACCCAATACAATGTGTTTGTGTGTGTGTGTGTGTGTGTGGGGTGGGGGGGGGGGATTGGTCAGTCCCGGTTACCTGGTACTCCAGGTAACTGTCAGTGAAGTCTCTTAAAAATCCTTAAATATATAAATGTTGATGCTAATTATTCCTCCATTTCGGTATTTAAAGGGGAATTTACCCCAAACTTAAGTAAAGCTTACATACATCGTATGTCTTTGCGCATCAAAACGGTGTTGTTATAACTATTTTTCGTGAGAAAAAAATGAGTAATAAATCCTCACACACGGGGCGCTATTGTACTATGAAAAGCGTCACGTGACAGACAAAGAACGTGTAAACACAGAAGTGCACTGAGCTATATACTACAAGTTTACGTATACGAGCGGACGATTGTCTGACGTGTGTAAATTTAATGAAGTATTATGTGCACACGTGCCTAGTATTATTTTATTCAGAAGTTCACTAGTTTATATCTGATTTGTATACTCCTATTATTGCTGTTATCTTGCCTTGTTGGAACTGACCCGTCCATGTTCTATTCTCTATATTTCGCAATCTTGCGAGAGTGAAATGAACTAACAGCAGCCTTTTTTTAAACAGACTAATGCAAACTATTAAACAGATTTTCACAGAGTGCAACTCTGAAAATGTAAGTATAAACCACCTGATGATGAAAATGTACAGATTTTCAGTGTAACAGCAGAGTTAGGAGTGCTTTCCTTTCATTTTCTTTTAACGTCCACCACGGACACACAATTCATCGCCTTCTTCACACAGAATTCCCTTCACAACCACACACACACACACACACACACACACACACACACACACACACACAGGGCCTCTTGTCTGGTCCTTCTTTGGACTACAATTCCTCAAGGACACTCTGCCCTTACCTGATTCTTCCTTCACCAAGAAAAAAACAGAACACTCACATCACACACACTACATTTTCACATGTACATAACTTCATGTCAAACATACAGTTGTCATCATACAACACACACACACACACACACACACACACACACACACACACACACATATATATCTATATCTATAGCAGCATAGACATCTGTAGCTCTGTCCAGTAATCTTCATGTTGGATTTTATGGTCCACTTTTCTTCGGTTTAAAACAGTAAATCTGACTGACTGCATGTTAAAGCACATGACAGCCTATACAGGGAAATGCCCCGCCCCGACCAAATCTAAACACTGCTTAGTGAACTAGCTAAATATGGAGAAGAGTTAAGAATTTAGCCAGAGCCTCTTTTCAGCTGTGAAGGATTTCTTCTGTGGAGTGAAATTCTTTTTCCATATACTCCAGCGTGTTTTAAAAACAGGATCAGAGAAACGGTAAGCCATGATACACCAATCCTGGAGCAAAAATGATAAAGGGCCTTCTGATCAGAAACCCAGAGATTTACCCACTGAAACCTGAACTACCCAAGAAACCTAATCCAGCCAATTTGACCGTCTCACAAATGAAAAAGCATGTCAGGGCAGTGCAGAAAATATAATTTATATTATATTATATATATATATATATATATATATATATATATATATATAGGTGCTAAAAAAAAAGTAAGTGACCTTGATTTTGACCTTTCAAAGTCACTCAGGGCTAAAGGGGATTACGCCACTTGAAAACATATATGGTTTCCTATCAGTTCCTCATTGCATCTATGGGTCTATGTCACTTTGCTTCTTAGATATAAGCAACTTTAATTTAGGTCTATCTCCAAACCTTTGTGACCTTTCTCTGACCTTCTCCTTGGACCTTAAAATTCCAAAATCACACGATCTCTGGGATTCAAGAAGGGCATAAAACAATTGCAAATGAGAATAAATTTATGAAGTAAAAATAATAAACTGAGGCTTATATTGCTTTGTAATACAACCTCAATTTTAAAAAAATGTTGGGATGCTGTGTAAGATGCAAACAAGAACAGAATCTCACAAACCCATATTTTATTCACAACAGAACATAGAAAACATATCAGATGTTGAAAGTGAGACATTTTTTTTTTAATGAAAAATATTAGCTCATTTTGAATTGGACAGCAGCAGCACATCTCAAAAAAAGTTTGGATGGGACAACGAAAGCCTGAAAAAATAAGTGGTACCAAAAAAAAAACAGCCGGAGGCACATTTTGCAACTAATTTGGTTAAGAGGCAGCCGGTCAGTAATGTAATTAGCTATAAAAGATGGATCTTGGCAGAGATTCACCAATCTGCAAAACTGCATCCACAAAACTGATCAGTAATGTTCCTCAAAGTAAAATTGCAAAGAACTTGAATTTCTAATCATCTACAATGCCTACTATCAAAAGTTTCTGTGAATCGAGGCCAAACTTTGCGCGAGGTATGAGCATGAGAAATAATATTGGATGCCCGTGATCTAATATAACACTGAGACAGCTTTGCATTAAAACAGCTGTTGTTTTCTCATGGAAACCACTGCATGGGCTCAGGAACACTTCCAGAATTCATTGTTGGGTTCACAATTCGCACAGCTCTAATTTGATTAGAATGCAATCTACCAGCTTTCCCCATAACTCTGCATGGATGAATAATAACACCGCAATCCGTTACAATCCTGATGCTTACAGACAGCTAACTGTACTGCTTCATGGGCTGTGGGTGGAGGTTCTAAGGCTGAGAATAGTGCGAAAATGAGCTAGAACAACACATTCTTTTGGGGAAAAAAAACAAAAAACAAACAAAAAAAAATACTTCCCTTCACCCTGAAATTCATATGACTGCTGGACAAAATGGTGTCCATCTGTTGCACACAAAAGCTCAAGCAGCTGAATCATCATGCTGTAGATGAAGTTTCACATCCCTACAGGGACTCATGTATATCCAAGTCCGAGGGAGACATTAGACCGAGTACCATCAGGGGTCAGCAACCTTCATCGGTGCGGGAGATGGTATTGTAGAACTGTGTGTCTATGCGAGTGTGTTAACACAAATCAACAGGAGAGTGATATCACTGTTGAACAAGGCCAGAGGTAATAATGCAGCACTGAGTCATGTTTGTGCACGTGTGTAAATCAAGTACGGACTTTGTAGCCGGGGGTAAAATGCACAGGGTCCAGCAAGCCTGTCAGAGATGCAATGCGTGTATAAGAAAGGACAGTGTGAGACTTCGGCTTTTCCTTTTTGGCTTGCTTATAATTTTGTCATTAGACCTTAGTGTTTGGAAAAGCTGAGTAAGAAATTTGGGGAGATGATGAGTCTTGATCAGAATACATTTAAGGGAAATGGGCTTATATTTATTTTAGGGACAATAAAACAAAACAAAAATTCATGACAGAGAAATACCATATGATTGACTGCATGTCAGAAAGGTTTGGATGATTTTAACCACTAGAGATGGCTTTTTCAAACATTTTTACCACTAAAATTCCAATTTCTATACCGTATTAACAAAAATTTATATATATACATACACACACACACACACACACACACACACACACACACACATATATATATATATATGAAAACACACACATACACACACACAGTGCCCTGCAAAAGTATTCACCCCCCTTGGCATTTTTCATGTTGTGTTGCCTCACAACCTGGAATGAAAATTGATTGTTGGAAGGTTTGCATCATTTCATTTACAGAACATTCCTACAACTATGATGATAATTTTTTTTTTATTTTTTTGTGAAGCAAACAACCAATATGACAAAATAACAGAAAACTTAAGCATGCATAACTATTCACCCCCCTAAAGTCAATACTTTGTACAGCCACCTTTTGCGGCAATTACAGCTGCAAGTCACTTTGGATGAGTCTCTATGAGCTTGCCACGTCTTGCCACTGGGACTTTTGCCCATTCCTCAAGGCAAAACTGCTCCAGCTCCTTCATGTTGGATGGTTTCCACTTGTGAACTGCAATCCTCCAGTCTGACCACTGATTAGGTGAATGGTTTTGCAAGGCACTGTATGTGTATATATA
>JAQMYF010000026.1:20401769-20412971 GCA_030014195.1 Neosilurus mollespiculum | reverse complement strand
TATATTCCATGACCCAACTTTCATTGAATGGGAGCCACATCCTCCCGAAAAGCAAGATAGCCCCCTGGCTCTCACCAGTTGACCAGTGACTCCCTCGAAGGCTAAAAAAAAGGTCTATCATTGTCTACCATGAAGTCATTCTGGCTATTTGAGACCTAGGCTTAGGCCTGTCCTTAAAAACCTCATCAAGACTCCTCAATGATACATAATAACCCCTTTTTACATGTTGCTAATTAGCATGTGGGTGAGCAGAATGCTAAGAAAAGCTGCAGACTTCCCTGCAGGTCCTACATATTTACCAGGAGATAAAAATCCCAGCAACACAACAACACAGGGTGCAGTTTGGACATGTATATCTTAACTAAGAGAAAATGTTTTACCGTGATACTTGACATCCTCTGTGATGTGAGTTCTTTGGGAAGCTCAGCTCGAGACTCAGGCAATGACACAATACTGATATTACGCTCTAATAATAAATGAGATAATAAATAAAATGAGAAAAATACTAAAAATAACAACAACTGCCTGATAGACTTTTTAAACCTGGTGTCTATTATTCAATACAGCAATGTAAATTATTTTCCTTGGAAATCCATGTTAGCTTAACTAAATGCTAAAATGAAAGATTTAAAAACAAATCTAGACTTGCTACCTTGATGTTAACAAAAACCACAGGAAAAAATGTTTGTTGTGGTATACACCAATCAGCCATGCCAATTTCATTTCTGTTCCCACTGGATATAGGCAATCTCACATTGTGATTGGCTAATCTACAACACCTACAACTGGGATATCACCCCATATACCATAAGTATGACACTACAGGGAAAAAAACTGGAAGTAGTCACAACTGAGGTAAGTCTGCTGGGCTTTCACACCTGAGCCCAGTGGATCAGGCCGGAGCTTATCCCCGGTTTCTGAGGCGTGAAGGGACTAGGAGTTCAACTCCTCCAGGAAGGGATGCTAGTCTATCGCAAGTCACCTACCCATTTATACTGCTGAGTGGCCAGAGGCAAACTTGTGGTTAAGACCCTCCCCAGGGGTCTTAGCACGGTGGGGGTCTAACGGGGATTCAAACACACAACCTCCTGATCATGAGCCCAGCACCCTAACCACTACGCCGCCGCACCCCACAGTCAAAACTAAGCTAACCATAAACGCTTGGCAGTTGGCTTGTCCATTCAATCTAAACTTTTCCACAAAAAGCACAAATATTTGGAATGAACGTATTTGATGGTAGGAGCGTCTCCCCCCAAAAAATAAAAAATAATTAAATCACCCTATTATACAATTAATGCAAAGTCATAATTTTTCTTACCATGGTTGGGGTGCAGCCGTGGCTTAAAGGTTAGAGAAGCAGGTTTGGGATCTAAAAGGCGCCGGTTCGATTCCCGAGCCACTAGGAAACTCCCCTTCCGCCAACTTCATGACCGAAGTGCCCTTGAGCAAGGCACCTATCCCCCAACAGCTCTCTGGGCACCGCAACCCACTGCTGTGTGGCAGCCCACTGTCCCGAGTGTCACTGTTTACGTGTGTGTGTGTGTGTGTGTGTGTGTGCTTACTTCGGACGAGTGAAATGCAGAGACAAGAATTTCCCTTGGGGAATTAATACAGCATATAAAAATAATAATACACGAAATAAATTCAAACAAAAATAATCAACGTGTGCTTATTTACAGAAGAAGAACCTACGCCGAGAACGTTTTTTTCTGGTTCTGCTGCAGCTTATTTTCTCTCCACTCTGCTGTCTTTCTGACAGGGGGAGGAGGAGCAGAGGGGGGACAACAGATTTCAGTTCAACAGCAACAAAAAACATAAAAATGTTTCTTCTTTAATAAAATGACATTAGCATTGTAAATGGTGATCGCTTCTGGGACAGTATATGCTCGAAGAGCCTAGCATTTAATGCAAACGCTGGATGTTTTTAATGTTCAAGAATCTGATTCAATTAATAAAACTGCTTTATTTTATACAATCCAGGGAGTGTGGATAGAATATTCCACTCAATCATCCAACATGACTCCGCGATTGCCCCACCTGCTATCAGTGCATATCTGAAGAGAGGTGATGAAATAACTGTTAAATGTACAGCGCATATAACTTTATGACGTCAGATGGCCACCCCACCCTTAACTCGATCTGTTGTTTTCCTGTTCCCTTGGGGCTGTCACCTCTTTAACCTCTGCTCATGTTGCAGCCTGGCAGCCTTGAGGTTCACCATACTATACATCCGGAGATGCTTTTCTGCTCACCACAGCTGTAAAGAGTAATTATTTGAGTTACAACAGCCTTCTTGGCAGCTCAGTGCATTCCACCCATTCTAATTTGACTTCTCCAATCAACAAATTGTTTTTGGTTTTTTCTTTCGGTTTCTGAGTGTGGATAATACTGCACATTGCATTCACTTGAGAAATTAAATATATAATATAACTTTTATTTTTGTACGAATGCCATGATTTCATGCCGGCAGATAATGGGGTAGATTTTTCAGATTCCCTGCCCATCATAAAAAGCTTCAGTCTATATCCATTTTGAGTTTTACCTCTGATAACAATAACATCACGTTTAAAGATGTGCTAGAACATTGCCACAGGTATGAACCTTTGAAAACTTCTTTGAAAAACGAGTTCCCACACTGAATTTGTTTGAATAATGAATTACTGTGAAGCATGAACAACATCATTAACATATTTTTATCTGTTCTTTCTTCCAATGATTCTGCCGTCCGAAATCCAACCTCTGGTTACCAGCAAAAGACATTTAAAATAAAATTTGCCGTAGAAAAACAATGTTAACCCTTCACCAAAAACAGTAATAAACTGTATAGTGTCCATTCACTTCAATAGATTTGCTTTGAATACCCACATTCGACTGTCAGCTACGTCAGAACTAATGGTAACACGAGGAGAATATCACTGGGTACCTAAATACACAAACACAATATGTTTTCATGGACTTGCAATTTTGTCTCCGAATGTCTTCAAACTTACAACCTTATCCTGGCTGCCCTGTTCTTTTAAATGTATAGCCTTAAAACAGACCCATAACAACCACATCAACCATTAAATGTGCAAAGTCCAGGCAGGCTGCACGGTGCAATGCCAACAATGCTAGCTAAGTGTGTATGTTCTGCGTCACGCTGTCATTATTCAGTGTTAAGTGTGCATTATAAATGCAGGAACTCTGCTCTAATGTACCTGATTCTTGCCGGGCAAGTGTTAATGAGGATATTATCAGGTTACTCAGATGAGCAATAAAGCACACAGTGGTGAATCTGTTATTCATCAATCTGAATTATATTTGGCGAAACGGTGAAGTAGTGGTTAGAACATCGGCCTCACAGCAAGAAAGTCATGGGTTCAAACCTCAGGTTTCGACATCTTTGTGATGAGTTGTTCACTTATGAGTTGTATAAGTTGCATGTTCTCCACATGCTTAAGTGTGTGTCCCCCTGGGTACTCTGGTTTTCTCCCATGGACCAAAGACACACACATCAGGATATCTGACTAGTCCCTAGTAAAGGATTATTCATGGAGGATGATTTATTAAGGGATTACCAAAGAAAACTATAAAAATATGTAGATGATGATGATAATGGTAATATTAACCATGATAAGGAATAGGGAAGATTACAAAAAACTCCATATTTCTTTTTTCCACCAAAAACCTGGGGTGTACCAGAATCGTATTCCAATCTTGAATCAAATCAGTCACAAAACGGACCTCATCTGAACCTTTAGAGCATTACATAAATACCAGGAATATAAAACACCAGCTGTCACATCCTACTCATAAACTAATACACGTACAGATGTCTGGATATAGGATAGGGGACATTATTTAAAAGGGAAACAAACCCAAACATAACTAAAGATTGCATGCACAGATTATGTTCCTACCTATCAAACCACACCATGCTTAAAAAAACCTTCTTGCAGCTTTGAAAATGTAAGTAAAAACCACCTGATGATGAAAATACACAGATTTCCAGTGTAACAGGGGAGTTCGCAAAGCTTTCCTTTCATTTTGCTTTAAAGGTGCAGAATCACTATTGTATCATGTAGCACAGTTATGAACGAGTAAGGACAAGAATGCCAAATGGTTCCTAGAGAGTGCACTATTTAGATTTCAGAAACAGCTTTTCATACCTCACCGCAGGTGTATGGGAATTAGCTGGGTCAGAGTTCCGGTGCATTGTCAGTGGTACCACCGCCACCAACCTGAAGGCGACTATCGATTATACATTTGTCCACATTTCAGCCAAATTATATGTAAATCTATTGATTCGCACATGGTTTTCTAAGATTCACTAAGCATGAGTTCTCTTATGAGGTCACAGTGATGTACATGTATACAGACATAAACATAAGGCCCACAGTACTCAGTATACCGCAGACACAAGGCAAAGCAGAGAACTCCAGACCAAAGAGTGGTGATACTGCGCTTGAAATCTGCAATCGGCCTTGAAAAAGCAAAAACAAAAAAAACCAAACAACTCTGTATATCGAGTGCATTCGGAATGTGTTAAAGTTGCCGTCATCTTACGACAGACTGGTTACACTTGAAACAAGCTGCAGGAGACAAATTTTGCATCATGTTGTTATACGTGCTATTCAAAAGCATGATACAAATAAAATTAAACAAATATACAGACTTTTAATATTTATTTTTTCTGGAAAAGGGAAAACATAATAAAGAACGCATTTATTTCACAGACACTATACTTACAAGTGAAATGTTACGCCTTGCGCTTTAGAGGTACTATTTCGCTTGGTGGAGCAAGTTGAGACACAACATTCAACACCCATCTTATTGGAATGGAGGGAATGTAAACACGTTACCCAATTAAGACATTCAAGAATACTTTTATATATATACACACACATACTATTATTTGGAGATATATATCATTTCGCAGATCTGTCCGCCTCACGGCAAGAACGCCCTGGGTTCGATTTCTGCGTGGAGTTCGCATGCTCTCCCTGTGCTTGCGTGGGTTTCCTCCAAGTACTCTGGTTTCCTCCCACAGTCCAAAAACCTGCGCGTCAGGTGAACTGGCAGTTCCAGATCGTCCCTAGGTGTGTGTGCGCGCGAGTGTGAGAGTAAATGGTAGCGAGCGCTGCTGTCCTGGGACGGAGGGTCTGGTGAGCTGTTTAGGGTGTGTACCCTGCGCTCACCCAGTGTCCACTGAGATCTTTGTAGGATTAAGCAAATGAGTGATCGTGAGAGTAATGGTCGCAAGAAGGTTTATTTCTCTTACACATATCTACTTTTAGCACATTTCTGAAGTGATGGATGAATGAATGAGAATTTCCCTCACATTTACTACAAACTAAAGCATACAAAAGTCCACTACATGGGACACTTAAATAAAAGACAGTAAACTGAATCCCAGGATGAGTTTGCTTCCTGCTGGACAAACATTTGCACTAATGAGTGTTGTTATTATTTCACACCCTGTATGCAGCACAGCTATGTATTGATCAGGAAGCTTGTTTCTACCCAACATACAGTTTACTACAGATAACACAAGCTACAAGCTCCCTGATCACTGAAAAATGAACCCCAAATTACTCACAGGACAAGGAGACAGAGAGAATACAGCTGCAAGACATTATTTCACATCCTACATGTTCAGGCGACTCTGATATTCAGCCAGTGGCTCTTTGTTGACACTAACAATTTCCTCCAACAACACCAGCTTTAAACAGTGTTTAAATTAAATTAAGGACAACAAACTCCCACAATGTCTTTCACACTCACCGGTTTTGCTTCTGTTTTGGTTCTGTAATCGATACATTTCCCACCGAGACACGGCGTGGAGAGCAGCAGCTGCTACACCGCTCAAACAATGTAAAAAAAACCCCAAAAAAAAAAAAAAAACCCCAGACTGCTAAGGAACCCAAGGAAAGCCACGCCCAGGAAATCACGTCAGCGATAATTACGCTTGACGCACGGACCCTAAACGCGCATGCGCATGCATTGCGCAGGCGCACTGCCGACCCCAAACCTCGCTGGATCTCGTTGAAGGTATCGCGATACTATGAACCAGTAAGTAAAATGTCAGGAGAGAATGGAATTGAGGATATTCTTAAAGAAAGCGGGGTGACAAGAGAGATAATCAAAGGACTATTTGTTTTCCCTAAAAACACGAAATTAATAAACATTATTTAGTTATTATTTTTATTTATTTTGAATATAATGAAGTTCTTTTACACACTCCTGCTCAGTAGGTGGCGGTATGCACGAAATGCAAGATCAAAACGAAGAAGAAGAAAAAGAAGAAGAAGAAGAAAACCCGGAAGTAGATGTTCCATGTGAGCGAAAGCGTCCATGTGCGAGTTATCGCTGTGATATTTGTTGTAAGGGTTTGATTTACTTTAAGCTTTGTGTTGTTGTTGTTTTCAGGAGAGAGTGAGCATGGCGACATACCGGAAGAAGGTTGATAATCGGATTCGTGTCCAGATTGAAAACGGAGTCGCACAGAAACATCGGACGATGTTTGTGATAGTTGGTGATCACGGCAGAGACCAGGTTGTTATTCTGCACCACATGCTCTCCAAGGCCGCAGTGCGAGCCCGACCGTCGGTTCTGTGGTGCTACAAGAAGGAACTCGGGTTCAGCAGCAACCGGAAGAAACGCATGAGGCAACTACAGAAAAAGATTAAAACAGGAACCCTGAACCTAAAGCAGGATGATCCCTTTGAGCTCTTCATCGCTGCCACCAACATCCGTTATTGTTACTACAATGAGACGCATAAAATCCTGGGTAACACCTTTGGCATGTGTGTTCTGCAGGATTTCGAGGCTTTAACTCCCAACTTACTGGCTCGCACCATTGAGACAGTAGAAGGCGGTGGTGTTGTGGTCATTCTGCTCAGGACCATGAACTCGCTCAAGCAGCTGTACACGATGGCCATGGACGTCCATTCTCGATACCGGACCGAGGCGCATCAAGACGTCGTAGGACGATTCAATGAAAGGTTCCTGCTCTCTCTTTCCTCGTGTAAATCCTGTGTTGTAACTGATGACGAACTCAACATTCTCCCAATATCCAAACACATCGCAAACATCAAACCGGTGCCACCTAGAACGCAGGATGACGCTCTGCTGCCGCAAGAGCAGGAGCTGAGGGACCTAAAAGAATCCATGCAGGACACCGAATCAGTGGGTACTTTGGTAGACTGTTGCAAAACTTTGGACCAGGCTAAAGCTGTGCTGAAATTCATCGAGGCGATTTCCGAAAAGACTCTCCGGAGCACCGTAGCACTCACTGCCGCCAGAGGACGGGGGAAGTCTGCGGCACTTGGATTAGCCATCGCCGGAGCTGTGGCGTTTGGCTATTCCAACGTGTTTGTCACGTCGCCCAGCCCAGACAATCTGCACACGTTATTTGAATTCGTATTCAAAGGCTTGGACGTGCTTCACTACCAGGAACATCTGGATTACGAAATCGTGCAGTCTTTGAACCCCGAGTTTAATAAAGCCGTGGTCAGAGTTAACATCTTCAAGGAACATCGCCAGACCATTCAGTACATCCACCCCGCTGACGCAGTCAAGTTGGGTCAGGCGGAGTTGGTCGTCATTGATGAGGCTGCTGCTATCCCTCTGCCCCTAGTGAAAAATCTGCTCGGGCCTTATCTCGTGTTCATGGCGTCTACAATCAATGGCTATGAGGGCACAGGGCGCTCTCTTTCTCTCAAACTGATTCAGCAACTGCGCCAGCAAAGCGCAGAAAGCCAGCAGAATCTGTCGGCTGAGAACAAAGCCACGAGCACGGCTAGACTGGTTTCAGCACGCTCGCTCCACGAGGTTTCTCTCCAAGAGTCTATTCGATACGCTCAGGGTGATCCCGTGGAGAAATGGTTGAACGAACTCCTGTGCCTGGACTGCTTGAGTATACCACGCATCATTTCAGGCTGTCCTCTGCCTGAAACTTGCAATCTGTACTATGTGAACCGTGACACACTGTTCTGCTACCACAAAGCATCCGAAGCCTTCCTCCAGCGTCTCATGGCTCTCTATGTAGCATCTCACTATAAGAACTCCCCAAATGACCTACAGATGCTCTCGGATGCCCCGGCTCACCATCTCTTCTGCTTGTTGCCTCCGGTTCCCCACACTCACAACTCTCTGCCAGAGGTTCTGGCAGTCGTGCAGGTGTGTTTGGAGGGCGAGATTTCCCAGCAGTCTATCTTCCACGGCTTGTCTAGAGGGAAAAAGGCTTCGGGAGATCTCATCCCTTGGACTGTATCGGAGCAATTTCAAGATTCTAAGTTCGGGAGTCTTTCAGGTGGAAGGGTAGTGCGAATTGCGGTGAATCCTGATTACCAGGGGATGGGATATGGGACACGTGCAGTGCAGCTCCTGCAGCAGTACTATCAAGGAGAGTTTCCTCTCTTGGATGACAAGCAGCCAGACACAACCGCGTTCAGCTCTGTCAGCAGCGAGGCCATGAGCCTCTTGGAAGAAGTCGTGTCTCCTCGAACGGATCTGCCTCCCCTCTTACTGAAGCTGAACGAGCGGACTGCGGAAAGACTGGATTACCTGGGTGTCTCATATGGCCTCACACCCCAGCTTCTGAAATTCTGGAAAAAGGCTGGATTCGTCCCTGTTTATCTAAGGCAGACAGCAAATGATCTGACTGGGGAGCACTCGTGTATCATGCTGAAAGAACTCAACGCCGATGACGCGGCAGAACAGATTCGGTGGCTGCCAGCTTTCTGGAAAGATTTCCGACGGAGATTCCTCTCTCTGCTTTCCTACCAGTTTAGCAAATTCAGCCCAACGTTAGCCTTAAACATACTGCAGAACAAGAGCATCGAGGACGACGACCCAGCAACAATCACGAGTGCCGAATTAAAAGCCCAGTTCCTCCCATACGACTTGTCTCGTCTTGAGATGTACTCCAGAAACATGGTTGACTATCATCTGATTATGGACTTGGTGCCTGCCATAGCACGGATGTTCTTCCTCAAACAACTCGGCGATATCTCGCTGTCCGTTGCACAGTCTGCTCTGCTTTTGGGACTTGGTTTGCAGCACAAAACTATCGGTAATCTAGAGAAAGAGATTAATCTGCCAAGCACTCAGCTCATGGGCCTGTTTAACCGTCTCATGCGGAAAGTAGTGCAGTTGTTCAACACTATCCAGGAGAAGGAGGTCGAGGCTGAGATGGCCCCCGTCAAAGACGTTAACATGGAACCGACTGCTCAGGCGCTGCACAAAGAACTGAACGAGGCTGCCAAGGAGTTTGAAGAGAAACACAAGGAAGACATGATGAAGATGAAGGATATGGATCTTTCTGAGTACATGATTCGAGGCGATGATGAAGAATGGACCCAGGTGCTGAAGAAAGCTGGTCAGACAGCAATAGTGAGCATCAAGAGTGATAAGAAGCGCAAATTGGAAGAGGCAAACAAGAAAGAGTGGCAAGGCAAAAAACTGAAGAAACAAAACAAAAAGAAGGGACACGTTTGAGGGGAAAAAGACAGAATTACTAGAAAAACATTGCTTGCGATATTTTTTTTTTTTTTTTTTTTTTTCAAACAAGTATTTCCATGCAAATCACAACCTTTGCACTGTAACACAAATCCTTATTAATCATTATTTTTTAATTAACATAAACGGTATATTTTCATTCCTGGTGATATTTCTTTTGAGTGAGCATCTATGAAAGTACAGCGATAGTAAATAAATATAATGTGTATATGTATGTGTGACCCATCGCTGCAAAGTGGGTATTAAGTCGGAAATTATTTAATTCCCTGTTGAACTTTTGAACACGATTTTCTCAAAAGTGGCATGCAGCATTCTTAGCTACATATGTTATAAAATTTGGTATCATTTTAAAGCATACTATATCAGCTACAAAATGGTACCATTCACTCAAAATGAATAATTTCTGACCTAATACTCACTTTGCTGTGATAGGACACACACACGCACAATTTTTTTTCCCATGGAAGGTAATATTTTTTATTTTGTACCTTGGGTGTACTCCCTGGGAAAAAAAAATTGACACTATGCTGACATAAAGGTTCCCTTTTCCCCTTACATTCATTCCTGTAATGCATTCAAGGTAATACACGAAGTATTCTGTTTTTTTTATCAAGTATTTGTTAATGTATTAAGAAAATCCAGGACAAATTAATGACAGTAAGATAAAGTGAGGTTAGTCCTCTCAACAGGGAAAAGGGTTACACACTTGGAGAATGTGTGAAAGTAATTGTAAAAAAAAAAAAAAAAAAAAAACTATATATTTAACATGTAAAATGTGGACTTTTTGTTAGAATTGTACAAGTCTCAAACACTCTATAAGCTTTGAGTGAATATCATTTATTAAAAGAACCACAATGCAGTGTATGCAGCCTATTTGTGTTTATTTTTATTTTCGCAATAATACTGAACAAATTGTGCTGTTATGTTTTAATTAACATTTTTATTAAAAAATAAAAGTCATCATTTGCTCCCTACAACACAATTAAAAAAATCACTTAAAATTGCTATAGAATGAAAAAAAAATAGGATGAAGCTTATGGGAAAATATTCAAGTCAACAGTTTGTTGTTCAGGCAGTGGTGGTACGGTGCTGGACTACTGATCCCAAGGTCGGGGGTTCAAGCCCCACTGACAACAGGTTCTCACTGGGACTGCTGTCCCCCAGTGCAGCTAACTGGGTTATCAAAGGCCGGCCATGTCTCTCTCTCACTGTCTGTGGTAAGAGGCCTGTAAAAGAACCATTGCTGATGAGCATTGCCCTCAGCGAGTTTCTGCCCTGCGATGGCCTGGTGAGCTGTCCAGGTTGTACTCTGCCCTCGCTGAGAGTCGGCTGAGATGGGCACCAGCCTCCTCGCGACCCTAATTAGGATTAAGCGCTTCTGAAAATGATGGTTTCGTTCAGGCTTGGCTAGTGAATGTGACATAGTAGACTATACACAATGTTTATCCAGGGAAGAAAGTTGAAATTTAATAATTATTTTACTTTTTCATTTTGTTATAAATCTCCAGAAGCGAGAAAATAAGTAGTGCAATAATTGTATGATTGGAAGTTTGGAAAATATACAGTACCAGTCAAAAGTTTATACAGTTTCTTGTGTGTCCAAAATTTTGACTGGTACTTATATTTATAAGAATAAGGGTGGACACTATATCAGCATTTGCATACTGAAAACACTCAGCACCAAAATATTCATAGACATAC
>JAQMYF010000026.1:20378427-20401669 GCA_030014195.1 Neosilurus mollespiculum | reverse complement strand
CAAATTTAAAAATACTGTGCACTAAATTACCAACAGCTCTTTTCCTTTCATTAATAAAAATCATATTTAGTCCTCGTCTAGGAGTGATGATGTAATGCATTTGCAGTTTTCTGGTGCATTCATAATAAAATATTGATTATTTAAAACAAAAAAATGAAAGATATGTTATTTTCAGACTTGCTTTTGTTTTGAATGTCATTTGAGGTAGGCGCTGTTTGTGTGACGTCATTAATGTGCGACAGCTCCTCTCTCCATGTGAACTCTGCTAATGGTGGAGTTTCCCAAATACTACGTTTGGTTTTACTTTAAAAATTCACAACAGCTCAATAATAATTCATCATGGCATTAAGGACGAGTTATCGCTTGTGTCTGGATTTGTTTCGGTCGACAGTGAATATCCGTGTGGGTGGATATTTGGGGTTTTCTGTGAGATTCGCTCACACTGGCTGTGGAAGATGGGCTCTCTCTCTTCACTCACCGCTGTTTTTATTCCAGAATAACTTTTATTCCAATAATTTGGGTTTTCGGCGGACTTTTAAAAGTGCTGTAGCGTCACTGAACGAAAACCTTGGCAAAATCCAGTCAAAACATTATCATTTGGTGTATACATGCAAGGTAAGAGTGTTTTTCTCTAGTTAAATAGCATAATAATGTAATGATGTATCAATGACTAAGGAGTCGACTCTTTAACTGTAATCTTTGTTAAATGAATCGACTCTAAGTCTGATGAAGAAGTCGACTCTTTAACTGAACTCTGGTAAATGAGATCATTCTAACTGAGCTCTGAAAGGAGTCGAATCTTAAACTGAACTCTGATAAAGGAGTCGATTCCTAAACTGAACCCTGATAAAGGAGTCGAAGGAGTTGGCTCTAACTGAACTCTGATGAAGGAGTCGACTCTTTAGCTGAACTCTGATAAACGAGCCGACTCTTTAACTGAACTCCGATGAAGGAGTCGACTCCTTTGTTTATGTTGTGAGTATGGGAGAAATTATAAGACATGTAGCTGCCAGCAGCGATTCCCGGGGTCCAAGCAAAGAGACTAATGAAGAGGTGGTGATTAAGAGGAGTGTTGAAGATATGAAGTGATGATGTCATAGTGTGGCTTTTTACCATAAAAGGAAAAAAAGGGTTGAATAACAATCATAACATAATAATAACATAATAATAACATAATAACAATGGGGTTTAATAGGAGAAAAAATTCACAAGTGATAATGGTCATGTCTCATTTCATTAGCTCTTAAAAAAAGCAGTGGAGCACTTATTTTCCTCCCTCACTATTCATTACAAAGCCAAGGTGAAGGTAAATGCAATGTAGTTATACTGTGGGATGCAGGTGCGCTGAGTTCCAGTGATCTGCAGGGTGACAAGCACTTGGAACCTTATCTGGTTAAGCAGCGTGTATTATTAGGAGGAGGTGAGAGAGCGAGACAATAAAAGACTAAAGCACTGCCACGTGACTTTTGGGTAGTAGACATGATGCAAGGGTGAAAGTGAACTGGTTCCTGGTAGAAATAGAATAGAAAGCCTTGTGTTGTTGAGCACTACAGTGAAGTTACAGGTTCTGCCTCCAAAACAATGCAAAATGATAAAAAATGAGATGTGATCATAAAAAACAGGCCCATTCACACCAATATACAAAAAAAAAAAACATAACTAGTAAATTGAGGAGTTATTTTACTTTTACTGAGAAATATGATGTACATTGTGAGTAGTACTAATAATAATCATCATTATTAAGATAACAGTGGATTTTCCCTTTATATACCATCAATAATATATTTAAAATGAATTAAAAAATATAACTTTATTAACTTTATTGTGCTCTCTCACTCGCTCACTCATTTGCTGACCCGCTTAATCCTATTAGGGTCACAGGGAGGTTGGCACCTATCTCAGCCGACACTTGGTGAAGGCGGGGCACACCCTGAACACATCGCCAATTTGGAACAGCAAATTAGCCTGTTGTGCATGTCTTTGGACTGTGGGAGGAAACCAGAGTTCCCAGAGAAAACCCATGCAAGCACGGAGAGAACATGCAAACTCCTCACAGAACTGCCCAAGCCTGGGACTCGAACCCAGGACCTTCTTGCTGTGAGGCTGACGTGCTAACCACTACAGCTCGTGTGCTCTATCGGTCGACTTTAAATTTTCATGTTTTTTTTAATAAAAACACCTACATTCACTTCAGTTGAGTTTAATTTATTGCTTGTACTTTTCTCATGTTCTCCTGACTGAATGATTAAACATACCCCATGTGTAAGGTACTTTCTAAACTGATCCTCTTCGTGACTGTAGGTCTGTTCCACACGTTCCATGAAGAAGATCTCCAAGATGGCATATCACAACGGCGTTGTTATAGTAACATGTCCAGGCTGCCAGAACCATCACGTCATTGCCGATAACCTTGGCTGGTTTTCTGATCTGGAAGGAAAGAGGTGTGAAGGAAGGAGATTGTGATTCTTACACTTCAGTGCCAGTACTTAATCACCACTTAATCACCACTTTAAACCTAGTGTTTTTAAGCAAACCTTTAATGTCAGAAAGATTTGGTTTTGCCTTTTGATTTTTTGGAGAAACTTTCGAGCACAGCTGTTTAAAGATGTTTGTGTGATGTGGTAGAGGAATGTATACAGTATATAAATGCTTCCTTCCTGTCCAAACAGTACTCGTGATGAACTGCTCCTGATTACAGAACAAGTGTCCGGATTTCATGAAACATAAAAATAGTCCATGATAACTAATTGCACTACATAAAGCCCCAGTGTACAGGGAGTGGAAATAAGTATTCAGACACTTAAATATCTACCTGACTTGTACACAGTATCTTAGATTTTAGATTTAACTCACTATGTTTTTATGCTATTCATTTAAGAAAGACAGCTCATGTGTACGATATGATTGGGGTTTAAAAAAATCTATATAATGCTCAATAATCTCCAAGAAGGAACTAACCAGTGACATCCACTGAGCCTGAGGTGAATAATTGTTTTAATATATAATACACAGGTTTAGTACACAAAAAAAGTACACTAAAACAAGATATTTATAGTTTACTTTATCCATGACAGAGGCAGGTCAAGTGGGCTCTGTGCTAAGCACTGTGTAGCTAACGGCGTCTTTTGAGCCTACTGATTTATAGTTTAGTGCATACTGAAGTGTAAGTAGCCTAAACCACACTCCGTAAATGTGTTCCAGTATAAACACTACAGGGAAACAGGAAAAACAAACTAAAACGAGGTTTTTATTATATACATATTTATTATCATTTATTATGCATATATGTATTTTTTCATTTTAAAGCATAATAATGATGACGCCACTTGCTTGAAGTAACCATGACAAACTGTAAGTGTCCATCATTGTGATTTAAGCGTTATCCACTCAGAATAATGTTTTGTAATCTCGAGATAGTGGACCAGTCAGATTGCGCTGTTCCTGTGCAGTATGTACTTTTATGAAATACATTTACATTTATGGCATTTATCCAGACCGAGTTATATTTTTAGCTCATTTATACATTTGAGTATTTGAGGGATAAGGGCCGTCATCCTCACAGCAAGGGCCCAACAGTTGCAACTTGGTGGTACTGGGCTTGAACCCCAGTCTTAAAACAGAACCTTAACCACTGACCCTGAAATACTGTATGCATTAAGGAATATGTAAAAATTAAACATAACAAATAGAACTAATTTGCTCATTATGTTGTGATATAAAGTAAAGAATGAAAAAGTGTACATCAAATAGATAAATGTGTTTTATTGTAAAAAGAAAATGATGTAATCAAACATAATTTCATGTGGTTAAATAAAATATACAGTAATAATAATACACATGCAATTTCTGCTTTATATATATATATATATAAAAACACATTTACATTTATTTATTTTATTTATTTATTTTGGGGGGGGGGTGTTTGTCTATCTATCTATTTATTTATTTTTGGCTATTCTTGTTTTTGTAGAAACATTGAGGAGATTCTTGCGGCCAAAGGGGAGACAGTGAGGCGAGTTGCTGACGACGCAGCCATAGAGATCGTTGCTGAGGAGACGGTTAAAGAAGCGATGCAAAGAAGTAAAGACGACCAAGAAACTCTTTCTGATAAATCTCTGCTGTAGTAATGGAAATTCCGAAATTGACTGTGGATACCGTGTATAAATGTATAAAATGTGTGAATCAAGGGTGTAAATCTGCTGTTTTTTTGTCTGATTCAAGAGTCTGGTGAGGGAATGAATGTTTATAGCTATTATAACATAAGTGATAATAGGAGCTAACTTTTTTTGCAGATGTCCAACAACATTACATGTAAACAAAATAAAAAGTATGAGGTGCCGGTCATTAATATAAAGAGTAACAGTGTCAGAGTCAAAAATTCATTCTAATATGAGCCCCTTGGAGCAACAGTGGGCTATGTATATTTTAGGAGGGCGATTCAAAGTTTTAAGGTTATAAAATCATTGGTATGATTCAAATTTCAATGCTTTCAGTCTCACTGAATATTTCTCCTAGATTTTTTATTATTTTTTTTTTATTGTTTGTTTTTTTGGCCTATAAATTTTGCCAAAAATTGTGATTTTGGACTTAAAAGAATTGCAAAATCCTGGGTTGAAATTGTATTTTTCAGTGCAACAGTGATCTAAGTCCAAATGTCCAGGAAATGTAGTAATATTACGAAAAATAATAAGTAACATTCAGTTAAATTCTAACAAGCTGATGCAGTGGTGTCCTAGCTAAAGCAATACATACTTTCCGAGTCCTCTATTAACTGAAGAATTTGATTTAATCTGGACCTTTCCAATATGGCGGAAGCCTTGACGTGTGACAGTAGCTCGCGGAAGCGTCTAACTGGGTATCAGGTGACATGTTGGCTCTATCTAGTGGATATGAACGAATTTGATCATTCGTACTGCATGCCTGACGTTTCGTAGAAACATCATCGTCCTTTAATCGGTAAATATAAAGGTGAAGGAATACTCTGACACGTTTCCCTCCTGGCCGGACATTTGACCCATTTTGCGCAGTAACCTGTGGCTAAATATTAATTCATGCATGATGCAACAACACATCTCATTCATTTGTCACGGTTCAGTCACGTTCTGTGCAGCCCCATCATCTTATCTCGTGATCAGTGTACTGCGGAAGTGTTCCAAACCATACTCACTGCACTGCACAAACCGCCTATGATGCGCGTTCTCGAAAACGGCGGCGACACGCATACTAAGTGTACTAGATTGCGGTTCGGGACGCGGCCACAGTTCAGGCAGTGCTGGCGGTTTTGCGAAAGGCCCGATGCAGACTCCGGCGAGTTGAGTCACGGCTCCCTTCGAGACCGCTGACAAGTTTAATACGTTTTATTAAGGTACTTATTTAGTCATTCCGACTAAGAAGAAAGCCCCGCTGTAACGCCATGGAGGTGTGTGAGGCTTTGAGTGAAGCCGAGCGGCCTCGACACCGGCCTTTTCTCATCGGGGTGAGTGGAGGAACCGCCAGTGGAAAGGTAACACACACACTCTTTAACCTACCACTGTGTGTCTCACATCAACAACACCGCTCTGTTCGCTCTGTGGTCGTTAAGGCGACAAGGTTCAGTCTCTCGTGAGAAATGTCAGCTAGTTAGCATGTCAACAACATCCACCATAATTTATGAAAACACAAAATATGACACCTCGATATTAGCATGAAGCCTCCACAGTCCTGTTAGCATACAGCTGAGGGAATGCTACTGCGTGTCCTGTAACTGCTGTGTTTTGCTAATTATGCTAATATCTAATGCTAGCTAGCATGTCGTCAGAATAGAGAAGGCTAACAAGGCATCCTAGTGTTACTAAGACCACACAGGTGTGTGTGTGTTCGCTTTGGAAACACCTTTCAGGGGAGAATAATCTCCTCAAAAACACCTCAAAAGGCTTGTTCAGATGTCGCCAGATGACGTCACAGGCAAATTAAGTGAATGACCGGGGGGGGGTCATGAGAGGATTTTACATTCTGTCATCTTAACTCCCATTAAATTAGCCCTGTCCCACCTCAGTCTCATGACAGAAGCAAATCCATTCCCATGTTGTGTTAAAATTCATATTCGCATCACATAGAGAAGAGAAATACTCAGTAATTGCATATATACACACACACACCCATCAGCCATAACATTAACACCACCTGACTGGTCTGTGACGAGACAGCCTCATAGACAGAACTCCCAGTGCACTGCAGCTCGCCGTGTATGAGGCTGCCTCGTCACAGACCAGTCGGGTGGTGTTAACGTTATGGCTGATAGGATCACCAAATTTGGTGGATGGGTTCCCCTCAGGAAGATCTTGGTTGGGTTTGTATATGGGTGCCCTTCAACCTGTTCCAAGGTCACAGCAGTTACCTGAGTCCAATTTTTCTCTGTTGGGCTTATCAAGGTTTGTTAGTGCGATAATGTTAATAGAGAATGACATAGGGTCACTGAATTTGTTGCATTGGTTGCCCTCAGGAAGGTCTTGGAATGGGATTGCATATGGGCCACCTTGATCTGCCGGTGGAAGAATCTGGACCCATATAGTCCATTTTTATTTTATTCTTAATTATAAAGACACAGAAATGGTACTTGTTAGCGTGTCCCAAAAACTGTGAGACATCCTGAATTGTGGGCCAGCTGTATAAGTGAGGCATGAAAGCTGTCTATTAAATTGTTGATGAAAAGCCATGTCTTTGCTGTCAGTCCACAGTGTGTGCCAAGATCATGGAGTTGCTGGGCCAGAACAAGGTGGACCATCACCAGAGGAAAGTGACCATCGTAAGCCAGGATTGTTTCTACCAAGTGCTTACTCCAGAACAGAAGGCAAAAGCTCTGAAAGGCCAATACAACTTCGACCATCCAGGTAAACAGATAAAGTCTGTCTACTCACAGCAGAATCTCGCAATGTGATGCGCAGAATGGGGAAATCCTGTGAGCAAGAGCAGCTTATCTACACGTGATAATAATAAAGATAATAATGGTAATGGCTATAATACACCTTTTATAACATCATTTATGACCAGGACACAGGAAGGCAAAAAATTTTCCTTTACGCTCAGTTCATCCTGGTGAACTTTAACCCCTTGACCCGCTGACCTGAAAAGATGGAGAAAGAAATGAAGAACTGTAGTAAAGATGATTCATGGCATGTTTATAAAATGACAGGCAGGTTTCAGTGTCACCTAGAACCAAAGACTCTCATGTCTTGATTGAAATTTTCTGGAAAATCAGGAGACATGAAATAAAAGTAGTGACATTTTGTGCTCAAATAAATAGCTTGGCTGTATGTCTTATTTAAACAATATGCATTTGAACATAAAGACTTCATTAGGTAGTGTGTTTATTTCTGCAAAAAAATAGTCTATGATCTCAGCACAGAGCCTTTTCCTGTTACGTCTAAAGGTCTAGTATATACTACATGGGAACGGCACAATCTGATTGGTTGGCACTTTCAGGATAATTAATGCATATGGGCTTTTCAATTCTGTAGCGTTCACTGAGCCTAAGGTGCATGATTGTTTCTTTTACTTTGGAACAAAGGCAAAAACACATTAAATTATTTATTATGAAATTTTATATACACACACATTTGTATGTGTGTGTTTTAAATCATGATGGATTTAAGTGAGCTCTGAGTGCACATGGCAAGAAGGTGCATACTATAAGAGCTACATAGAGTTTATGTATATACTGCTTGGAAACATAAAGAAAAGCAAACTATAACTAGTGATTATTTTATAGTTAATATTTTCATATATTCACCATAAGACAGTCCAGGTGAGTTTGGCCTACACCAGGTTAATAGCATTGTGTAGCTAAAATCATTGCTACTCATTCAGATTTATTATGTACTACATAGAAACGTGTGTAAACCATGCACTATGGGTGTGGGTTTTTATATTATGCTCTATGACAGTGACAAACTGTGAATGTCTGTAAGCATTGCAACTGGAAATAATGACCTTTAAGCCCAGGGATCTAACCCACGACCTTCCTGCTGTAAGATGGACATGCTAACCACTACACCACTGCGCTGCCACCTTGTTTTCATATAGTAAAAAATATCGTCCTATGACCATGTGAAAGGCTGTTTAACACATATAATCAGTATATCACATTATTATTACAGCTTGTTGACGTTTGTACTATTGTATGTGTTCTGTAAATTATGTAAAGTAGTACGGGCTTACTTTTAGGTATAGCAATGAAAACACTCTCCCTCACTCTCTCTCACTAGATGCATTCGATACAGAGTTGATGCTCCGGACGCTGAAGGACATTGTAGAAGGAAAAGTTGTAGAGATTCCAACGTATGACTTTGTCACGCATTCCAGGTGAGAGACGACTAAAATCAAAATATTACTATAAAATGTATAGATATTATTAGAGACCATTGATTACATGATCAGTTTTGGATTTTAGGCATGTGACTATCACATGCAATATACAGAATATTACACTGTGTGTGTGTGTGTGTGTGTGTGTGTGTGTGTGTGTGTGTGTGTGTGTGTGTGTATGTAGGTTAGAGGAGCGGATCTGTGTTTATCCAGCCGATGTTGTTCTGTTTGAGGGAATTCTGGTGTTCTACACGCAGGAAGTCAGAGACATGTTCCATATGAAACTGTTTGTTGATACAGACTCAGATGTACGTCTGTCACGCAGAGGTACACACGCACACACAGACACATGGATTACCTGGTGCATGTAAACATGTTTGCTTCTTTATCTCACGTGTATGTGTTGCATGCAGTTCTTAGAGACATGCGGAGAGGTCGTGACTTGGAACAGATCCTTACACAATACACCACTTTCGTTAAACCTGCCTTCGAGGAGTTCTGCTTACCAGTGAGAACACACACACACACACTCATTAATGTAATACATTCCCTAGCCCCTTACCTTAACCTTAAAGTGAAATGAAAGGAAAGCCTTCCATCCAAACTCTCCTGTGATACTGAAAATAAGTATATTTTCATCATCAGGTGGTTTTCGTTTACATTCTTGAAGTTGCAGTCTGCTGAAACGTGTTCATCAGTGTGCGTTAGCCTGTTTGAAATGGCTGCCATTTGTATTCATGAAAAATCAGGAGAACAGGACGTAGGCGTGTCAGTTCCAGTAAGGCAGGATAACGGCAAAAATAACAGTATACCGATTTTAAACTAACAAATTAGATATGAACTTTAATTAGGTACATCTGTACATAATACTACATCACGTTTACATATCAGTCCACTCGTTTACATGAATGCATGGTATGTATACCACAACACTTCCACGGTAACTGTTTCTTTAAGCTCACGCATGTCCCACTTTTCGAAGTACAAGGGCCCCCCACCCCCGTGTGAGGATCTAATACTTATTTTAATTTTTATTTCTACAAAGAAGGTTTTATTGAGCATAGTGTGTTTACACAGACATTAACTATGCATGCAAGCTTGTATTAAGTTTGGGTTTAGTTTCTCTTTAACTATTAAAGCTAAATGCCTAACTTAACTTAAGACTTGGTTTTAGGGTTCAGGTTAAAATTAGGTTAAAGGACGGCTTTAATGTAATTATAACCTGAACCTTGAAACCAAGTCTTAATCCTCAAAAGCCCATAATTGTAGTCCTGTCTGTTAATGCAGTTATCAGCCATTGCATCAGTTCAGTGCATCCATTCATGCAGTTAGAGATCAAGAGCTTCAGTTCATGTACAACTCAGAACCAAACCAAAAGTTGGGACAGTATGGAAAATGTAAATAAAAAACAAAGTAGTGATTTATAAATTACCTTTGACTTGTATTTCATTGCAGACAGTATGTTTATGTCTGGTCAACTTTATTTCATTTGTAAATATACATCCTTTCCTATCATTCAGACCTGCAGCATAATCCAAAAAAGTTGGGACAGGAGTATTTTAGGGCTAGTAATGTGGTAAATTGGTTAAATAATGATGTGATTTGAAACAGGTGATGTCAGCAGGTGACTGTAATCCTGATTTGGTACAAAAGCAACATCCAAGAAAGGCCTAGTCCTTCCGGAGCAAAGATGGGTCGAGGATTGCTGGTTTGCCAACAAGTATGTGCAAAAATTCTTGAAATGTTTAAAAACAATGTTCCTCAAACAAAGATAGGAAGATATTTGAATATTTCACCTTCGACAGTGCATAACATTCTGAAAAGTTTCAAGGAATCTGGAAGAATTACAGTGCGTAAAGGACAAGGGCGCAAGCCTAAGCTGAATAACCGTCTCCGATCCCTCAGGCGGCACTGCATCAAGAATCGGCATTCATCTATAAATTATATAACCACATGGGCTCAGGACTACTTTGGCAAACCTTTGTCAATACTATAATACACTGTAATCGTCTGTTTTCTGGGCTCGGAGGCGTCTGGATGGACCATCACACAGTGGAAAGGTGTACTGTGGTCAGACGAATTGGTATTTCAGGTCTTTTTTGGAAGAAATGGACACCATGTGCTCTGGAACAAGGAAGAAAAGGATCATCCAGACTGTTACCAGCAACAAGTCCAAAAGCCAGGGTCTGTCATGGTATGGGGTTGTGTCAGCGCTGTTGGCAAAGGTAACTTTCACTTCTGTGATGGCGTCATTAATGCTGAAAAATATATATGGATTTTGGAGCAACATATGCTGCCTCCAAGAAGACTTCTTTTCCAGGGACGCCCATGCATATTTCAACAAGACAATGCAAGTCCACATTGTGCTCACATTACAAAGGCCTGGCTGCGGAAGAAGAGGGTGTGGGTGCTCGACTGGCCTGCTTGCACTCCCGACCTGTCTCCAATGGAGAATGTGTGGTGCATTTTGAAGCACAAAATGCACCAACGAAGACCCCGTATTGCTTCCCTACCTTAAGAGTTGTTTGCAGGATGAATGGGACAAAATAACACCAGAAACTCTTTATTACTTGGTGTCTTCAGTCCCTAAAGGTCTTTTAAGTGTTGTGAAAAGGAACGGCAACATTACAAAGTGGTAAATGCTTTACTGTTCCAACTTTTTTTGAAATATGTTGCAAGAACCAACATTGAAATTAGTGTTTATTTTAAAGAAACAATAAATTCTAAATTCTTATCAATTAAATAATGTGCTGTTGTATTGTTTTCAATGTAATACAAGTCAAAGATAATTTAACAAATTACTGTTTTCAGGTTTGATTTTAATTTAACATAATGTCCCAACCTTTTCTGATTTGGGGTTGATTAGAAAAGACGAGATTATTCCTGAGGTTTTCACACCCAAGCCTTTAACCCATCCAAAGTGAGCGCATGTACGCACACACACACTAAAACAGTGAGCACACACACCTGTCCTTAAACTTACCAAAAATACTTAAAAAAAAAAATAAAATAAAATAAAAAATTCTCACTGACAATTAACATTCCTTACACAACAAACAATGATAGCAATACTTTAAACAGCCTAGATGTTAAAAACAACAAGTTTGTAACCAGTAACACAACTGACTTAAAGTGTCACCCCGCAGCCATTTTGAGTCCTTAGCATAAATTACTGAATGCTAGCTTTTTGCTAACCAAATAAATACACAGTTTTTAACCTTATTCTGTGATTCTGAAAAATACTTAATTTTTTTTCAAAGATGGATCCATTGGATACGTAAATTGTTTAACAGAAAGTACGAATTTGTTTAATGAATGTGAAGTTAACACTCACTTTCCAACTCTAAGATGACAGTAAAATATCTGAGGCACTTTCTGGTTCTTCTTGACAAAAGGACCCCTATGGTTGTCTATGAAACTGCCTCTTTAAAAAATGTGATCTTCCATGTTACACCACAGGACAGCATTTTCATTACAAAGATTAATTTACTGTGATTATTATTAGTCTTGTGTGTTTTAAAATCTTACATTAGTAAATATGTATGACTTAATGCCAAAAGGCTTCAAGTACATTTATTTTTAGAAATTATTTAATTTTATACATTTATTACAGTCCCACCGCAAGACTTTTTGCATGTTTACTATGAAATAAAACGAAAATGATGCACATCATTAATCAAAAAGTAAAACACCTAAATAAATCATTCTATTTTGATAATATCCTCATGAGTTATCTTGACCTAATTACTAAAAATCATGTGTCATGTCACCCACCCATATATATATATATATATATATATATATATAAAATGCTGGAATGTATAATAAATGGAACAGTTTGTTTATAAGTTTTGTATCCATCCTTTTCCTTCCAGACCAAGAAGTATGCAGATGTGATAATACCTCGTGGAGTAGACAACATGGGCAAGTATAAAATACCGAAATACACAGAAAAAAACTCATCAGTTCAATAAAACTGAATTACCCTGGTGTCCCACTTTCATTTTTTTTCCTCTCCCATTCTTCCTTCATTTCCTTCCATCTTTACCTCTTAATTATTTAATTCTATCTATATTTCCATCCACACTTCTCACCATTTTAATTTTCTTTCCTCCCTTTCTTACTTCATGCTTAATATAATCTGACTGTTTCTTGATTGTATCCCACATTATTCTTGAGCTTATATTTAATCTGCGTCTCTCTCTCTCACTCACTCAGTGGCGATTAATTTGATCGTCCAGCACATTCAAGACATCCTCAGTGGCGATATCTGCAGGTGGCAGAGAGGAACTGCTAACGGACACCCCAAGCGCACCTTAAAGAGGGATTTGGATGAAGCGAGGGAGAACATAGACGGAGGAGGATCCACTCCCACAAAACGATCCCTGCTGGAACCCAGTACGCGGCCGCATTAAAGTCCAAACAGAAACAGGGGAATGTGCTTAAAACTTGAAAGGTAGAGAAATGCATGCTTCCATTCACATGTAACCTACACGCGCACACACACACACACACTTTTGCAAGTGTAATGATTCAGTATATAACTCAGTTATTGAACAGAAACAGGAAGTGAATGCTTTTTTTAATTTTTTATTATTTTTTTAAGTGCTGCTCAAATAATTCAAATCTGTGAAAAGCTATATTCATATCAGTGTTTATATTTGTGTGTGTATAGATATACACACATTCATACAGTGTGTGTGAACGAACATACACACACACACAGTGTGATTTGTTTAAAACAAACCATCAAATACACAGTCAGCAGTTTCTGAACTATGGACTGATTCTGCAGAAAATTCTGGTTTCTGTATCTGTTATGAATAATCTAAAGGCTCAGAGGGCAGATACGCTGTTCAAGTATTACGACACCTACTTGGTTTTGTTGTCAATTACCAAAAGCTTTGGTACATCCAAGTTACCTTAACGTTCCTTAAGCTCAGTGCATGTTGGATGCTTTTAGCCCTGACTCCGAGGTGCCCACTGTTCTGGAACTAAGCTCCTCCAGTGCAGTGTGCATTCGCTGAGTGCTCCTGTGGTGATGTTTTACAGACGTGATCTCTATTTATTTATTTATTTATTATAAACTCGGCAAACAAACGCCAATATAACTAGCATGTTCACTTTTCTGTGATGCATCTCATCCCAGTTGTAATAACATCAGTTTGAGCCTGAGAGAAAATCAGACGCACAACAGAGCCCTGAACCCAGTTTATTTCCCCCATTCATCTATTGGTGTGAAAGAGCGAGGGCAGAAGAAACACACTAGTAATGTTTCTGGAAGAACTCGTGACCCCACCGATTTTTCTCTTGTAAGTCACAGTAAGCTCATGCTTTTCTTGTTGTGTGAATTGGGAAACAGATGGTAGCCTGGTGGTAGGGCGCTGGATTACTGATCCCAAGGTCGGGGGTTCAAGCTCCACTATCTTGTTGTCACCGCTGTCCCCCCAGTGTAGCTAACTGGGTTATTAAAAGCTGGCCATGTCTCTCACTGTCTGCGGTGAGAGGCATGTAAAAGAACCATTGCTGACTTTCATCAAGAGTAGGCTGCATAGCCGTCAGCGTGTTTCTGCTCTCGCCCGGAGTCGGCTGGGATGGGCGCCAGCCTCCCCCTGACCCTAATTGGGTTTAAGCGGTTCAGAAGACTTCAGAGAGTTTGGAGTTTCTCTTGTGTTTAGTGGTGGTGGCGGGAATGGTTGTGTGTCGAAGCGATTCTCAGATTTTGAAAGTTGTGTAGCGCGCTCTCGAATTAGTACATGTACAGTGCTTGACTCATTTATTAGTCCACCCATCACAATTGAGAGAAGTGTAAATTGTTTGCTGTGGATTCAAATACATCCTGAAGACAACAATCCCAAACATCAGTGTCATTTATGTAGAAATTATTTGAATGAGAAACCGTAATCTGGAACACTGGACATGATGGAATAACCAAGAGTCCAGATTTGAATCCTCTTGAACAAATATAGTATTAACTGGTTCACAAATATTTCCTTCAGAGATGGTCTTTAGGAGCAGCTGCAGACATTTTGGAAAAACTCTGTTCCAGATTGTCTGTAGGTGCTCCCAAGGTCTGCCTCTGAAGGAAATATTTGTGAATCAGTTAATAGGATATAAAAAGAG
Organism: Neosilurus mollespiculum; assembly: GCA_030014195.1. Lineage (NCBI taxonomy): Eukaryota > Metazoa > Chordata > Actinopteri > Siluriformes > Plotosidae > Neosilurus > Neosilurus mollespiculum. Next base: position 20,387,203 of record JAQMYF010000026.1, on the reverse strand, counting down.
TGACTGTGACAGTTAGGTTATGTTGCCTGTTTTGTTTAAGCATTATCCTAAGGTTGGGAAGTGCTTAATATCCATCAGTATATACAACTTGGGAATGGTGCAGTCTGATTGGTCCACTATCTTGAGATTGAAAATCATTATTTCGAGTGGCTAATGCTTATATCAAAACCATAGACACTCACAGTTTGTCACTGTCGCATGGAGCAGGCGGCGTTATCATTACCTCACTCTAAAATTAAAAAATAAACCATTAAAATCTTTTTTGTTGTTTTTCTGCACAGTATAACTGAATGGATATTAAAGGAAAAAAAAAACAATAAAACATACAATTTTTGCTGTTATTAAGGCCAAAGAAGGTGTTTTTATATTAGAGTTTTCTGTTGAATTTAGTTTACCATTGAAGTAAAGTTCTTCAATTTTATTTTCTTCAACTAACAGACACAAATGAAATGTGAATTGTAATACATGTTCCAAAATATTTGCATTTCTTTCATTTTTTGATGGGTGGTCTAATAATCTTTAAGCAGTTTAAACATGCAGGGGGATCTTTTTAAATGAACAGTAGCTATTTTTACTTATGTGCTCCCTCTACAGTCAGGCATTTATTTGAAATCGCATTTATTTGTTTCATGTCTCATGAAACAGGGATCTTTAGAGAGTATCAGCAATGTATGACAAGATTGAATGGAATAACTTTATTATATCTGTATTCAATGTATTGTGAGAAATAACATAACTATTTTATTCAGATTTTTTTAATTATACAAGACTATTTCCACGAACAAATTGATAGCAACAGTTTCTTGGGTGAAAAATTCAACAATAATAATTTTTGAAAATTAAAACAAAAATGTTCTTACCATCAAATACTTCTTATTCAAATTTTTGTTGCCTTTTTTTACTATTGTTTGGAGTTTTGTTTTTAAATAGAAAATTTGTTTTGTCTTCCATTGGTTTGGCAAATTGCTTCGCCATTTTTTTTTACATTTTTTTTTACTCACTGTATACATTTATATTTAAATATTACAGTGTATTTCACATAAATCAGAATAAACGTTGTGTACGAGAATATAATTGTGTATATACTGTATATTAAAATCAATATCCAGACCCTGTGGGTTAAGGTGTAGTAAATTGCCCAGCTGTAATTTGACCTTCAGCTTTACTTTGAGGATATTTACATCCAAACAGCGTAAGGATTACCTCATTTAATTCTTTAGTTCAGAGACAAAAAAAATAATTGGACAGACGAACACTCAAATTAAAATTGTCATTTGGAATACTTGGTTGCAAATCCACTTTCGTTAAAGACTTTCAAAATGTAACTAAAGGTCTTCCATACTTCGTTTCATGGCAGCTCTTTTGAATCCGCCCCTTCTCACACTTAACTTTGCGTATTGTGTATGTCGCGATAGCTACGTATCATTCTACTTTTTACTTTGTAGGTGCAGTCAGAGGAACAAAAATCTTCCTCTTGCATTGTAACTATCTGTGTTGAGAACTGTGAAGCTGGCCAATTATCATACACTGATCAGCCTTAACATTAAAACCACTTGCCTCCTTTGTGTCACCAAAATGGCTCTGAGTCGTTGTAGCATGGACCCCTCAAGACCTCTGATGGTGTGCTGTGGTATCTGACAGCAAGATGTTAGTAGCACATTCTTTAAATCCTGTTAGTCGTCACACGGGGGCTCCATGGATTAGACTTGTTTGTCCAGCACACAGACTGAGATCTGAGGAATTTGGAGGCCAAGTTCACTCCTAGAACTTTTTGCCATGAATTAAGGTTTTAATGTTATGGCTTTTGGGTATATATTCTGATGGAGGACTACATTTGGATTTTGAATGCCCCTACATTAAAATAAATCTTCTGCTTTAGGCTTTGTCTCCGAGATATTGTGTGTATTCTCACCGACATCTTGTGCACTTTTTAGGTCCAAATATGAAATAATTTTATTTAGTGAACTATGTATGTAAATTAAACATATACAGCAATGGTTTCTCACAAAAGCACCAGAAAGAGGGTGTGAGATCATTGTGGGCTATTAAACCCAATAGATTTGCTGTGGAAATAATTCATTAATGTTAAAGTTGTTGTTTGACTGGCTTTAAGTCTCACATTAAAACAACTATAATAGATAAAATTTTTGTAATCACACTTCATTTTCTACCTTAATATTAATGTAGCAGGAAATGTCATGTGTGTATTGTCTGGATTTCCATAAAGCTGTTTATGCATTCTGTCTCACCTGTTGATATTTTTATTATAGTGAATAATCAGTTGTGTTTTGGTATGTTTTCATAAAATGTGAATAATTAAAAAAAATGTTTAACTCAATAACTCATAATTTAAAAAAATGTCTGATTTTAATTATTTTAAATAATAAAATTTGATTTAAAAAGTATTCAGCTGTGGTTTCCTGTGAAAACAGCAGTACAGGGTAAAGAAGTTACGCTACCATCTCACTCGTTCACTGAACCACTTAATCCGAGGCTGGAGCCTTTCTCAGCCAACAATGGGTGAAGGTGGGGTACACCCTGAACAGCTCACTAGACCATCACAGGACTGACACACACTCACACCAAGGGGCAATTTGGAACAGCCAATTAAGCCTAATGTGCATGTCTTCAGACTCTGGGAGGAAACTGGAGTACCAGGTGGATACCCATACAAGCACGGAGCGAGCATGCAAACTCCACACAGATACACCCTCGCTAAGCTCAGGCCTGGAACCCAGGACCTCCATGATGTGTACTGTGACATGCTAACCACTACACCACCATGCCACCTTGCACTAGCAAGAAGCTATAAAAAATAATTCTAGTATGATGATCAATGATTATTAATGGACTTCTGGAATTCTGCTAAATCAACAAGGCCTGTAATGGATTAGTGGCCTGTTCAGGGGGAACACCGCCTTCCATGACCCTGACGGACTAAGCAGTACAGGGGGATGAATGGATGAAACAGCAACAAGTCCGTAAACATTAGTTCTCCGATGTTGTCTTTGGACTTTCATTCAAAGATTACGTAATAGTGCAGTAGCTGATCATTTAAGAAATATGATTAATTGTGCTGCCTGCCAGGGATCACTATAGGTTTTCTTGCATACACACACTTCCTTCTAGTCCTTAAATGTTCCTCAACCAGTCAACTACTTTCAACCACACGTTCCGAGTCTTACAGAAATCATACTATTGTCCACCTCCTTCCTCAGTTGTGAATGGAGTTTTACAAAACGTTCACACAATCTTCAGAACACCATGCCATCATGCACCCCCTATTTTAATTTTGTATTAAATTATATTTAAACAGTTATTGGTGTGAATGCTGGAAGCATTCAAACCTATTATGTTCTAAGGACAAATTCTTTAATATTATTATTATTATTTCATCGCATTTTTTGGCACCTATCTCCTTCCACATTTTTCATCGTAGAAACGTCATTCAAACATCAAAACGTTCAGCTAAATTAGGACATTCTGGCGTCTATTTGTCTCATTCCTAACATTCAAACTTTCCGAAATATTCAACTTTTTCAGGATTTTTTTCCCATTAAAATGCATTAATGGAATGTTCAAATATTTCACATTTTCACACATTTTCAACTCCTTACCATTCATTCATACTTTCAGCTATTAAGACCAATTAAACATCAAAATGTTTCACATCTTCCATGGATTCAGGATTTCAAATCCCATTCAAACTTTTCGAAATATTCAACTTTGTTTGAGGTAAAGTTTTGGCAAAATGCTCAAAACTAGAGTGCATGACATCATCCGGTAGAGGAGCTGTGAAAATCTTGTCTCTCTTCAACTCGCTCTCATTCCCACAAGGTTTACTCTACATAGATCATTTTTACACCATTTTGCAGGAAACTTTGTGCTAATCGCAGACATGTGTCAGACTAAGTAAACAGACTAAGCAAACTGGCTCCAGACCCCTCCAAGTGAGAGGAGCACCAACCAACTGCCCCATCTACTCATATTATATATCTGACCTGCACAGTTTGAGGAAAGGACAAAGTACCACTTTTTCAAACTGCTCCCATGACCACAGTTTTTATCACAAACACATAAAAATCTACATCACTGTTCACAAGACTCTTATCTGTCTGATGGTGTCATTTTGAGGATAGGACTTGTGGTCTGGCCGCAGGAGTTTGTGAGGTGCACCTCAGCTGAATCTCAGTGAATTCAACTGTCAGAGGGAAAGGGCATGTAAGCCCTTTATTCAGTATATCTTAAAATATTCCACATACTTCAAACATTTCAGGCTTCATTCAACTTCAGCCATCCAGTTTAGCGTAAGCCTTTCAGCTTTCACACTGCAATTTCTTCAGAAATTGCATTCTCTAGTTATTATTTGTTGTTTTTTGTAACATTAAGATATTAAGATGTCTTCCCTGGAAGACTTGTAAAAACAAATTCTATAACCACAACTCACATGACATTAATTCTGGCCTCAATCTAAATTACTAGCTTATATCAAATAAATCGGTCACCTTAACCTTGCAAAAATTGCTCAGTACATCAAACCATGCTTTAATCGACTGAAGCATGCACATACCACAGCAAAAGTACCGACACAAACTTCTCTAGGTCCTGCAGAAATGGTGAAGTGTGTACATGTGGTGCCCCATGTAACAATAGTCAGTCTGCTATTTGATAATTAACTGTAGTTAAATAAAAATATCAACTGGGTGGATGCATTAAGGTTCCCATTTCTTATGAAAATACTTGAGAAATTCATTCAGCCTTTTGCTGAAGCAGCATTAAGGTATGGGCATGGATAAGCATCTGAATGCGACACAGCCACAAAATGTGTGATCGGCGCCCAGCGGCACTCCCCTGGCTCCCCACACCTGTCTGAAGGTGAAGAGCATAGAACCAAGCTGGGTACTTCATCACATTCAGCCTGAAGGCTATCCAGAGACGTAGCCAGTGATATAGGAATATGTGGTGTGTGCAGCAGTTTCTCTCCATACCTAAATGCCAATGTCTTCAGCTCCTGAGCCAGGTAGGTATACAGCTCCTTTCTCTCAGACAGCAGTTTCTTAAAGTCGACAGAATGTTTAGAATTGTGTGATCGATTGCCTTGAAGGTTCTCACTCTAATGTTATACACTGCCTGGCCAAAAAAAAAAAAAAGCACACATGAATACGTTGTTGTTCCCCCTTTAGCCTTGCTTACAGCACATAATCGTCATGCCATTGTTTCAACAAACTTAAACATCATCACATTTATTTCCATCCAGTGTCGGGTTCATTTCTCACCGACGTCTTGAATCAATGAGGGAAAAACTGAACCACTCCATAAAGTCTTCTCCAGCACATCCCGAAAACTTTCAATAGGGTTAAGGTCAAGACTCTGGGGTGCCAGTACATATGTGAAAATGATTCCTCGTGCTCCCTGAACCACGCTTTCATTATTTGAGGCCCCATTTTATATCTGTGCCATCAGGGAAGAAAAAGTCCATTGATGTGATAACCTGCTCATTCAGTGCATTCAAATCATCAGCTGACTTCATTTTATTGCCACATTAATGTTGCTGAGCCTCTACTGGACCAACTGGAGCAACAATGCCATGGAGATTACATGCTGTGATCAAGGCTAAATGCACTCCATCAAAATATTAGTGTTTTTCTAAGCAACATCTCACATAAGGACTGGTATGGAGGACGCTATACATAACTGGATTTACAAACATGTAACTGGTGATACATTTTTCTGTAAAGAGATGTTTATTAGGCATTTTGTTTTTTTGGAAGGAGTCTCCAGTGTCAGAAAGAGTCAGCGGTAAAGCTGCAACTTTACATTTTCAGACACACTAAAGTCCTCAAGGATAGAGGACTGCGGTTTCTCAGTAACTTCAAGGAAGTGTTAACAGGAACAAACTCGTTTCACAGACATTCTACAACATTAAATGCAACTATAAAAATAATAATAAAAAAAAGTATAACATTCATTCATAAATAAAAACTTGGAACATTACTGGCAAGTTGCAGTGCTGTGAGCAGAATAGAACACTGAGACATGCAGTTCTAGGAAATCAGTCAATGCACCAGGTTGCATCATATGACCCTATTGTTTTTTTTTTTTTCATACAGGAAGCTCCACTGTGGCGCAGTGGTTAGCATGTCTGCCTCACAGCAAGAACATCCTGGGTTCGATTCCCGGGCTCGAGGCGTTTCTGTGTGAAGTTTGCATGTTCTCCCTGTGCTTGCGTGGGTTTCCTCCCACAGTCCAAAAACATGAACAGTAGGCTCACTCACCCCTAGGTGTGAGTGTGAATGGTTGTATGAGTGTTGGCCCTGCAATGGTCTGGCGAGCTGACCAGGGAGTACCACGCCTTCGCCCAGAGTCAGCTGAGATAGGCGCCAGCCTCCCCGCGACTCTAATTAGGATTAAGCGGCTTAGAAAATGAATGAATGTCCCATCAGCGTTTTATTCCTCACTTACAATATTGGAAAATACTTCTGAGAATGGGCAATTCAGAGAACTTACTTATGCTGTCTCAGAGGAGAAATGCAAAACAACAACAGTTTGACGTCGTCTTCAAATCTGCTGGGACTAGGTGAGCTCACACACACACACACACACACACACACACACACACACACATACATACATACATAGAAAGAGTAGTTTTATTCAGGGGGAAAGCACAATATGTGGTAAGCACGAAAAAAGTAATTCCCAGGACTCAGTAAACAGAAGTGACACAATCAGACATGCCCACACACACACACACACACACACACCTTTTCTCTTACAGTCACTTGCAAACCTTCATGCAAGTGCACACACACATACATACACATTTACAGAAATCACAGCATGTTCAGTCCTTGTGTTTTTGCTTTGTTTCTTTTTTTAGTGCATAAAATTAGTTTAAAATAAAAAAGAATCTCAACATCTCTTTTATATATGAAGAGAATACCTGTACATCATCATACGCTTGGTATCATATACAATATATCACATATGGATAATGCAAAAAAAAAAAAAAAAAAAAAAAAAAAAAAAAAAAAAAAAAAAAAAAACAACCCACTAGAGATGTCATTGTAAATCTGTTGCCTGGCAGCACGAGTCACTCAGAAGTGTGTTTGTGATGGATCTGGAGTAATCAATCCAGACTTTATGGCAATGAGGAGGCCCTCCACACACACACACACACACACACACACACACAAAATAAACATCACAACTTTTTTTTACTTTCCACAACTGAACAGGGAGTCCCAGCAGCAGGGCATTATGGGTAACCCCAACCCTTTGACATGAGCCTCTTTAGTGTTCATCGCTGATGTAGACACAGTGATTCAGAACAAGCAAAACGCTTGCAGAGATCCATACTTTCTCACTCTCTCTCTCACACACACACAAATATACAAGTCTCACAAGGTAAGTCTTCGTGTGTGTGTGTGTGTGTGTGTGTGTATTAGTATTTTACTTTGTTCTTGGGAAATATTGCCTTTTCTCCACTCTGTTCTTTCATGTGTGTGTATTTTTTTCCATCTCCATCTTACAAACTCCAGGTTTCCCATCATTCCCTCTGTGCTCTCTGGAAAAAGGTTCTCTTGCTTGAGAAACGTCTTCTAGGTTTTCTCGTCACGCTCAGTCCGACGCCGCGTGATGTTGCGTGGTTTAATTTTCAGTGAAAGCTCCCACAATGCCTCCTCGGCCAGGTGGTCGCCGAAGTCGTTGAAGAACGCCACAATGTCATCGTTCCTCTTCAGCTCGTAGTGTCTGTGTGTTGGGGGAAAAAAAGAGAGGACACTTGTAATTTCAAACTAACAGCTAATGAACTAATACAGATTTCAGTATTAGATAATAAAACCAAGATGCTTAGAGAATTGTGGAAATGGTCCCTGAATTTAAATCACAGTGAATCACAGGGAGGCCTAAAGACTCCTTCAGCAAGAAACAGGACAAACTGGAAATAAAACTTCAATTTCATTCATGCCCTGATGGAGTCAACTAGCTCTGTGGGTTCAGTGAGCAATGGGGATGGTACATAATGCCACGAGTTCACAGTGTGAGTGCCCTGATTAAAAAAGTGTCCACGGGATTTACTTCATGGTGGAAATCAGGATGCATCATCTCTAGTCAGATATAATTATTATTTGAGTCCTCATGTCTTTAGAATTTAGAAACGTGACCAATAACGTGCCATAACCTGCTAAGTCACAAATGTATGATTTTGAGAAAAACACCCGTGTGTGGGTTTCCTCCGGGTACTCCGGTTTCCTTCTACAGTCCAAATACATGCAGCTTGGGCCAATTGGCTGTTCCAAACTGCCCCTAGGTGTGTGAGAGGTTTTGTGTGTTGGCCCTGTGATGATCTGGAGAGTTGTTCAAGGTGTACCCTGCATTCTCCCAATGTCGGCTGGGATAGGCCCCAGCCTCCCTGCGACCCTAATAGGATTAAGTGGTTCGGGAAATGAGAGAATATCGTATTGTTGGCAGTGCTCTGAGATGTGCATCGCATCGCCTGACTGATAGAGACGTAGTGAGAAATCCCCAGTGAGAAACACACAAAGGCGAAGGGGCTGAGTGAAGGCCACTCACACTTGTTGGAAGCGTCTCATGCTGTCCAGGATGTTGAACTGCTGCCAGCGTTTGGAGAAGTTCACTTTCCCATCAATCAGGTCTGGATTTCCAAGATGTACGAAGGTCAGGTCCTGCAGGATCAACCCGCTGAGAATGTATGTGAGAGAGAGGGAGAGGGAGAGAGAGCGAGAGAGAGAGAGGGGGGGGGGGGGGGACAGAG
>JAQMYF010000026.1:20323327-20336399 GCA_030014195.1 Neosilurus mollespiculum | reverse complement strand
CAACTGAGCAATTGAGGGTTAAGGGCCTTGCTCAAGAGCCCAACAGTGGTGACAGTGGGGATTGAACCGCTGACCTTCGGATCATTAACCCATCGCATTAACCACTAAACCACCACTGGCCGTGGGTAGTATATCTTTATTCAGGGATGTGAAATGGATTTGAGGAAACTGTATTTGTGTGCTTTCAAATTGTGTGTGTGTGTGTGTGTGTGTGTGAGCGCGCACATTTTAGTGTGAAATCCATTGTTATGTGAGGTGCTCTGCCCTTCCGTCCTGAGTGTACACAGAACAATGCCTTATGGGTAAAGCGGAAATCATATTATAACTACGCCTACACATGAGAGACTTTACACCTATACATTATAATTTACCAGCTACGACTTACTACTTACGACTAGGTAAGAAATTTGTGCAATATATTGATCACCAAATTGCCATCGCATTGTCAAAGTGGTTCCTTACACTTGCCCATTTTTCCTGCTTCCAGCACATTAACTTTGAGAACTGCCTGTACACTTGCTGCCTAATACAGCCTACTCCTTTGCCGGTAACATGAAAATAATGTTATTAACTTCACATGTCGAAGGTTTTAATGTTATGGCTGATCGCTGTAACTTTAGATATGTACATTACCATTCAAAAGTCTGAACATACCTACTGATTCTAAATGAACCGAAGGCGTGTCCAAACTTGGAAGTGGTACTTTATGTCAGTTGACTATTAGAAAATGTGACAAAAACATTTCAGACATATGAACAAAATAATTCACAATATTTGCTAAAAGACTGATCGCTAAAATATAGGATTTAGGGGTCCATTATAGAAATTGAATATAGTGTTCCTAAGTACATATTCATTTGTGGATAAATTACTCATATCTGCAAAATTCCTTTGTACATAATCTTAGAATAAGTCCTTACTATCTACACAGGAAGTGAGTCGTCTCCCACAGAGCCACCATGATGCACCGCATGTAAAAGGTGTGAATAATAATATGAAACAGGAAGTGAGTAGCTCCAGCTTACTGCTTTGGGATTTAGCTGAGCTCATTTCTAATAACGTCAGTGAACCACAGTACAGAATTTCACTCAACAGCAATATTAACGGTCGTGTTCCTCAAATGTGAGTATTTTAAGATTTCCTGTAATATTTTTATCTGAAGTGAACACACATTCAGCAAAACAGATATCACATTACACTTACTTGAATGAAAAAAGAAAACATTTCTTGTATGACATTTTAAGACGTACAGTGAATCCTCGGTTTTCGAACTTAACTGGTTCTTAAATGTTGTTCTAAAACTGATTTGTTTGTAAACCCAAACATATTTTCCCAAAAGAAACAATGCAAAATAATATACTCTGTTCCTGACCTCCTCCTCACTCCACAATCGTATTGTAATATGACATACCAACTGAATAACTGAAAGTTTTTACTAAGAAAAAACAATTTTATTCATTAACTGAACCAACTGAATAAAGAATACAGTTTTAAATAAGAAAAAGTTTCATTCACCGGACACCAACGCCATCTTCATACTTTCATATGATTTCTTTCTTTCTTCACTTCTATCGTTTATTCTCACTATTCTCCTTTCTGCCTTTAAACTTTCAGTAGATTTTCCAGGTCCTGTAGTGGCTTATCGATGAAAAAAAAAAACATTAAAGAAATAATACGCAAGAAATATCACCAAAATCTGAGAAAAGTAGGTGTTCTGTGAGCAAGTGCTGTGTGATGAGACTGACGCACAAGCACCCGGCTGTTGCCGAATAGACTGGTCGACAACCGAGTGCACTTATGGCTTCGGAATTTTGTTTGTGAACCGATTTGTTCGAAAAGGGAGTTGTTCGAAAAGCGAAGTTCCACTGTATACAAATGAAAAGATGAACTCTGCATGCAAGAGTCACTGTAGGTCACTCGGTAAAGTAAGACCTACTTTACTTGCCTGGGTTTGATAACTAGCATCGACACATTTTTCTGTAAATAGCTCTCACAGGGGACGTAACCAGCTGCTTCACCCGGTCAGCATGCGCACATCGAAGGAGTCCTACCCACACTTGCACAGGAAGCCATGTGCAAAAAGCATCTATGTAAAATCTATGAAAGGCAGCGAAATGAGAGGCAAAACTTTCTCAAGCGACGAGGGTGGGTATGGAGCTAAACTGAACTTTCACCCGACACCTTTTGTGCAATTATCAATCAGAGCTTAATGACACCGTTCTCTACCCAAAACATTTTCCGTAGGGAAACAACAAACACACATCTAATGATTCCGTCTACATTAACACAGAAGAGCAACTCACTATTGCCTTGTGCTTCAGCACACTGAAATTTTACAAGTATAATAACCGGAAAAGCCATGATTATGTCCACGTTTTTAAAATGGTCGGCATTTCCCATGTTTAACTCTTCCCTGTTAATGAAGCGCGAGAGCCTCCTTTCTATACTTGATGCCCAGTAAAAATAATGATAATAAGCTCTTTATTATGATAATATAAGCTAATATAACCTAAAATAAAATAAGATAATGATAGTATTATTATTATGGAAAATATTTATTAGTGAACTTGCTAAATACTGTTCACAATTTTAGCCTGATACATTTGGAAGTGGGAAACATGTGAGAGGGTTACCTAGGCAACCAGAGCTGGCCAAAGCAATTCGCTTGTGTTGCGTATCGGGAAGGCGATTCAATTGGCACAAATCACTTCCTGTGTGTATATGGCTTTAGATTAATTATTAAACAACATGAGATGCTTCACTGCAATCATTTCCTTTTTAAAATACTTTGTGATAAATTGCACATGCAGTCATTATTGGCTAGCATTAGCTTATTGGCTACCTCTCCTTACAGCTTTGGTCTTTTATATACTTGTTAATGACTAATACAAATATTCAGGTATCTCAGGTTAAGAAAAATACACTATGAAAGATGGACAGACAGACAGACAGATAGATAGACAAACAGACAAAAAAGATACAGTGAGACAAATAGAAAGATGGGCAAACATATAGACAAAAATACATGGTCAGACAGATAGAAAGATGGGCAAGCATAGATAGATAAGTTAGAAATACAGACAGACAGATGGCTTGATATGCAGACAGAAAAACAGACAGATAGAACGACAGATAAACAAATACAGACAGAAAGTTCATATTTACTGCTTCAGCCAGCCCTACAGATTCTCTTAGTTCCAGTATACACCTCTAACTTGAAAGCTAATAAATAAATAAATAAATCCATTCACTCTGACTGAGTGAGGTTACCATCCATAAATCGAAGCACAACCTGCAGCCGCAGACATGTCCATCAATCTCATGTCCGATATCCCACTAAATCCCACATCCGGCAACGTCAAGAATATTTTATAGTGTGTGCTTTGAGGCATGTAATCTTCCTCGAGAGGGGAGGGGTTAACGCACAGGGTCACATTCATGTGAGGCACTTTTTAAAAACCAAAACAAAACAGGACCTCTTTCCTATCGATCTGATCCAGCCCATTACTGACCAACTTCAGCTGACAATCTGTGTCAGTTTCAAATCGACTGACAGTTCCATCGGGAAACTCTCGGGATTACATTTCCTAAAAATTGGTACATTCATTTCCAAAAAAAAATAAAAATAAAAACCCTAGTGTTTTGTTTACACCGTCAGAAGTCCCACCTCATTCCTTTTTCCACTGGTTAACACATTTACCTTCACACGAATGTGGATAAACTGTGTAGGCTTACTCGACGCTGTGGTCCATGAACCTTACAGAGGGCCCTTTGAGAGCAGATCGCCTATGGCTCCCTTTTGTGTGTTCCGAGCTGAAGTGGTTGAATCAATGTGAAGGTCATTTTTGAGTGGAATAACCGATAGACTCCTGTGTGTCCAGGTTTTATGAGCAGTTTTTTTGTTTTGTTTTATTTTTTTTTAAAGATTATATCTCTGTGATTGCATACCATGAACAACATGCAGTGAATTTGACCTTTGTTTTTAAACCATCCTTATACACCTGTTGTGAGCGCACAAGACCAGTAGGCACAGGAGCAACAGGAACCAAACCTGCATCCCAGGGGGGGGTAGATAGGGGTCACAAGCCAGGTTCCCTAACCTTTAGACCATGGCTACACTCAGTTTTCATGTGAAGAGAACAAAAAAAAAAAAAAAACGGTGGTGTAAGATGGCGGCGCCATGTTGTATTGGCGACAAGATGGCAGTGCGGGTGGACGCAGCAGCCCGGCGATCTTCGTGTTTTAGCTGCTACGTCTTTATTTTCTTTATGTTTTATACTCTTATTTTCTTTTCCATGCTCGGTCCCTGGCAGCTGCACATGTGCAGTAATGCAGGGCCGAGCTGCTCATGGTTTTGGACAATTACTGCTCCACATATGATGATAATAAAAACTGGGACTTCATTCCGCCAGAGAACCGTAAGCATGCGAACCTCTCTCTCCATCCCCCTCTGAAGTGGCACAGACAGCAGCAACACAGAAAGCAGAAGCTGGGGATGGGGGGCTAAGCTAAATGCTAACCCTTACAAACCAGCCATTCCGAGCCTATTTCTCACCAACTCCCGGTCACTCAACAACAAGATGAATGAGTTACAACTGTGCTTTAATTCACGCCGCATGGATTACTGTGTATCAGTAATTTCTGGGACCTGGTTGGACACTTTCACCCCGGACGCCGCAATTGAGCTAGCGGGCCATACTTTCAGAGCGGACAGAACCGGCATGTCCGGTAAGAAACGTGGTGGAGGTCTGTGTGTTTACATTAACAGCAGCAGGTGCTCCAACGCCATAATCAAAGATATTCACTGCTGTCCGGACAGAGAGTATCTGATGGTACAGGGTAGACCTTTCTATCTGCCGAGAGAGCTTACGTCTGTAGTAATACACTGTAGCTCTACAGGATTGTTTTGACTCTACACACTGGGGAATATTCGCAGAGGAGACAGACCTGGAGGGTCACACATCAGCTGTGATCTTCTACATAAATTACTGCACTGAGAATGTCACCACAACAAGGAGTGTTAGTGTTCCCCAACCAGAAGCCGTGGTTCAACAGTGAGGTACGCACCCTGCTTAGAGCAAAGGATGATGCCTTCAAGTCAGGAAACCAGCAAGCTTACAAAGATGCACGCCAGGCCCTGCGAAGAGGCATCAAAAAAAGCCAAGCGCAAATATAAACAACTCATTGAGGAGCACTTGGACGATAACAACACCAGGAATACGTGTAAGAGCATCAAGACACTCACTGGCTACAAGGACACGCACGCATCAGCGGACTCCTCGGACAGCACCCTACCGGACACCCTGAACCGGTTCTTTGCTCACTTTGACCAACACAACAGAGAGGCACGCACCTGCCCTGCTCTTCCAGAGAGAGGCGACGACCCCGTCCAGCTGCAGCAGCACCAGATCAGAGCCTCCTTCCGCAGAATTAACGCGAAGCAAGTATCTGGTCCAGTTGGAGTAACAGGAAGGGTGCTTAAAACATGTGCAAATTAACCAGTAGGGGTTTTTTACCACCATCTTTAACCTCTCTCTACTGCAATGTATGGTTACCACCTGCCTCAAGACAGCCACCATCATTCCAGTGCCGAAGAAGAGCAGAGTGAGTTGCCTGAATGACTATCGCCCATCATCACCAGATGCTTAGAGAGACTTGTCTCGTCTCACACTGAGGCTGCCATCCCTGCTGACCGTGATCACATCAGTTTGCATACAAAGCAAACAGGTCAACAGAGGATGCCATCAATACAGCCCTCCACACAGCCCTATTATAATTCAAAGTCTTTCTTTCTTTCTTGATATTCGTTTAATATTGTATTTAATACCATACTACACGCCTGTTGTTTTTGTTGGTACAGTTGTGTGAAGGGGACGTCGTCTGTTCATTATAAATTCGAAATGTCTGTGATACGGCTCACCTGGATTGATTACTCAGCGTGGTGTATTTTTTTTATCATGTGAATGTAGAAATGCTTTGGGACTATATATGTCTTGATATAATATAATGTACTAATGTTATTATGCATTTACAAAATACAATATATAAAGAGGTCTTTTCCAAAACGCCATAAATCCATTTCTATTGTTTTAAGAGAAATATGATTTTTCTACCCAGTCCCCAGTATCTTGACAACACCTTTCGTCTTTGTATTAATACTTTATTTAAATTGGTTTTAACAATCTCATCTAAAAAATTCTAATTCGTTTGCCCCGCCTCCCTGCGTGACAACCTGCTATAGTGGACCAATCACCTTTCGAGGTTTTATCACCTGTTTTGCCACATCTACTTAGAAACCTGTGTAAACTTTGAGGAATTTTTCTGTTCTACTCTTCAGCACGACAATTTTTACGTATTTTCCAGCAGCAGTTTCAGCCACATCTCAAAATTTCAGAAATTTTTCTAGTAATAAATATATATATTTTTTTGTATTTACTTTAAAACACACTGTCCTGTCAAACTGTTTGAGTACTGAAAGAGTCAGTTTTACTACATCAAACGTGAGAATACAACATGGAGAGGATGTAGGCTGTGTCTCACCCCCACCCCCTCTTAAAGCTAACGCGGTAGGGTGTGGAATGAGCGCCGGAAATAGCATCTTATAAACAACAAACACTAATAAATGGGTCTTTCTCTGAAACTGGTACCATAAAGTGTAACATTGTGGTGAAAAATTCATAATCCCCAAATTTCAATTCACTTCAGTTTATATCCCTCTGTATTGACCATAAATTCATGAACCATTGTTATAAAGACAGTGAGAGAACTACTTAACTGCTCTTTTATTAGTAAGAAACAGGAGTAAATCTGTACGTAAAACCAAATTTATATTCAAATTCATTCATGTACAGACACCAAATTCATCCCATTGGTTTTTGGTGAATAAATTAATTACTGCTTGACTACGTGTGGACACCACTGGTTATGCACAGCACCGTAAAATGTGTGATTCTCAGTCCACAAAGTAAGAGAAACAAGAATTTGCACTTTGAGTTGATACTTTGGTGAAAGAATGGCATGAAACATAAGGAACAAAAAAGGTCACAATTTTCACCTACACATTGCAACCCATTTTGCAGAAAATGTAAATTTATTTTATATTTTTTTTTGCTGGATTTGAATTATTTTGTCGGACATGTTGTATGTGTCAATGTGGTATTTCTTAAGCAGGGATTGCCCTTTTAATACTTTAGAGTTTTAATAAAATACTAGGTCCAAAATGTGAATCATTAAATTTGACCCAGATTCAGAGAATGACCCAAATCCATGAAATCTTAATGTGACGTTCTGAAATCTGATAAGCTTCTGGAGATACCCCGAAGAAGTAATTATGCAAAGTTTGATTACGACTGGGAAAGTCTTTCATGAGATGTTGCCTAGAAACGGTCAGGTGTAGAAAAAACAAATCAATGAAGGAGAAACACAGAACCACGTAATGACCCCAGTAATAACTGACCTTGCATTGTTCACATGAATGTATTAATTTACCTCATAAATACATAAAAACTGTGACCAGCAGATCATAAAAACATCCGGGAGCAACATGGTCATGCTCTTCCTCCAATGCTGCTGAAAAGAAACCCTTGCTATGCAAATCATATACAATTCCTTCAATCTTTTACTGACTGAAGAGGCCACAGTCCCACCTTGGACTCTTCTTGCTCCTGACAAAGTTCAGCAAAACTTTCACAGCACCGCCTGCTTCCTTTCATCTTCTGTAAATTGAACTTCATCCGCATTTGAATGACTTCTAATTTCTTTGATTTCAAAAGCTGTGCTCTGTATTTCATTGTTTCTTCTTGTTTATGCAAGTTTGGTTTTATGAAACAGTATTAGAGTGCCCTCAAAACAGCTGTCACTACAGATCTGTACAGAAAAAATGTATTAGAGCTCCCACTATGAATAGCAAGGTCTAGTCATGATCACTCCAGAATGCACAGCGCTAATCACTACTGCACCCAATCAGAAAGGTCCGAGAGAGACTCTCCGTCCACACAAAGAAATCTTTAACACACTGCAGTGAACTAACTCCTCTCCTTAACATTAATAATGCAAACCATGTAGAACTTGGAGAAAGAAATTCACACAAACATATTTAAAAAACTTTTGACCCAGTGCCACTCACACACCTGTCTCTGAAACAATATCTACAGAAAATCAGCCACTTCCTGCTTTTATAGTGGCTCCGCCCATTAGCTTCCTGTCTGGGAGCCTTAATTTCCTGTGCTGCCCTCAATTCCTGTGCCACCCATCCTGAGTGCTAACCTGTGAGCTATTCAGTCACACGACCACTGGCCCACACACTAAATCCAGCACAGTCCATCACATACACCACAGCTGAAGAAAAGTAGTGGGTGTGTCTAACATATCACTGTCCCCATCTATTTGATATTCACCTGCGTTATCAGGACTTTTTTTTTCTTTCACTTGTTTATTTTGAACCTTAAATTATGGGAACGTTTTCCACACAAGTCATACTATTCCTTAAGTGACCCGTCCACCCCCATTTTTCTCCTCTAATTTAGTCATTGGGAATTCCAACCCGACAAGTACTGCCTCCTTATCATGCCGCCGCCACCACCACCAACCAAAGGGGGGCGTGAGCAAGCACATGCCCCCTCCATGACAAGTAATGCTGCACCTGCATCTTTACAACAGAGCAGCCTAGTACACACAGAGGGAAAGCAATATCTGCTCCCTTGCATAATCCCAGAGAAATCCATGAATGGATGGTGATTGCTTTCAATGACAGGGAGCTGACAGGATGTCATTCCTCCCTTCCGCAATAGTTCGTCCAATTAGCTTTCATGGACTCCTGGTCATGGTTGGCTGTGTGCATCCACCTGGATTCCAAATCGCAAGACCTTGTTGCTGAACCACTTTTTGAACCCTGCTTTAACTATTTCTCTGTAAAAGATTAAAGACTGGAGCGAGAGCACACGGAGAGCGCAATCCTCTGCCCATCAATCCCCCATATGAGCCAAAGTCTCAAAAAATATCCTATTACCAAATTTGCTCCAGATCATCTCCAAAATCTTGTTTTCTTGTCAAAAGCCTTGTCTGCCTCACGATGGTGTCAACAATAACTGCGTTGGGTGAAAACCCATAAGATGTTGACGCTGGGGGAGAATATGACTTTTACTGAGTTATTATTGATTATAGTACCATTTAAGAAACCATAAACACTGCATATTTCACCAGATTAATCAGTATGATGCTGATAAATCAAAGTGACAACTCATTTCTCATTATAAAATTCAGCTGCTGTGGCTTTGAGACGCCAGCAGTGCAGACGCAACAAGTCCTTTCAAGGGTTAAAGGGGCCCTGTGGTGAATTTGTATTACTAGCTCTTTAAAATGACATGTATGACATCAGCGGTTCCATCAGGCAACGTCAGTCCTTGCTTCCTGTCAAGTACGTGCGAGTGCTGCCACACTGTATTACTACTAGGCATGTGCAGCGACATGTTGCCTTCTTCAGCACTGGTAGTGACATGAATTCGTTGTTAAGTCCTATTGGCTGGGCTGCGTGCAGCAGAGACCAGTCTAAGATAACACATTACTGGCCAGTGCTGAGCTGTGTCACCAGGAAAATGGTGGAGTGCAAAGTATACGGCAGCACAAACAAAAAGCGCAGAAATCACGAAAAACATAACACAACATCAGCCCAGTCCATACCCTGAAAACGTTTCCTTTCGGACGCAATTCAGTAGTCTGCAAAGACCACTTCAAGCTGACCTGCTATCGGCGTGACCTCCAGGCAGCACTACTTGGTACAAAGCCCAAACTTTTACGTCTAGGACCGGACTGTTCCTACGAAATTCTTTCATCAAAAGTCAGAGGATGACAACGGATGAGAGCAGCACCTCGCCAAAAGGAACCAGTAAAAGGTAAGAGCTTTTAGTATGCAATGAGTTTTATTACCTAAACTGTCGCTTGCTGCTTGTTTACTTGCGCTGGACAACCCAACCCAACGAGTTCAAGTCACTTCCGGGGGAAAAAATGGCCCCACTAGTAATCCCCGGGATAAAAGTGCCCAGTATAGTGCTTTTTATGGTCATTTATGTTAAAATAACCTCTGTATCGCTTAAATGTATTTCATCAGACACAAATTATGCTGTAAGGATGAACAATCCCAGTACTCTTTAATGCTGGATCTTTCAGAGTAAAGAAAATTCCTGAATGTGTATAATGTTTTCTTTTCTCTTACGTATTAAAATGTCATGTACTAAGTTTTTCGTGGTTGTAGTCCTTCAGTTTATAAAATAATATACATCCTAGTTTAAACTGCGGAAGCAACAGATTAAATATAGAGGCTAAACATGTAACAGTGGGTTATCGGTCACATCTGTCTTCACATCGTCCTCTCATTCCTCAGAAATTGAAGACATCAAGATAATAATGTTATTGAGTCAGAGCTCGTGAAATGATTGTGCTTCATTATTTATTTTTCCTTAACAGCAAATGATTTATACAGTTGGCATAACTGCTAAGTGGATAACAAAAAGTAAGTGGAAAGCTCATCATCTGGTAATCTAGTTAGTTCACGCAAGGAATCATGGGAAGCGGGAATAAGGTGGGAAATTCAATGGTCTTATTTTTAAGTTGTCCTTTCAGTGAAATGGGAAAGAAATGTTGAAAAGTAATTGTCTCTTTTTCCCCATTTTGGTGGGATCCAGACTTTGCTTTGTGAGATAAGTGCAAACAAGTCTGTTTTCACACTCGGTCTGAATAGTTGAGCTTGCACTCCTGGCTGATTCTGGTCTCTTTAGGGTGGTGGGACTCATAATTGCAGGTTTGGGCTCAGAAGAAGAAGAAGAATTTCTTTCAAACTGTGGCTCGAGTGATCACAATTCCATACGTCACAGTGGAGCAGATGGTAGTTTCATCCATATGCTGGGGTTTTAAAAAAATTATTTTCCTGTGCACCATCAAGCGGTACAGAAATACCGTGCAGAAACAGCTGTAGAAGAGGAGCGTTTTCACTGTGCTCCCACAAATGTCAGGTTATTTTACTGCTTCAGGGCCGGGAAAGTCCGTTTTATGGATCAATAACCATCATAAAGAAGTAATGTGACACCAGTATGTCAAACCAATCGTGTTACTCAACATGCAGGACCGAGCTTCCACACCTGATGCACACTGCACAACGACTGACATGAACTGAACCACAGACGCTAGCACTTCACCATTAACAATAAACACAAGTGTAAAAACGACATCAGGCTGCAATTGTAGACCTGTACTTTTCAGAAATATACTGTGTATTGCAGACAATGCCAGACCATGTTGCACTCTGTTCTGGTATTCGATGGAAATGCAATTGAAAAAGGCGGAGCATGTTACGGAAAAACATTATCATCTAAAATATAGGAAATTTTTACATTACACTCCGCTGTTGTTCTTATGACATAACGTCTGTTTTTATGTGAGTAATACTGCAAATCATCACTTTACAGGAATAGGAGAAAGAGTGGAATCACAACGGCTCTACATAGATTCCCGACTTATCCTGTTTTCAAAATGTATCACACACTACAAGCTGAACGGTTTCTCACATACATCATGATGCAGCGTGTAACAAAACTAGCTCATTACCCTGTTAATGGTTCGCAAAGCTTCAGAATGTTCCTCAAACAGAAAAGGACTCGCCTCATGTGCATGTACCAAGTACGATTCCTTTAGCATAAGAGAATTCAGTATAAGAGTAGCTCAGAAATATTGGCTTTTACCTCCGTCAGTTCCCCTCAGCTTGTGTTTGTTTCTAGCAGAATTATACAAAAAGTTAAATGTGGATTTTCATGAAACGTCTGCCAGAGTCAGACTTTTGGACAAGAATGATTATTAAATTTTAGATATGATCCGGATAAACTTTACGAGTTCATCCGAACTCAGATTCTGGATCGGGGAATTTTTTTAAGATTCTTTAACATTGTGAAATAGGCCTGTGTCTTGTGGAAGTGTGGTATTACAGCAGACCAGGTAAGGGGTGCTGTGTACTTTTTGTCATTTTTTTCAGCTTGGCAGAGATTTGCACTCTCGGAGTGCTCTTTTTTTTATGCCAAGTTAAACTCACATTTTCACAAAAGAGTCAAATATATTCATTAATGAGATTACGTCATCAGGCGTTATCGATAGATATTTATTCATTTACAAGTTATTCACTAATTGCTGGGTTTCAACTGGGCCATCTTCGCATGTGCAGGATATGTGACCCCCAAGTTCACAAAAATGATGACTACCGAGAAGAAAGTGACACGGTTCAAAAGAGTAACTAAATAAAGCAAAAGCAAGTGGGATAAAGAGAGCCAAAGAACAAGGCTACATAAGAAAAAGAAGAGATGGGACTTCAAGATGGAGATGAAGGCTGATAGGAGTCAGGAAGCTTTGCGTGTACGTCTGGATAGATGCTGAGTAAACATTCACTCTCGTCCCGACATTGGCTGTTCTTACCTCTGAGCGTTAAATCACTGATACGGGACTACAAGGCTATTAGGTCTTAAAGGTGATCAGATAGGGGGAATCAGATTCTCTCCAGGATGACCTAAAGACCGGACAGCGAGCTGGATTTTGGTTTTGGCTACATATGTTTTGTGCTCAGGAATTTTGCAGGCAGATTAAAAGTATCTTGGTCCAATTTAATTACATAACTAATAACTAATATACTTATGTTTTTGCGCTATGTGAAAAGGAGAATGAGGCTGATGAGGGCCAGTGTGAAAGACTTCTTTGTATTAAAATAATCCTGTAGGCAAGTAGTGAGGAGACGTCACCTAAAACACAACATACATCAATGCACTCCGAGCCTTCACTTGTGTCCCGACCTCAATCGATGCGTTCGCTCTCAACCAATAGGCACTGGCCAGCACTGTAGATACAGAAAGTCCACTGACCATGTCAGCCTAATGGAAACTTACCCATAAACCCCATCTCAGCACTGCAACACTAAACCATTTACATGCTTCAACACGAGGGCTTTAAGATGTAGGCTAGAAAAAGAGGTTGAGGATCTGTTTCTCCCTTATGCACACAGTCCTGGGTGAGCCCATCCCCCTCTGAAAAACCCATGCAA
>JAQMYF010000026.1:20307206-20319319 GCA_030014195.1 Neosilurus mollespiculum | reverse complement strand
TATATATATATGAGACAGAGAGAGAGAGAGACATACCTATACACACACACATATATACACTTACATACATTTGTGTGTATATACACACACACACACACACACACACACACACACACACACATACACACACACACACATACACACACTCATATATACATAGACACAAACAATACAAAGGCTTGGGTGTTTGGTAAACACGGCAACCTGCAGCACCGTACCGTTATGAAATGAGTAGAAGGATAGAGTTGGATTAGGTCATCGGTTTCAAAACCCTGCTTATTTCCCTTGTTGGCACACATCCAACACAGGCATATCAAGAAATAATAACATGGAGCACGACATGAAATTAGACGTGGCGATGAAATTCTAAAAACGAAGAAACCCAGCACTAAAATGAAACGATAGACATGCGTACACCAACAGGAAACACGAGCACGCCATAAGGAGTTAATCATTCCTTTATCTAAGCTCTCAAAATCCATGAAGCTCTGCTGGTTTACAAGGTTTGTGAGAAGGGCTGCCTCACATCCCCGACTCCTGAGTCTCTTGGTGTGGTTTGTCTGCCCTCGATTTGACTAGGCTCAATGAGCACGTAGAGTAAAGCCACAGTCTCAAAAATGCTAGGAATATAGCCCGCATTTAGTGCTGGCCCTGTACGGCCCTTAAAATACACGGCAAGGATGGAGATGAACCCGTTAACATTTTTACTCGCTTTGACTTTTAATCCTGAATGTCTCGTGTCGCGTCTCAAATCTGAACACTCGAAATGTTAAGCGTTCCAGAACACGAGCTTGGATAAGAATACCGGCTGATACTCAGATGATGTATTTCTATTGTAGTATATTCCACAGTGCCTCTTGTGTTGAATGAGTGCTCTTTTGATTAAAGCTCTTAATTAACACTTTTTGATAAGGAGGTGTTTTGTTAACATTAATGGAAGGAGTCTCCAGTGTCAGTGTTTTGAAACAATTGGGCCATGAAATGTTCAGGAACCCAAGGTGTGATTGGCATCTAGAGTGATGTAGAACGTACTACACCTTTAAGCATAAATATGGCAGCACTGTTTTCAATACAAAACCCAGAAGCTAAACGGAGTGTTGAAGTGAATTTCCTAGCTGTGCAGATTTATTCCTCTCTTCAAGTTGTTTGTGTGATCAGAAATAAGATGGCAGAGACACTGAAGAGAAGTGGACAGCGATTTGATCAGAAAGGTGTGAAGACCAAGGCAACTGAATTTGCCCTGGCTTTGGAAACCACTCACTCACTGTCTCTCACTCATTTCCCGAACCACTTAATCCTCTAGTAGCATCTCTCAGCGACTCGGGGAGAAGGTGCAATACACAACCTCAGGGCCAACACACACAACCATTCACACTCACACTCACACCCAGAGGCAAATTTGAACATCCGGATAGCCAACAGTGTATGTCTTTGGACTGTGGGAGGAAACCGGAGTACTCGGAGGAATCCCACACAAGCACGGGAGACCATGCACACTCCACAGAAAAACGCCCCGGACTTGAACCCAGGACCTTCTTGCTGTGAGGCGGTCGTGCTAACCACTATGCAACCATGCCGCCTGCTTTGGAAACCAGAACGTCAAAAGCATCACACCCCGCTCGCACCATTCTGGCTGTACGTTTTACACAGACGTCCATTCTGGTTTTGTTACTACCTACTGATCCTGCTCAGAGGTGGAACAAAACAGACCCAGTGTCTGATTCATACTGACACCTTCGACAGGGAACAACGTGGCCTTGAACAGGATGGGTGTAAAAAGGGCTGGTGCATTTTTTAGAACATCACAGGACGCATTTCTCTGTCATATTAATTTCCTGAAAGAGGGAAAAAAAAGGTGAAGGAATGACTGTTAAACTGGGACGAGTTTATCTCGTGGACGTCCCGCAACAGGAAATACAACTATAAATGGACATTTTATGCTAATTGGCACATGCCCTTATCCACAGCGACTTCCATTTTTAATTTTCATACGACTAAGCAGATGAAGATTAAGGGTCTTGCTCAAGGGCCCAACAGTGGCGGTACAGGGGCTTGAACCCCTGACCTTCGGATAAGTAACCCAGAGCCCCAACCATTAAGCCACCACTGATCCAAAGCAGGACTTATTTGGGTTCGGGTATTTTTATTTTTTTTTTTTAAACAAGTTGAAATGATTGACTACCTACTGTTTTACTCATAAAACAACCCCAACCATCATCCACTACTGAATAATCTTAGCCCTCATCCAACTACACACTCTCTCACACACACGGCCATAATTTACCTGCATTCTTCTCCTGCTTTGCTAACCAAATCAGGTCAGTCTCAGTCGACGGTGTTTGGTTTCTCTCACCTGTATTTCCCATATTAGTCTTGTATTCAGATGACGTCCTTTCCAAGAATACAATGCTTGTCCTATAATATTGCCCTTATTCCACTCTGAAAGTTCACTCTGCTGTATAAATATTAAATTCAGAAAAAGAAAAATTCAAAGTTTAGGGTTCAGCCATAGTCCGTGGGACGGATCCAAAAAATACGCGAGTAAACCAAAAACACGCCGTTGTCCCCGAGCTGATATAAAAGCTCCTAATTTTCTGAAAAGCTTCATGAAACAGTTCCAAGTCCATTCACAAGCTAATCTGGATGATTGAATATGCGGAAATAGCAACGTGTCTCCATATAGCGCAAGGTCTTACTCATCCTACTGTCGTATGACCTCAAATGACTCAGGTCTCGATCTGAGGTGGACACTAAAAATACACAAAACTGTCACAACACGAGTTTCCCAAGATTTCCACGATGTCAGAATTTCCTTGGAGACCTGGGTCAGGTCCTGGGTGTCCGATCGATAAATAAATAAATAAATAAATAAATAAAACAGTGTTGCTGAAACAGATTACACAAGCCCATCCATCCTACGCATCAATCACGGATTATGATGTTGCAACAGCCGGGCTTAATCAAACACAAACATACTTCTTGGTTTATGACTCCTTAATCCGCTAGCAATTCGTTCATCCATCTGTTCATGACTTCAGCTGCTACTGCATGGTTTCTTCCTCATCCCTTCTTCTCCTGGATAGAAAACCAGCCTTCACTCACAGCAAAGTGAACACATATTCCTCTCTCTCTCTCACACACACACACACACCCAGTTAAATCAGTTAATTACTGCAGCTCAGTATAGTAAGAAGATGCCTTTCATTCTCAGAAGAAAACTACAGTTTTGGTTTCTGAAGCTCCAAATTACAGTTTACAGATCTAAACCTGGAGTCCTGAGAAAGAAACTCCGTGCTAGGCAATTTACCAAGCGAGAGAGCCGCACGGCTAAACTCTAACCAATCACACACCACACCTCCATGCCTCCAGCCAATCGCAGTACAGCAAAAAGCATCATGGTCCTTTTTGAACCTTCGAACAACATCATTTCCGCCAATCACAGCACGTGCTACGAGAGTGAGCGTGAACCAGAGCCCTGGAGCATCACTATTTCAGGTGTGTGCGTGTGTATGCATGTTGTAAGAGTGTGTGAGTACACTTCACCCAGATGTTATATGCAAAGCAATGCTGGCTGCATACATCACAATACGAAATACCTCACAAAACTTAAATTATGTGGAAAAGAGCACAGGGAGTGGGGAAAAGAATCAAATAAAAACTTAATACATGAATAAATAATGAATTAAAAAGTAATTAAGTTAATGAGGTGAGAAGGCCAGTAAGGAATCAGAATATTATTGTTAAAGGGATATGGTTCACATGACTGATAGACTCCAATAAACAACTGTTTATCCAGTGAAACACACACACAATTCTGAAAACCCCCCGTCCAGTTTCTTACACAAATATTTTCCCAAGCACTTAAGCACTCTCTCTCACACACACTCACACAATCAGCCATAACATTAACACCTTTCTATCATAGCCAGCATTAACATTGTAGCTCTTCTCTATGATCAGTCCAGTCGTACCAGCCTTCACTCCACACGTCCGTCAATAAGCCTTGGGCACCCATAAGACTCTTAGCACTTCACTGGCTGTCCTTCCTTGGACCACCATTGGTAGGTACCTACCACGACATCCCAGGAACCCCACAACACCTGCCGTTTTGAATAAACCCATCCTGTCCTTTAGCCATCACACTGTGACTACTCATTTTTCCTGTTTCCAACACATCAACTTTGAGACCTGCCTGTTCACATTTTGCCTAATACATCCCACTTCTTGGTAGGTGCCACGAGATAATGAATAATTTCACGCTAAGGCTGGATTAAAAAAAAAAAAAATCCTGTTTTTTCATCAGAGCTTTTTGAAATCATAAATGCATCACATGTTTTGTTTTGTTTTTTTAAATAGAGAAATGAAGTGACTGCTGAAGCCCAAAAGCTCTTAAAGCTAAATTGGGTCTAAAGCGTTTTCTGAGGTTTTGGGCGTGGTTTTCCCAAAAATTAAAAAAAATAATAATAATAATTAGATGCGGTGCCAATTTCCAGGTGCCGGTGCTGAAGAGAAACTGTAAATTTTTTTATCCAGCCTAAAGGCGAGGTGGGTGGCACTGAACAGCCCCAGAGAGAGAGTGTTCATGGGACTATTTAATTCATGATATCCACTCAGCCTGAGGCTAATAAGTGCTTTAGTGTAACGAGGGTGTTCTGTCAAAACCTCGTATGTCACTTTGAATTCTTTCAGGCACATATGAGATTTTGACAGAACACCCTCAATAAACTACACCGGGTAATAAAAAGCAAATTAAAATAAAATTTTTACATATTTTACTCATAACAGAGGCAGGTTACATGAGTGCAACAAGCATAAATGCTGTGTAGCTAACCACGTGTTTTAAACTCATAGTTCAGTACTACACGAAAAGGTAAACACACTGCGCTCTGTAAAAGGCGTTTTTTTATACTTATATACTACGTGCAAACACAAGGGGAAAAAATTAGGGTTTATTTTTCCATTTTAAAAAAGTCTAATGATGATGACACCACCTGCTCCAAGTTACTAGGAGTGTTCGTTGTTTTGATTCAGGCATCATCCACTCGGGGTAATATTTTGTAATCCTGAGATGGAGAGCCAATCAGATCGCACCTTTCCTATGTAGTATATACTAATACACATTATTATTCCCTTGTTTTTAATTGGTGGAAAGCCATCGGTTAATTCTTGGTATTCTTCTACAAGCAGACTTATCTATCACTGACATCAGATCATTTGGATAAGTTAAAAATATTTTGAAATAATAATTTAAAACAATGAGAATTCGGCTTTTATATAAAAATTATTCGGACTGTTATCCCTTCGATCTGAATAATTCTCCATATCATACTTCATCTCATTCAGTAATTGCTGATTATCCCATGATGCCTGAATCAGAACAATGGCCACTCGCTGTTTGTCACAGTCACAGGTAGTGTCATCATTATCGCACTTTAAAATGGAAAAATAAACCACAGAAACCTCATTTAGTTTGTCGTTTTGTGCTTCTGTGTCATACATAAAACTTTGAATGAGCTGAAAAGCTCACCTTTACCTACCTGCTCTTATGCTCTGCTTGCGAAACATACACAGCTCACCTGCCTCTTCATATTTCCCAGGTAGTATATACTAAAACAATTATTCGCCTCAGGCTTGGTGGACGCTGCCAGACTGAATACTACCTCGAAGTCCTTGACTATTCAGCGACTTCCATGTTGCTTCTGTGAATAATTGTTGGCTACAAAATGGATCAAATCTCACTGCCTTTCTTGAAACAAAAAAAATGCAAGCGTTGGCAAATCCTTGATTCAAGAACCACTTAGAGCCACCTCTCACCCACACATTTTCCTTTCTCAGTTCATTTCTCACTACCCTGGGGAAGTCAAGTGAGGTCAAGACCAGCTTCCAGGTTTTGTTTGAGAGAGAGAGAGACAATAAAAAAAGAGAAAGAGAGCATGAGAGAGAGAAAAGGAAAGAAAGAGAGGAGAGAGAGAGAGCGCGAGAGCACGAGAGACTCAGAGAGAGCGTGAGAGAAATACAGAGACAGAGAGAGAGAGCGTGAGAGAGAGAGAGAGAGAGAGCAAGAAAGAGAGCGAGAGAGAAAGACAGTGAGAAAAAGAGAGCGAGAGATCAAGAGCGCAAAAGAGAGCGAGAGAGAGAGAGAGAGAGAGAGAGAGAGAGAGAGAGAGAGAGAGAGGTGACAGGTTTCATTATGTTTTTTCTAAATGACAGATCCCTGATTATGTAGCAACATGATATCCATGGCAACAACGAAAAGACCACTGGGGTGACCGATGATGCCACTGTAACCAGTAATGACACACACGTCACCCCCCCCAACACACACACACACACACACACACACACACACACACACACACACACACACTTTCCGACTGCAGCCCACTTCTGGACCCAAAGCACCAAATTAGTGCTTCATAATCACACACTCAAACTCACACACACACACACACACACACACACACACACACACACATACAACCACCATCCCCACCTGTGCAAGCATAAACACATACTGTGCACTGCTGCTTACTCTGTATTTAAGAGTAGACGTTAGATTAAATCCAGTGTGTGTGTGTGTGTGTGTGTGTGTGTGTGTGTGTAATCCTGCTTTGCACAATTCTGTTCCTGCTAACACACCCATTAATCTCATGTGTATAAGAGCAGGAAACATACTAAAAATATACACAGTACTTATAAAGTCAGATGTGTTAGAGAAGACTGAAGTGATGTAGAAAGCCCATGTAGAGATTCGGAGTCAAATACACACCGTTTCACAAAGACACACATTTCACAAAGACACTCTGCATTAAAAAAGAACAGATAAGCACGGCGCAAACCGCTCTTTTAGGAAAATAATCAATGATGGGCTGAGCGAAGCCAACACCTAGTATTATTAGGCTAATAAAGAGAGACATGCAGTACGTTTTATTCCTTCACCGTTACAATGAATTATTTTATAAACAACCCCTCCATCGCAAATCTCTCTTATTACCTTCCTTTAAACTTAAAATGAAAAAAAAAACAACAACAACAACAACACAGCTTGTCACGTGACTGAGAAACCACAAAGCCCTCCATTTCAACAACTTCAAGTCCTCTGACTCTCACACAGTGCTGACACTGGAGACTCCTTCCACAACGCTAAAGAGAGTCTCCTGCCATATCAACGACCACACCTTCATTGCTCGCTCTACGTGGAGCTCATGCTATACATGGCCTTGATGACATCGGAATGATGCAGCGTTTTAACGACAGCACTGTTGTCATCATTAACGCTGGAGATGCTGCTGTAAAAAAATAAAAAATAAAAAAATCATCAGTCTTCTGACCAACAGGGATTGAGCATTTAACGGCGCTGTGGTGTAATTAAATAAACCTGCATGTCAGCCTCTTTCACATCTTCTTATCCATATGCCAACTAGCCAAAAATAAACTTTTTTGAAGACAGACAGACAGGAAGCAATGTCTTACACAACGCCTGTGCGCTCTGCTGGTACAATCATCCCCTCAGACACCCAAATGAATAAATAAATAAATACAGAGCATGCAGGAGTACAACTACTACTTCTACTATTAATAATAACAACAACAATAATAATAAAGAAAGTAATATGGCACCTGAGTGTATTAGGTGAAGAATAAAGTATGCAGGCATTAGTAGTGTTCAAAATAAGCGGGTTGTTGATCATCCAAGACGACCAATAAGCATGGCGGACAACCCATCTACATAAAACAATTGCCTACAAGACAACCAATGATCGGCAAAACGAATATATGATTGGTGAGAAGCAGAAAGTGACCCATAAGGCTGAATTACTACAATAAACGCAGTTTACGAATAGCTTCATAATTTCTACCAACAAAATCAGTTGAAAGGGGTAAACTAACCAATCATAGATCTTAAAGGAAACTGGATGCCTTAACCTTGCATGTGTGGCAGTGGCGGCCCGGTGGTAGGGTGCTGGCTTACTGATCCGAAGGTTGAGTGTTCAAGCCCCACCATCACCAAGTTAAGTGCAGCTAGCTGGGTTATCAAAGGCCAGCCATGTCTCTCAGTGTCTGTGGTGGGGGGCATGTAAAAGAACCACTGCTGTTGTTCGTAAAGAGTAGGCCACTGGGGCTCCCGAGTGGTGTATCGACAAGGTGTGCGACTAGCAACCCGGAAACTGCAAGTTCGAACCCGGATTGATGCCACAGCAATCCGTGACCAGGAGTCCATGGGAGCTAATTGGCTGAGCTCTCATGGGAGGGAGGGATGGCATGCGCTCACTTCCCTGTCACTCACAGCGATCACCAGCCAATCATGGGCGTCTGTGAGCTCATTCGTACGAGGGGGCGGATAGCGCTTTCCTAGAACAGTGTTGATGATAAAATGCTGCTATTGTGTGTGTTGCTATGGGATATTAATGATGGGTCTTCATCTTCAGTGGCCTCTGATAGTTTGGGAATACATTAGCAATGGCATTTTGCATCCACTGCAACATTATTCACCTACAGACACAAATCCAGTTACTGTTGTTCACACTTCATCTGGACTCTGCTGAAGTAACGTCAGAGTCTCTTTGTGCCTTCTTACTTTTATTGTGTATCTGTCAGCGCGCCTCTGAGTGGAGCCGAGGACACTTTCTCAGAGAACTGTCAGTGGCAACGTAGCTACCATGGCTTCGTCTGAAGCAAGTGCCCTCAAAGTCTCAACCCATGGCATCAACTAGGTCAAAGACGTTTGTACAGCTCTGTCTATATGGAAGAGAAAATAACAGGAACTAGACAAGTGCTGTCTGTATTTTTTCATGAACACAAACGTGAAAAACTTCCTGTCAGGGAGAGTTCCAGAAGTACCGTCCGGGAAGTGCTAGAAATGTGGCAAGTGGCTAGAATTCCGACCACAACTGAAAGAAATGCAATTGAGAAACTAGAAATGTTGTTCCAACGATGGAAAAAGCTAACGAAAAATACAAAAAGACAGTCGTTTCCTTTTTGAAAAGGATCTTGAAAAACTGTTTGACTGTTTGCTCACGCTGATGCTGCATTTCTTCTTGATCAAAGATCTACACGCAATGGGTACAAATGCAAAGTGTGTTGCAAACACACATAAATGGAATACAGCAAAACTTCATATGCCGTGAGCCACCAGTTAATATCACCAACGGTGGAAACATTTTAGGACATTTATCCACATGGTGAAAGGAAAATATCTGGAGGATACCATTGGTGATATGTCAACTTTGAAATTTTTGGACCACCCTACTGTACATGTATTCTTCCCCATGTAATACCACCCACCCAATCAAGAACACGCTCCCTTCCATATATGGTAAAGGACTCCAGTGCACATCTTTACATTTTGAATTATAGGGAAGCACTCGTTTAGTTAATTTAAAATATTGGCTCCCTTATCGATTTAACTGACAGAATTTTTTTAATTTCCTTCACAAGGTTTTCCCCAATCTGAAATTCCACAGACTCCATGAAGTGTCCATTTGTACTGCTGTTACCTGCACCAAGGAGGGAGGTTATGAGATTGGTCATGTATGTATATGTGTGTGTGTGTGTGTGTCTGTGTCTGACTATGAAACTCGAAAACTAACGGACGGATTTCCACAAAATTTTAACCAAATGTGTGTCTTGAACCAACAAAGAACTGATTAAATTTCAGGCGTGATTCAGATCCGGATCCAGGACTGTTTTGCAATATTTTTTTTAAACAATGTGTGCGACAGGGCAAGGAAGCGGAAATCACCCAGAATGCACTTTGAGAAAAAGAAAAGAAATAAAGAGAAGTTAAAAATAATTACAGAACAGGCCACAAGGGGGCACCACAACTCAACATATCTGGCAGTATAACCCATGCCAATAAAAAAATTGCACTACCTTGGTGGAGGTCTGCACTCTCACTGCATTTCTCATTTGTCTGTATTTTTAAAGGCAAATACAATCACAGTGTATAAATTGTAAACATGTACATTACACATATGAGGCGTATACATGTACTTAACATGTTTTATTACTGAAGATTTAGAAATCTCCTGAACAGCTGGTGATTTTAACATCGCTGTTGGTTTTGTAGACAGTGAAGACAATATTAACAACATTTATTTACACACAACCAATTTTCCCATGGACAACCAGCTTCTCTATTCTAATTCTTAACTACTTCTGACTATTAATATTTATAATAACAACAATAGCATGTTCGCCTCACATCAAGAGGGCCCTGGGTTCGATTCCCGGGCTCGAGGCATTTCTGTGTAGAGTTTGCATGTTCTCCCTGTACTTGCTTGGGTTTACTCCGGGTACTCCGGTTTCCTCTAACAGTCCAAAATCATGCACAGTGGGCTAATAGTCTGTTCCAAATCACCCCTACATGTGAGAGTGAGTGTGAATAGTTGTGTGTTGACCCTGTGATGGCCCGGCGAGCTGTTCGGGGTGTACGCCACCGTTGCTGAAAGTCGGCTGAGATGGGCGCCGGCCTCCCCTCTAGCCTAATTAGGATGAAGCGGCTTAAAAAAATGAATTAATGAATATAATAATACAACAGTTTAATGTTTCACTATGTCATGCACTTTTCCAAAAATCTGTCAAAAGTGTTTACACATATAAACCCAGTCATCTCACTGCTTTACATTCCTGACAGGTGCACAGCTAAAATAAACAATAATCCTGTTTACACAGCGCTGGAATCACTTTCACAGTGCAGGATCACACACACACTTCTGTGTTTCATTCAGAAATGCTACAGACACCTGAGAAGTGAGTTACACGTGAGTCTCGCGCTGAAGCCTGAACCAGACTGAGATTGACAACAGCAGCGGTCACTGCGGTTACCTCCAACAGCACTACACTTAAACACCACCAAACAAACCCACACCAACAAACCAACAGCCGCCCCCGGTATTTTTACAGGGGTGATAAAAGCCGAGGCACTCTGGGGAAACGGATGGAAAAGGAAAAAGGGGGTCTGGTGATGATAAATAAATAGATTCTGGGGCTTTAGCTGCTCAAGCTAACGGGTGCTAACGCAGGCTAACGGTCTTGTCCATTACTAATGAACGTTTTCTTCGGATGGAAGAGCGTATATTCGTGGTGAAAATCTCCTGTAGTGTTTAAAACGTGTCTGTTTTTGCTCGTGTGTGTGTGTTTCTTGTGTTTTGGGGCTGTACTCACCGTGTTTGCTCTCTATTTTCCCCGACATGGTGTCGCCCGGTGTTCGAAGCTTCAGAGAAAACAGACAAGAAGAAGAAAAATAACGGTTCTCTTCGTTAACGCGCCGTTTAACCGAGTTTCATTTCATTTAAACGAACATATCCTCCGCCTGTCGCATGTTGGCGAGCAGAACCCAGCTCGCAGTCTCTCTCTCTCTCTCTCTCTCTCTCGCTCTCTCTCGTTTGGATACTGATGATAAATGATTCACCAAAGGAGTCGACTCATTGACCTGACTCCTTTAAAGGGAAAAGATTCGAAAGCACGCCATCTCATCCCATTTGTTGATCCTACTATATTAGTTCGCAGGGAGGGAGGAGCCTATCTCAGCCAGCACTGGGCGAAGGCAGGGTACACCCTGAACAGCTCACTAGGCCATCGCAGGACCAAACCCATACGCAACCATTCACACTTACATTCACACCTAGGGGCAACCTGGAACCGCCACTGAAGCGAATGTGCATGTCTTTGGACTCTGGGAGGAAACCGGAGTGCCCAGAGGAAACCCACGCAAGCACATGGAGAACAGGCAAACGCCACACAGAACACAGGCAAAGGCAGGGAATGCCCATTGCAGGACCAACACACACACAACCATTCAGACACACTTACAGTGATGGGCAACCTGGTATAGCCATTTAGTATAATGTGCATGTCTTTGGACTCTGGGAGGAAACCGGAGTACCCAGAGGAAACCCACGCAAGCACATGGAGAACAGGCAAGCTCCACACAGAACACAGGCAAAGGCTGGGTATGCCCATCGCAGGACCAACACACACACAACCATTCAGACACACTTACAGCGATGGGCAACCTGGTATAGCCATTTAGCCTAATGTGCATGTCTTTGGACTCTGGGAGGAAACCGGAGTACCCAGAGGAAACCCACGCAAGCACATGGAGAACAGGC
>JAQMYF010000026.1:20292589-20306128 GCA_030014195.1 Neosilurus mollespiculum | reverse complement strand
AGAGAGAGAGAGAGAGAGGGAGTGACAGAGAGAGAGAGAGAGAGAGAGGTAGAGAGGGAGTGACAGCGAGAGAGAGAGAGAGAGGGAGAGAGAGAGACAGAGTGTGTGAGAGAGGGGGGGAGAGAGAGGGAGTGACAGAGAGAGAGAGAGAGAGAGAGAGAGAGAGAGGGAGTGACAGAGAGAGAGAGAGAGAGAGAGAGAGAGAGAAAATAAACAACAAATGCATCGGAGGCTTTTTTTGCTGCCCCCTAGTGGCCAAAGCACATAAACACAAACTTTCACTAGCAGATCTTTTCTTTCATTCTTTCTGTATTTAATAAATATGTGTTTGAAGGGAAACCGCAACTATGGTGAAAAAGTTGAGTTCCAGTTTAGTCTGAGCAGCTACCAGCTGTCCAAAACAAAACGGTTATTTTACGCTATGATTTCATACAAGAACCATTTCTAAAATACGGCTAATAATAAACGTAGCAGACAAACAATCGTTGACCAGTTTATTCAAGCACTCAGCTGAAAACATTGATCAGTTCAGACTGAGGTATGGAAGATGGGAGCTGGTCAGCTTAAACTAGATTTTTCAGGAGGTTGATCAACATTCTTTTGTTATAATCGCCTTATTGTTGTGTAATTTTCTTCAAAATAATAATTTAACATGGCAGTACAGTAACGTTAGTGGTTAAAATGTCTGCTTCACTGCAAGAAGGTCCTGGGTTCGAGTCTTGGCCTCGGAAAGGGCATTTCAGACCGGAGTCTCCATGGCCTTCCTCCAGGTGCTCCGTTTTCTTCCCACGTGCACATTAGCCTAATGTATGGACGAATACATGGTACATTGTAATGGAGAATTTATTCTTCTAAATTCTAACTTTTCTTTTATGGAGGGTGGTGTGTACATCACACCACCTTTGTGATGGACTAGCGCGAGTTCCAGAAGTGTTCGGAACAAAACAGGTCAGGCAAAGGAATTGCAAAGGCAATGGTTTAATAATTTATTACAGATGAGCCAATAAACCTAGCAGTTAACAATAGATTGAGTAGAGGTGGGTAGAATGACAGGCGGAGACGGGAGACAGCTTGCGGTGAGTAGTCTTGGATCCTACGGCAATATCCTTCGTGGAACGTTCATGGTTGTCCAGGTTCTAGCGTAGTCCGTTCAACAACAACGACAGAGTATTTTGTACATTTATATAGCTAATAACCGTTTGTGACATCTTCCATATATCACAATAGATATATCTTCTTTCTGTTAGACTTTGTCATAATGGCTATACATGTGTCAGTTGTGTTACCATAGGTACAGGATGTCCTTACATGTGAGTCAGCTTTAAGTGATCTAGATCTATATATACGACATTGGCAAAAACACCTAGTGCATGTTCTGCACCACTCGAGCTGGAGAGAGAATCCCTAGCACATTGTGGTTACAGAGAAATGGCTTCATTTCTATATAATGGGAGTCAATGACAGCATTGTGTCCATATTATTCACAGACTATGGTTCATTCTGATTGAAAATATCCGATAATTCAAGTTGTTTTTTATTTAACAAAAACGCCTCACAGTTCAACTCTTCCACACAAATCTTCCACTCATTCCTTCATTTTCTAAGCCGCTTAATCCTAATTCACATTCACACTCACACCTAGGGGTGATTCGGAGCAGTCAATTAACCTACTGTGCATGTTTTTGGACTGTGTGAGGAAAGTGAGGAAACTGGGGCACCCTGAGGAAACCCACACAACCACATGGAGAACATCTAAACTCCACACAGAAACATCCTCGCCAAGCCGAGGATTCGAACCCAGGACCTTCTTGCTGTGAGGCAGACGTGCTAACTACTGCGCCACCGTGCCGCCCCACACAAACCATTTGTGTATTAAATATAAAAAATGAAATAAAGTGGAAATATAGTGAAATAAACAAAAATAAACCAATTAAATCTCTTCTTATGTAAACATTTCTATTTTCAGTTTCATTACAGTTCCAGGCTTTGCTATTTGTTACAGGATTTGATATTAATTAATACTTCGCTGATATTCAAACCACTTTCAAATTTTTTTTTCTTTCGTTCATTCTTTCTTTCTTTCTTTCTTTCTTTCTGGTGTCAGACATCTATAAAGGAAATCATTACTAGGGTTCAACAGAAAGCCTATAAAATCTTTTTTCTCTCTTTGCTTGAATGTTTTTTTTTGTCTGTTTCTTTTCTTTCTCTTTCTTTTTTGCCTTCTTTCTTTCCTTCTCTCTTGTCACTGCAGTATTATTACATTACTAGACTATTCATGTGCCACTAGATGGCACACAAATACAGTTCTTATTTCTGAGGCTTCTCTCCTTAAAATCTATGAAAATCTGGAATTTCCATCAAAACACATATTTTATATCACTTGAATGTGAATATTTCACAAAAATATGTTGACTAGCTCACAGTTGTAGTAGCTACTTTCAAAGGTTTGCTTGTTTGCCAACACCGTTGGAGTCAGAGCAGATACTTTACACACACACACACACACACACACACACACACACACACACACACCTACTCAGCAACACTTCCCTATACATGTTAATGTTACAGAGTCAATACCATGCATTTATATTTCAATTATCCGAAAATAACAAAAGCAGAAGGCAGCAAATCAGATCAGTAACTAGATATAGCGATAGACACTTTCATAGGTTCTACTTCCACTCAGGGAGGATTAGTGAACTAACAGCAAAACTTTATTATTATTATTACTATTATTATTATTATTATTATTATTATTATTATTAGACAGAAAACTGACACTTATCAAAAGTGAAGAATCATACACGAAACAAAACTTTTACAGCTGTCTTATTTTACAACATTATTGCATTATTGTTTATATTAAACGAGAACTGCACAATCTGATTGGTTCTTGATCAGGGGATTTAAATACATTATCCAGAGTGGATAATGCTTGAATCAAAACAACCGACACTCATGGCTCATCACATCACTTGTAGCACGTGGCATCATTATTATCATGCTTTAAAATTCAAAAAATAAATGTTTAATATGAAATATGAATAAAAATATGAATAAATGTGAAAAATAATTGTTTGTCTTGTGTTTCCATGTAGTTTATTCTTAAACTTTGAATGAGTGTATGAACACACCTTTACAGAGTGCGGTTTGCTTATGTTTCTATGTAGTATGTACTTAACTCTGTAAGAGTAGGGTATAAACAGATGCTGTTAGCTACACAGCCTTCAGGTAGTTTTTACTTGCACTTTTAGTTGCAATCTGCTAAAATGTGTTTGATAGTTTGCATTCTGTAGTCTGTTTCATTTTGCAGTGGGCAATAATGCAAGAACAGAATGTGGATGCATTAGTTCAAGGCAAGACAATGGCAAAAATAACAGTATACAGATATTAAACTAACAGAACAGGTATGAACTAATAAACGTCTGAATAAAATAAAACTAGGCACATCTACAAATAATACTACATTACATTGACATATGTCAGATTAGTCCCTGCACATAACAGTGAAGGCATGGAATATACCTCAGTGCATTCTAAAGCAAAACACTTCCGTGTTTACAGCCTCTTATACATGAGTGTCACTTTTCGCAGTACAATGGTGGGCCCCTGTGTGAGGATTTATTACTTGTTTTTTTCTTAATGAAAAAGATTGTAACAACAAAGACAAAATTATAATATACAATGCGTGCAAGCTTTAATTAAGTTTAGGTTTAATTCCCCTTAAAGCATGATTAGGTAAAATAAATATTTAGGCATTGCCTAAAAGTGGAGCTCTGAAAATATTTGCATGTGTAAGTTTACAAAAATATGCACATGTAAAGTAAGAAAATAGGCTGTGAAGTGTAAGTGCACTCAGCGCCAACAGTGGTGCGTGCAATATATTTTTCCTGCCATTTTCTTAAATTATTGGGTTGGGCATGTGAGCATGGGTGTGACAATAAAATCGAGCTCATGGCTTTATGACATTTGCATAAGTATGGAGCTCCGGAGCGCCGCTATTCGAAAGGAAATGTTGTCACCATTCATCAGGCTAGTTACTTATACAGTCCTGTATAAGCAAAGGATTTTATGTAAATGGAACTTTCCATACTTTTGTTGAACACTTTTGCTTTGGAAGTTATCAGGAAAAAAACATTTTCTTATCATTCTGGCATTTTGTCTTCACTACCTTGATAATCAAAGAATAACGGAATTGATCACAATGCAAAAACAACCAACTAAACAATCAAAAGTTCCCGAATGTCCGTCCCCTAGATTCAAGAAAATGGCCACTTGGAAAATTCTGAGCTTCCTGCTGACCAGTCCACCATTATTCAGATTATTCACCAACAGTATTCCGAGTGTGAAAGTAAGGAGAAGTGCAGCTCGTATTGATTTGTGAGTGTAATGAGTTTTGTCTTGTGTTTCTATTAGACTGCAGGAATGCAATGCCTATAGGATAAACCAATAAACTTTCCTCTCTTGGCATCTGAACTTCATAAAGGAAAGACTGAGACGAAAAAAAAAAAAAGTCAGCAGTGATCTCAAAATGCTGACGGTGATCAATACCTTCATTTAACTGAAACATATCTTCACTGCATTGACATCTGAACCTTTTCTTCCTTTCTAAAGACTGCATGGCGTTTGCATTCTGTACATCTCTTGCATCATATGTATAGGCACTTCAAAGTGTTTACCTTAAAAAATAAAGCTGATCAGTGTAACCACCATGACCTGATCACGGTGTGATGAAACAGGACGATAGCAACCTGAGTACTTGTTTTCAGGAACACACAACAGTAGCACAGTGATGAATAACCTTCTGATGTACCCTGACCTTTCTTTCTCTTTCTTCATGATATGAAAAAGTTATTAGCAAGGCAGTAAAACCCCTTGCTCACTGGGGTGAATGTGGTGGCGAACGTCACGAACGGGATTTTCCACAAAACAATCGCAGATGTACGTGTTTCAAATACAAAATTGGGTGAATTATTCGCCAAGTTCGCACCAGTTCTCATTCAAACATGTTTGAAATTATCGCCAAGGTCTGCCAAAGGAGCGCGTTCGTATGGAATCACTACCGTGTTATGAACGCCGAAATATGTATTTTTGTACACCTTTTTCGTGTTTCATTTGCCATGTGCGTCTTCCCAACGTGTTGGCAAAGCTCAATTTCGCGCCCATTCGTCCCCTTGCTCAGCCTCTTGTGGGGGCATTTCCAACACGCAGCTAGTGTGATGGTGGCGAGGGAAACGTGATGGTGGCGAATGCAACCCAGTCCCAATGCACAGTGTAGCTAACACGCTAGGGGTGTGAAGAGAGGACGGTTATTTCGCAGAAATTGGCCACACACTGTTCACCCAGTGAGCAACGGGTTTAAGTGTAAACATAAAATCTAGCTAGCTATCCATCTTCATTCATTCATTAAATTTCCAAGTCGCTAATTCCCAATTAGGGCCGTGGGGAGGCTGGCACCCATCTCAGCCGACTCTGGGCGAGGGCAGGGTACACCCTGGACAGCTTGCCAGGCCATCGCAGTGCCAATGTACATTCAACCATTCACACTTATACCTAGGGACAATTTAGAACAGCCAATTAGCCTACTGTGTATGTTTTTGGACTGTGGGAAGAAACTAGTACCCAGAGGAAAACCACACAAGCACGGTGAGAATATGCAAACTCCACACAGAAACACCAACCCCAGGAATCGAATCTAGACAGCTATCCATCTTTTGTTGTGGTAAACCGTTTTCTAATAGCTAACTATGTACTTGGGATTAATCAATTAATACGTAACTAATAATAAGTTATGATTGACTATAAAGGGACTAAATAGAAATATTTCTATTAGCAAAGCAGTAGCAAAGCTATATGGTCATGGCTAGGATCTAAAAACACTGAACCCTTGATTTTGGCAGTAAATTCCATACCTTTTTTTTTTTTTTTTTTTTTTTGAATTAATTTTTTTACATTTATTCATTATTCCACAATGATCAAACCCATACTGCCCTGGGCACATTTAAAAAATGTAGAAATGGTTTGATTCTCCTGTCAGGTCTCGACACAATTTGATTATAAAGATGAATGGATAGTTCCTTGGATCCTGTGGCTTGGTAGTTGTTCAGGTGGTTCACTGTCAACTCTGAAACTTTCATATTCTCATAAAGATCTACAAACATTTCAGGGTTAGTTAATGTTTCACAAAAAATCAGTTTCTTTAGTAGATTCTATTACACATTCCACCCCTTTAGGTTACAAATTCCACCCCATTTTTAAAATTATTTTCCATGATATCTTAACTTAGACCTTATAGATTATTGTATGTCAAAGGATGGCTAAAAATAAATACTACACACATCCAGGGGCAATTTGGAACAACCAGTTTGCCTAATGTGCATGTCTTTGGAATGTGGGAGGAAACCAGAATACCTGGAGGAAACCCAAGCAAGCACAAGTAGGGGACATACAAACTCTATACAGAAGTGGGACTCAAACCCTGGACATTCTTGCCGTGAGGTGGACTTGCTAACCACTACGCCACCGTTCCACCACCCCCATAAAATGACTAAACAGAAATATATAAACTGGATTCTGATTCTGAAATTCTAGAAATTCGCCAAAAATATGATGAAGACTACACAATGTGGCCTTTTTTAAAGGTAAAAAGCACCTTTTAACATATATAATATACAATGATTAATAATTATATATATATTGCTTTAACATTACAAACAAAATTACCACTGACAGGTGAAGTCAATAAGCAGTGCGATGTATTTGGCAGAAAGTGAACAGTCAGTTCTTGAAGTTGATGTGCTGGAAGCAGGAAAATGAGCAAACATAAGGATTAGTGAAAAGAAAAGTGATGTTGAGAAGTGCCACACTGTGATGGATAAACGACTGGCTGGGTCTATTCATCTCCAAAACAGCATGTCTTCTGGGGTGTTCCTGGAATGCGTGAGTATCTAACCAACGGTGGGGAACCAGGGAACTGCTAAGAGTGTCATGGTACATCTGGTCTGATCTCATAGAAGAGCTAGTGTAGCACAAACTGCTGAAACTGTTAATACTGGCTATGATAGAAAGGAGTCAGAACACACAGTGCATAGGGCCAGGTGGTGTTAATGTTATGGCACATCTCAACTGTATCAACCATATCTAACCAGGCACAACAAATAAACAAATACAGTATAAGATCAAAATACTTCATGATGGGGATGAAGAAGAGAGAATAGTGAGAGGGTGAGCAGAGGAAACGAGAAAACGTAAATAGTTTTATAAGAAAAAATTCTGTGCATCTGTTTATTTTGTTTCTTAAAGGAAACGAGAGAGAAAGAGTTTCTCACGACCTCCATCATCCTACTGTGCTGTGAATTAACACATATTGATTAGGTTTTAGCTTGCACACACACACACACACACACACACACACACACACGCATACACACACACACACACACACACACACACACACACACACGCATACACACACACACACACGCATACACACACACACACACGCATACACACGCATACACACGCATACACACGCATACACACGCATACACACACATATACACGCATATACACGCACATATATAACTAGAATTAAATTAAAAATACAATTTAAAGGAATTTAAAAATATTGACTATACAAAGCTTTTTATCATTTTAAAAAAAAGTCTGCCAGATATATTATCAGATTAGATGCAGTACATACAGGCGGCACAGTGGCGTAGTGGTTAGCACTTCTGCCTCACTCCAATACGGTCCTAGGTTCAAGTCCCGTGCCCAGCAAGATTGTTTTTGTGTGGAGTCTACATATTCTCCCTGTGAATGTGTCACAGTGTTGTGTGTTTATGTGTTGGCCCTGTAATGGTCTAGAGAGCTGTTCAGGGTGTACAATAGTAGCAATAGTAAATAAAAACAACAACAACAACAATTGTTATAATAATAATAATAATAATTCTTGATCATTTATAATGTACCCAATTCCAGGTTGATATCTCCCCTTGTGCATCCCTCATAGCCTCAGACCCGCATTCCACAAAACTATTTACAAGAAAAAAGGAAACAAAAACAAACAAAAACACACAAACTAAAATAATTAAAACATAGAATAATTAAACAATAAACCAGGAAAGAATAAATAAAGTAACCAAATGAATAAGTAACAGAATATAAACCATAACCTTGAAAACACCTGTTGATTAACTACCCCCTCTTCATCCCTGTAACCGGTGAAAATAATTTCTTTATATTTGATTTTAAACTGGTTAATGTTTGAACACTGCTTAAGTTCCACATTAATACTGTTCCATAGCTTGTCTCCAATGACTGATATGCAAAAACCTTTTATTTTGGAGCATATGCTTCTACATTTAAAGTGAATTATTTCCTAAAATTATACCCCTATACAGTATATGTAAAGTAACTATAAAGGCAAAGAAAAACATTAAAAAAAATTAAGCAGTTAACTTTGTTAAAATATTGCAAAAAAAAAAACCAAAAAAACAAATGAAAACAATAATGTCCTCAAAGTTCAAATACTGTTCAAGCAGGAATTTTTTTTCTGGATTCTCCAATATTACAAATTCTACTAAAAGGCTACTAAATGCTTTTAACAGAAGAAATTCAACACTTAAAGTGGAAGAGATCAAATGGGGAAATATTTATTTAATATTTTCAATCCACATAATTGAAAAAGTGCAATCTGTTTAACTGTTAATTTTTGGCCACTTTGAATTATTGCTAAGAGTGTAATTTCCTCTTTCTGACATTTTATATGACTATAAAAGCAGAACAATATTTTAAAAAAAAATTTAAACATCAGATTTTGGTGTAATTAGAAATTATGTAATCATGTTGACAAAATTTCAGCCTTTAGGCCTTTTTAAATTATTTTGCTGAGTGCAAAAAAACATTCCCATTACCTACTGACCAAAATGCTACAGTACTTCTACCCAAGCCAAACTGTTCTTAAGCCAGTCAGTGTGTATCAGGAACAATTTGTTATAAATAAAGCACGTAGCCTGCACTCACTGTTAGAAACTCCATTTGAAATTAGAGGGAACATGGGAGCACAGCAACCTTCTAAATGTACTTTTGTGGTGTGCTTGCTTTCATTATTGGAAAGCACATTGGCTGCTTCCAAGGGTAAGAATTCCTGGACACAGATGACTGATAAGGCTGGAATGGATTCAAACCCCAGGAAAACACTGTCTGCCTCGTAACCCCATGTCAAACACCTTTGCAGTTTTTTCCCCTCTCCTACTAAAAGTCTAAAGGCAAAGTGTCACCATGACAACATCAGTCTCTCCCTCCACACTGACCATAGTGATATCTTTATCCTTAAATCTGGATGAGATTACAGGCATGACCTCTAACTTTGTGCGACTCAGTAACAGGTGTCAGGGCTGGGAGTGCCTCGAGACAAGCATAAATTAAGCATTAAAATAATACTTCACTGTAGCGTGGGATTAGATAGGCTGCACTATGCCCAAATGCCAGCTCTCAGCTCAGAGGGCAACGGCTGCTAATTAATGACATCAATTACAGAATGTCACCAAATCACTAGGCTGTCATTAAAATGGCACTAAATAGTGAAATAATCATTCACATTAGCATTTTTATCAAAAAATGAACTAAGAGAACTAAGTGTTTGGATTCCATGTTCTTCGGGGTCTTGCTATTCAATTCTTGCCAACAGAAACTATCAGGCAAAACAGAGCAACATGATGCCTGAGGACCCCAGAACTCTCAGCAGCCTACACACTTGGCACCAATGATAAAGAGGCCAATAAATTTGAAAGGGTTCAAATGTTTCCTCTGCTCTTGCACCACCAATTTTTTTTCTTTCCCTTTAAGAAAAGAAATGCCCAAAGCAAGTATGTTCATTTCATAACAGTTGGTAGGTCACAGGGAGTCATTCACTGTGAAATTTACTAAATTGTATTATTGATCTTAGCCATGAAGCACACTTTCTGTTCTGGAGTCCCACAAGACTCTGGGCAGACCGCTCAGGAAAAGGAAAAGCCGCTCGAAGTTTATCAAGAGTTGCCCATGTTTTCCACACATAGGTAATACATGGAGGGAACAGGTATATTAGCAATTGTCTAAGTAAGTAAATATATATAATTAAAATAAATGAACAAATAAATAAAACTCACAGCAAGAAGGTGCTGGGTTTGAGTTTCAGCAAAGGTATTTCAGCGTGAAGTTTGCATGTTCTCCCTGTGCTTGCATGGGTTTCCTCCAGGCAATCGGGTTCCCTCCCACAGTCCAGAAACAGGCACATTAGGCTAACTGGCTGCTTCAAACTGACCGTGGTATGAGTTTGAGTGTGAATGGTTGGGTGTGTATTGACCCTGTGATCTGGCGAGTTGTTCAAGGTGCACCCTGTCTTTGCCCATTGTCGGTTGAGATAGACTACAACCTCTAATGGCAAATTAAATGTTCAACCGGTTGTTCAGGTTAACGTCTGGATATCATGTCTTGCAATATGGTCT
The DNA here is from genome assembly GCA_030014195.1 of Neosilurus mollespiculum. Taxonomy (NCBI): domain Eukaryota; kingdom Metazoa; phylum Chordata; class Actinopteri; order Siluriformes; family Plotosidae; genus Neosilurus; species Neosilurus mollespiculum. The sequence continues at coordinate 20,295,635 of JAQMYF010000026.1, read as the reverse complement.
CGTTTGTGTCCTTAACTGGTTACAGATTTTAGTAACTTGTAGGCTGCAATCTGATCCCTACACCTCTCGTTTTGAGATTAATCTAAATAAAGCATCAGTTATGCATAACCAGAATTACTTCTTAGACAATTTTAGCCTTCCGGGGATCAACCAGCATTCCGTGCACTTTCATTGGAATATGTGAGAGCCAGGGATCTACCTTGAGAATAGAAAGGGCATGGCATCCGTTCACGGAAAGTTTGGTCAAGTTAAAAATCAGTGTGATCAACTGTGGGATCAATTCAGCCATTGTAGCCATGAATGCATCTGTGAGGTATGCATGGCCTGCTGGATGTCACTGCAGGTTTCCATTGAGGGAAAAATGTTCATGGAACAGCTACTGCCATGTACGCATCACACTTACAGCAGGTAAACATGCATCTGCAATGCGTACATGACAATGTATGCATCGCAGATGCTCACATTAATCAGGCAAGTGCATAAAAGTTCATATGAATAAAACACAGGCTATTCACTAATTTAAGTACTAGGTTGTAACTTGCAAAGAGTCTGTTAGCAGTTTATACTTGACTATTTACAGAGCAAATCTATCGCATCCAAATTCTGTGAAATTTACAGCTCTCATTTTCCAATTACCAACCGTTAAGTATTGCCTTCCCTATCACACGGCCACCACCAACCAGGAAGGGGCATAAGCATGCACGTGCCCCCTTTGAGACATGCAATGCTGCCACCCACCTCTTTACAAACTGCTGCACATGCGTATTTGGGGGAGACCTAACATACTCGGAGGGAAAGCTGGTGGCTTAGTGGTTAATGCGATGGGTTACTGATCCAAAAGTCAGTGGTTCAATCCCCACTATCACCACTGTTGGGCCCTTGAGCAAGACCCTTAACCCTCAATTGCTCAGTTGTATAAAAATGATAATTGTAAGTTGCTCTGGATAAGAGCGTCTGCTAAATGCTGTAAATGTAAAAATGATGAAAGCGCTATCTGTTCCCCCTCTGATCCCTTTTATGAATGAGCTCACAGACGCCCATGATTGGCTGATGATCGCTGTGAGTGACACCGAAGTGAGAGTATGCCATCCCATCCTCCCAGACCTTGTCGATGCACCACGCAGGAGCCCAGCTTAAATTTTTCTTTATCAGTATTTTCAATCCTGCATTAGAACCATGATTCCTTACAGCAACAACTGTTTATACACTATTTGGCCAAAAGTATGTGGACACCTGCTCATCACATCCATATGTGCTTACTGAAAAACATATAACTGGTGTGATTCCAATTTGCTGTTATAACGCCTTCCACTTTTCTGACAAGCTTTTCCACTGGATTTTGGAGTATGATGTTCAGATGGAGTTGAGGTCAGGGCTCTGTGCAGGCCTACTGAGTTCTTCTATTCAACCTTTGCAAATCCCGACTGCATAGAACATGCTTCATGTGCAGGGTTATGGTCATGCCAGAACATGTTTGTGCCCCTAAGTTCCAATGAATAGAACTTGCAATAGCACAGAATACAAAGGCATCCTGTAAAATTGTGATACTACACCATACAAACACATCCTATACAACTGTAATGATACAGCATACAAAGGTATCCTATGCTATTAGGTGCATCCAGTTTAAAGAAGGCTCACATATGGGTGTGAAAGATTTCCACAAATCTTTGGCCAAATATTAAATTTAGAATTTCTTCTATATAATATCTTGATTTTTGTTGGTATAAGTTTTCTCAGGATTCATATCTGGGTTATTATTCACTCACTCATTTGCCGAACCGTTTACTTCTACTAGGGTCAAGGTTAGACTGCACCCTATCTCAGAAGGCACTGGGTGAAGGTGAGATACACCCTGAACAGTTCACCAGACTATTGCAGGGCCAACACACACCCCCATTCACACTCACACTCCCACCTAGGGGCAATTTGGAACAGCCAATTAGCCTAATATGCATGTCTTTGGACTGTTGGAGGAAACTGGAGTACCCAGAGAAAACCCTAAGGGAAACTCTACACAAAAACGGCCAAACCCGGGGATTGAACCCTGGACTTTCTGCAATGAGGCGGACATGCAAACCACTATGCCACCATGCCACCCTGGGTTATTATTAACAGTGTAAAAAAAATGTTATCAGTAATTCCTATGTCTAGGAATGGCATATAACATAACATATTTCATGAATATTAATGAAGCTGGAACACTGTGTTAACACAAAAATAGATAACATTAAATAAATATCTTGTATAGCAAATGGAATCTGACTCAAAATGGGCTACTTCTGCCACCACCTACTTTGATCAAGTAGGTAAATAATTTGTATGCTTTGAACAGGAAGGTAACAATAGAAAAAAAAATATCAGACTTTTGACCTTGCTGTGACCTTGACCCAGTTTAAATATATAATCAGTTGCTATTTACAAAGATTCATAGAGATTCAGCATTCAACTATTGGTGCTAACAGGAATCTCATAGCCCTTTTCCATCAACAAGGAATGGGTTTGGACACCAAATTTTGATCCATTCAGAGTTGGTTCCTATCTGAAACCCTGTTTCCTATTGTGAACTATAATAAAATCACTGGGAATGTCATTAGCTTGGAGAGGAAGCAGAGTACAGCAATGGAATAAGAAACATCCTCAGAAAAAAGAGAATACACTAGTCTAATGAACAAGTCTTAAATGAAGAAGTAAGTCAAGTAATCATTACAATCCACCATCTTGCTACTATTGTTTACTTCTGATGTGCATTGTGTAGCGCACTGATTATAATGGTTCAAAACTGGCAGAAATATGGACTGCTTCACTAGCTGGCACCAAGGTTCAAATTAGGCCGGTGGTGAAGTGGTTACGGTTCTGGGTTTATGGTCGAGAGATTATGGGTTCAAATCCCCAGTACAGGGCTCGAAAAATCGGGTGCCCGAATGCCCGCAGGCACCCTGTCCGATGACAGGGGCACCAAAAATCATTAAAATGCAGAGTACAACATGCCCGACCGGGCACCCGATTCCCGTCTTCAAAAACTGAACTACCGTATTCAAAATCA
>JAQMYF010000026.1:20272114-20286903 GCA_030014195.1 Neosilurus mollespiculum | reverse complement strand
AAATATTTCACTCTTCCCAGAAGTTTTCCTGAAATTCTATAATTTTCTCCGACGTGTATCGATAGTCTCTGATTTCCTACAGTGTAACATCAGAATATGATCGGGGCAAATCTGGAGCATGATCGATATCATGTGAGTGCACCTTAACCCTTAAACAGGCAACGTGCACCAGGAGATACTACAGATTTTCTCTGTTTATTACCTTAATAAGGCAACGTATACATGGAATTACAAGTCATGAAATCCAAAATATACATCATCATCATCATCATCATCTTCTGTTTGATCCTTTGATCCGGGGTCTCAGTGAGGTCCAGACGTTCCTCTCCCCAGCCATGTCCTCCAACTCTTCCGGGGGGACACCGAGGCATTCCCAGACCAGCTGAGAGACCTAGACCTTCCAGCGTGTTCTGGGTCGACCCTGGGGTCTCTTCCCGGTTGAACATGCCCAAAACACCACATGAGGTAGGTGTTTGGGAGGCATTCTAATCATTAACATTTACATTTACAGCATTTGGCAGACGCTCTTACCCAGAGCGACTTACAATTATCATTTTTATACAACTGAGCAATTGATGATTAAGGGCCTTGCTCAAGGGCCCAACAGTGGTGATAGCGGGGATTGAACCGCTGACCTCCTTGGCCTTAAGCACCAAGCCAACACTGCCCTACCGGCCCTAATCAGATGCCCAAGCCACCTCAACTGGCTCCTCTCAAGGCAGAGGAGCAGGAGTTCTACTCCGAGCTCCTCCAGGATGGCTGAGCTTCTCACCCTTCCTCATCTCTAAGGGAGAGCCCTGTCACGCTGGAAGGAAGCTAATTTCAGCTGCCTGTATCTGCGATCTTGTTCTTTTGGTCACTACACAAAGCTCGTGACCATAGGTGAGGGTTGGAACATAGTTCAACTGGTAACCTGAGAGCTTTGCCTTTTGGCTGAGCTCCCTCTTCACCACGACAGACCAGTACAAGCCCTGCTTTACAGCAGAGGCTTCACCGATCTGCCTGTCGAGCTCCTGTTCCATCCTTCCCTCATTCGTGAAAAAGACCCCAAGATACTTAAACTCCTCCACTTGGGGCAGGACCTCATTCCAGACCCGGAGGGTGCATTCCACCTTTTTCCGGCTGAGAACCATGGCCTCGGACTTGGAGCTGCTGATGCATTCAGCTGCGAATCGCTCCAATGAGAGCTGGAGGTCCCGGCTTGATGAAGCCAAAAGGACAAAATCATCTGCAAAAAGCAGAGATGAGATCCTGTGGCCACTAAACCAAAACCCCTTAATGCCTCGGCTGCACCTAGAAACTCTGTCCATAAAAATTATAAACAGAGCCGGTGACAAAGTACAGTCTCGGCAGACTCCAACCCTCACTCAAAGCAAATTCGACTTGTTGTTACCAATGAGGACACGGCTCTGGCTCCGGTGGCACAGAGACCTAATGGCCTGTAGCAACGAGTCCAGTACCCCATACTTCCAAAGCACACCCCACAAGATAGCCCGATGGACACGGTCGAAAGCCTTCTCCAAATCCACAAAGCACATGTGGACAGGCTATAGGGGTCAGGTACGTTGCGAGTTGGGTGGCAGTCAAAGGCATGGATTCTGTTGGATAGATCCTTAGCTACTGACTCTGGCTCTTGGGACATGGAATGGTGGGGAAGGAGCCTGAGCTGGTGTGTGAGGTTGAGAGATAACGAGATATAGTCAGACTCACCTCGACACATAGCTTGGGCACCGGAACCGCCCATCTTGAGAGGGACTGGACCTTATCCAAAATATACAAGATATTTAAATAATAATGAGTATGTTTTACTTAGATCTTAAATTAAAAAAATAATTAAAATAATAATTCTTTTTTACAATTTATTTTCCACTTGTGCATGTTTAAGGGTTAAGGAAAATACTGAAATTATTGGAATTGGGTTGAAAACTGTCCAACACATTGTTAAAAATGTTTTTATTATCTTTCAATAGATAATCCAGCCCTGTGATGGCCTGGCAAGCTGTCCAGGGTGTACCCCGCCTTCACCCAGAGTCGGCTGAGATGGACGCCAGCCTCCCCACCACCATATTTAGGATTAAGAAAATGAGTAGATGAATAAATAATAGATAATCCAATCATTGAGAGTTTTTTCTGTTCAGTGTTCAGTTCAGTAAGAGTTTAAATTTAATCAACTAGGCTTATGTGGCACATTTTTAACCTACAAATTCATAAATCCTTTATTGCGTGTAATGCATATATGTCTGGACTTTGTTAATTGATAACAGAAGGTTAGCCATGCATTGATATTTTATATTAAGATTTATATTAATCTAATATTATATCTATTTTTTTCTCATCTCGAGCTTGAGGTTTTTTATGGTTAGTACAGTATGTACTAACCATGCATGTGTGTATCTCAGACTCTTTAAAACCTGTCTTCTGTAAATCCTACGTTTCTGTTGTGGACAGTACAGATGTAATTGACGTGGCTCCCGGATCTCCTGATTTAATTTGAGCCATTCATTTTATTTAAAACAGTTCCTGCTGATGAGGATGGGAAGGGAAATTGGATCCGTCCAGATGCTATATTGACCCAGACGACATCGTTACCTGTTTGATCATAGCCGGTATTCCATTCCTGGGCTCATAAACACTGTATGCCAGCATGGGTGAGTTAACCATCGTGTCAAAGGATGCACTAAATGATCAAACTAGTTCAGCAGTATAAAGTTGATTGGTAGAAGTTCATTCAAAATTCTCAGTCCTGAGCAGAATCGATTGGTACTGAGTGAGTTGGGGTTGTTTTAGAGAAAATAACAAGTGCAAGCAATGTGGCCTCACTTGGTTTTTTGCAGATATTAAATGCTTGGGCAAGTTGAAGTGTGAAAAATCAGCAGTATGATTCCGAACTATGCTTAAAAGTAAAAGAATGAGCCATGGTCATGTGATCTGATAAGGCATGTGGTCAGATGTGTGCATTCATTCATTCATTCATTCATTCATTCATTCAATTATTGATTTGCTGAACTGAAATGCTGGTGGCTGCAGCGAAGGTGTGGTGCACCCTGAACAGATCAGCAGTCCATCCCAGAGCCAGCACACACATGCAACCTTCCATACTCACACTCACACCTAGGAGCAATGTGAAACAGCCAATTCACCTAATGTGCACATATTTGGACTGTAGGAACCAACTTGAACTGTAGGAATCGGAGGACACCCACACAAGCATTGGGACAACATGCAAACCTCACACAGAAACACCCTCTCCAAGCCCGAGACTCCAACCTAGGACCTTCTTTCTGTGAGGTGGATGTGCTAATGGGGCCATTGTACAAGTCTCTGAAGGCAGTGTTTTGATCTGTGGATGCTTCAGATGGTCTGGTCAAGACTCAGCATCATTAGTAAGCCAGGCAAAAAAAAACAAAAAGGTCATTTTAATGCATTAAATCATTTTTAATCATGAACTGGACACCACAGAGACCCAACATTGATCCCAGTCAAAAGTCTTTGGGATGTGCTGGATTGGAAGACTTGTTTAACTCTTTAGTTATCAATGCAAGATCTCAGGGATAAAAAGTTGCATCTATGGAATGAAGTAAGTGCTGCGAATGCAAGTTGTAGTAAAAGCTATTACAAAAATTACTTTCCCGCTATCGCGCATGTTTTTCTTGTAAATACGGTGTATATAAGGTATAAATTGGGTTGCATCAAAAGCATATGGGACTTTCGGACTGAAGACTGTTCCCCTGCAGCTGAAACACATTCATCATTTTGTGATCAAATGACAGCTTTGACGTCACATGACAGTTTGATGATTAAGACCCAGATTTGTTCATACGTCACACATCTCTACACAATGTGATGAATAAAGGGTAATGAATTCCCCCTACCACACAGTGTTAACTGCTCACTTGTCTCATATTGGCTCAATTAGTACCTCCATCTATGTCCTATGTGTTATTGTCCCTATTGCTTTGAATCAATAAGAACATGCTTTATTTGATTTGGGTGTGAGCAGATGGTGGCACGTCTGAACCAGACACCAGACACCATCTGTCTCCACATGGACACACACACATGCAATGACAGAAGTGAATACACCCAATGTTCAAGAATCTTGTAAAACCACATATTATATTATCATATCATGTACTATTAACACTATCTTGTAACATAATAGCCAAGATAGCTGGGTTTACTCAGAAAAAAAAATAAACACTGTTAAATTAAATGCACACTCAGACAGTCCAGTTAACACCTTCACTGTTAAATCTAGAGAATGCGTACAAAAATAAGGCATATCATATTTTATTTCTAGCTTCCAGTGCTGGTGCTAACTTCGTAAAGTGTACATCTAATATACATGAAACACATGCTCTAATTTATTCGTGTGTTGCAATACTGAGCCAATAAAAGGAAAGCATTCAGCAAGCTCTAGCTAATTAAGATGCAAGGAAAGAACTAAATTAAGATGGGAGAAAGATTTCAGTGATATTTGAGGTGCTTGAGGGGTTTGGTGAAAATATGTTGGGTTTTTTTTGGTATTCTCAGACATGGTATAAAAGTTACACACACGTCTCTTATAGGAAAGAAGAGTACAAAGGGTTGCTTGTTTGCAGGTTTGTTGTTAACTGAATTAAAGGCTGTCATTCAGTCATTAATCACCAGCTATCACTTTGTTTATTAGGGTCAGGGTGGACCAGAAGTTTCCGCTTACAGCTGACATCATGACTCTCAAATTTCTAGAATAATTTCTGGAATGTGACAAATTAAAAATAAAATGTGATTAAATATTGTTATGTAGTTCTTGTTGTCATCTTGGGAAAACACACACACACACACACACACACACACACACACACACACACACACACACGTGTTACCACGTTCGGCTTACAGCAAGACTGTCCTGGATTTGAGTCCCAGGCTCAGCAATGGAGTTTCTGTGTGGAGTTTGCATGCTCTTCCTGTAATTGTGTGGGTTTCCTCCAGGTACTCCGCTTTCCTCCTACAGTTCAAAGACATGCACATTATGTTAATTTGCTGTTTCAAACTGCACCTAGGTATGAATGGTTAAGTGCATGTTGGTCCTGGTTCAGGGTGTAGCCTACCTTCGGTTGAGATAGGCTCCAGCCTCCAGGCTACCCTAACAGGAGGTAGTGCGGCAACTAAGTGAGATAAGTGATATATCTTCCAAAGTAACCCAATTTGGCAACCTGCTCAGTAATCAAAAAGGTTTCTACCCATAAAATGTTCTATTAACATTTGTTGCAGTTTCCACTTTTGACCAACAGGGGCAATAATAGTCTTTATTTACAAATCAAGGGAAAATATGCACATATCTGTCATCAAACAAAGTTTTTTTAATTGTTGGTGACTAAAAACAGATTTAATATTTCACTGGAATAAAAAAAAAAATGTTGGTGCTAAATATCTTCCATTGGTACCTACCACCCGGCCATCCCTGTAGTTCCTTTTTACTAACAGTAGAAAAGTGTGACATCTGTATGACTACCACTGCATACCAGCTTTGTATAATTCTACCACTGTCTTTCTATTATTTCCCCCTGGAGGAATTCTTCTTTAGAAAACTCACAGGCTTCATCTGAATTATGGGACAGCGTAATGTGGTACTTTTGCATACTACTGATTTGGTAGATCATTCAGGTACCTTTTGACTATTATTAAATGCTTACTGAGTATTCAGACATCATACATAATGCTTTTCCCCCCATACTAATAGAATGGAAGTATGTGTATTTGGATACAGCGTTATTCGCTTTCTCTGTTTTCTTTTCCTCTTCGCACAGTGAGGCAGTGAGAGTTTTCAACAATACAAAAAAAAACTGGGACAACTTGAGCATATCTCCCTCCATCTCACATACACATGTACAGTACATGCAAAAAGTGTGACCTTCTTCATGCCTCTAGTGTCTCTATCTAACACACACACACACACACACACACACACACACACACACACACACACACAAGAGGATAAAGGTCACATGTCCATTCTCACCTTGGCCTGCTAACATGACTTACTCATTTACTGGTTGTCTCCATGCTGATCACAGACCACTCCCTTTACAGCCTCCCATAGGAGAAACTATGTGCTTGATAATCCTCTTTAACTCCCAGTACTCTTCCCTAGGTCTTATATTCCCTACTGTTTTCACTGCTTTTCATTTCTATTAGCATTACTGTACTTCTTGAACAATCCATAGACACTACTAAAATATACACTTTACAATTAAATGGGTTTTCACGTTTTTATTAGTCGTATCATTGTAATTGTTATATTATATACTACACAGGAAAAAAAAAAGGAAATCCAAAACAAGATTCTTGCAATTTACTTTTACATTATTTATTTATTTATTTCCCCCATTTTCTCCCCTAATTTTTCAGTCGTATCCAATTCCCACCCTTTAAGTATTTCCTATCACACGACCACCAACCAGGGAGGGGCATAAGCATGCACATGCAATGCTACCACCCACCTCTTTTCGAACTGCATCCGCCCCCTCATACGATTGAGCTCACAGATGCCTTTGATTGGCTGATGATTACTACGAGTGACAGGGAAGTGAGCGTATGCCATCCCTCCCTCCCGTGAGAGCTCGGCCAGTTGGCTCCCATGGCATGGAATTTTCTAATTTCTGATATGGTGGAAAGCCGCAAAAACATTTTTTGTTATTGCATTAGTTCCATTGGATAACCAAATCTTTACACTGTTGCTATCAGATAAATTGAATGATTATTGCACAACTGGCACGCACAGCATGGTAACGTGACAGTCTACTTTGAAAATGTTTTGCATAAATAATAAAACAATTATAGAATTCATCTTTCATATGATATGGAGAATTATTTTGTGTCAGCATTTGGCCTCAGTGGATAACAAACCCTCGACCAAATAAATCTATATAATCATAATTTGCCTCATTCATTCATTCATTTACTCATCCGCTTAATCCTAATCAGGGTCGTGGGGAGGCTGGCTCCCATCTCAGCTGACTCTGGGCGAGGGCGGGATACACCCTGAACAGTCGCCAGGCCATTGCAGGGCCACACTCACACAACCATTCACACCTACTTTCACACCTAGGGGAAATTTGGAACAGCCAATTAGTCCACTGTGCATGGTTTTGGACTGTGGGAAGAAACCGGAGTACCCGGAGAAAACCCAGAAACGCCCAATCCCGGAAATCGAACCTGGAACCTTCTTGCTGTGAGGCGAATGTGCTACCAATTATGCCACCGTGCTACCTTGCTTCATTCAATTATTGCTTATTAATATATACTACATAGGAATAACATGTTCTGATTGGTCCACTATCTCAAGATTCAAAATCCTTATTCTGAGTAGATAATGCTTAAATCAAAACAATGGGCATACACAGTTTATCACAGATACTAAGGGCAAGCAGTGCCATTATTTTTCACTCTATTAAATGAAAAACAATCCATAAAAAAAATCTAATTTTAGCTTGTTTTTCTTAGTCTCGCCTCCTAGTCCCATATAATGGCTTCTTCCCAGAGGCCTGTTCTTCGGAGCAGGCTGATAAAATCATAACTGGTGGTGATAGTAGGGAGCTTTGGTAGTTTGCTGCATTTTACGGTTGGCACATATCACTTAAGAATGGCTTCTTCCCCATCACCAGTAACAAAAGCCTGCAATGACTGCTTGCCTTTACCTCGAAGCAAGCCGATAAGGTTGTGTTTGGTGTAGGAGAATGTCGAATTCATGGAAATAAGTACGTTCTTACCAAGAAACATCCACCTCAACATCCACATGCATCTCACCTTTGGTGCATAATAATTAATTATCCTGAGACAATAAACCAATCAGATTACACCATTGTAATGCAGTACATATTTAATCTCAGCCGACACTTTGCGAAGGCGGGGAAACACCCTAAACAGGGCCAATGCACACACGGCTATTTACGCCCCCCTTTTTAAAATTATAGCTTTTATTTAAAATCTCAACAAGCCGACTCTGTGGTAGTGGGGGTAAGGTTAGGGTTGCGTTTAGCATTATTTATCGGCATTATTCATTATGTCAATGGAAGGTCCTCAAAGATGTGTGTGACTGCTCGAGCGAGCAAGCAAGAGAGAGAGAGAGAGAGAGAGAGAGAGAGAGAGAGAGAGAGAGAGAGAGAGAGAGATCACCAGTATGCAGCCTCACGTGAAATAACACTTTATCAATGTCTTCACAATGCAACGACAACATACTGGCACAAAATAAGTCTTACATCCAAAATAGAGCTCTCAATCACTTGGCCAAATATCTGTGACCACATACACACCTACACCATTCATGACTTACAATGCAAAATATGCACGGCAGTGATGGATATGCTACTATACAGTTCCCATTTGTGTGTGTGTGTGTGTGTGTGTGTGTTCTGGATTATGAGAAGCCCTACAGGCTGTGATTCAATTTGACATGTCTGTCACTTGAAGAAATTAAATTACTGAAAAATAAAATTATAAACATCACCAGCTAATTTAATTAATTAACCAATCAATATGGTGAATTCACCTGGACAAATTAACCTTTTAAAAATGAAATAAAATGAAATAGTCACTTCCCTTTCCTATTTTACCCAACCATATTGAATCAGAAACTGTCTCACACAAACACACACACACACACACACACACGCACACACACATGCACACGCACACACACAAACACACACACCTGGAGATCACCAGTTTGACTCCAGTTTGATACTGCAGCCATCCGCAATCCATGTGCGATCCATCCAGATCCAATCTTTTTTTTGAGATCAGTGCTCATTACCCAGACGTCCCAGGCTTTGACTGCCTAGGCAACCTTCTTGCATATATCCTACCCCAAAATTCAAAGTGAAACAAGTAGTAGCTGTCTAGTTCCTTACAAGAAAATAATTATATCGCCAGTAAATACATATGAATAGAGCAACACATCAACAGTGAAAATTCACCCATGTTTCATTTCTTTTAGCTCACAGATTTAGTTCTCACTTTAAAATGCAAAAGCTGGTTTTTGTAACACTTTATTAAGGCACATTTGAGGCTGTCCTTCGAGTTAACTGCAAAAATATCTAGTAATGTACAATACCTGGCAATATCATGAATACTTCCTATTAAAATTCAGATAAACAAATTTAATAGCAAAACAACAGGCTTAATGTTTTAACACAACAAATCAAAAGTATTAAAAAAAAATGAAGAATGCACATGTGATAAGTCAGTGGGGCACTGTTCTCAAAGATAGACAGGGATGGAGAGAGCTGATATGTAACATGTGTGACTGTTACAATAACAAAAGAATACAACTCTATGGGAAAGGAGAAAGAAAAGAGGAAAAAACCTGAAATCGGCGTGAAATCTCTGCTACGTTGTTAGACACTACATGATGAAGCATGGTGCCCTCCTAGCAGAATATTACATTGGTGGGTGCTGATCAATTTGAAAGCAGTGCCTGGCAGAAACAGTGCATGCCAACAAATGTATAAAACAATAAGGAAGTTAAAAATAATAATAAATAGGTTAAAATAAATTGTACAGCATCCCCTGAAATTTTAACTATACACACCACTCATTGGGCCTGTGGGGGTGTGAAGGTTCTGTGGGTAGCATTACCGTTTCACAGCTATAGGGTCCTTTGAGCTAAGGTTACCGTCTTTGTGAATTTTCATGTTCTCCCAATGTCTCTGGGGGTTTCTTGTTTCTCTGGCTGCCTCTCACCACCTAAAACCATTCTGGAGTTGGTTGTACTAAACTCTCCCTAAACATGAATAAGTAGCTCTGTCTGAAAATCTATACTGTTACACACTGCCCAGTATACACCCTTACTGCACACCTATCCTCACCCTACTATACGGTATAGTATGCAGACCTGGTAACTTCCATCTAGTATACTAGACTACTCACTCACCCACTCACTTATTTGCCGAACCACTTAATCCAGCTATTAAGGTCACAGGAAGGCCGGAGCCTATTTCAGCCAACACTGGGTGAAGGCATGGTACATGCTAAACAGTTCGCCAGACCCTCGCAAGGCAATACACATTCAACCCTTCACACTCACATTTACACCTAGGGGCAATACGAAACAGCCAATTAGCCTAATGTGCATATCTTTGGGCTGTGGGAGAAAACCGGAGTACCTGGAGGAAACTCATTCAAGCACGGGGAGAACATGCAAACTTGCTGGCTGTTAAAAACATGTGGAAATGTATTATACCTCAATGCAACTGATACTTATGCCATAAGCCATTTTTTTTTTATTCTGAAAAGCTGGAAACCACCCTGATGCATTATGGGATGTTGTGGCTGGTGTAGTGTGTGCTGACTGTATAGTAGAAATTGTGTACCAGATTACTGAAGATGAATTAATAAATCATTCATCATATGTTTTTACTTTTTATATACATTTTTATTAAGGCTGTACATAATTCTGGAGTTACACTATACACTAAAATAAACACTTTTTTAATTTTTTTTTTTTAACCTAATTGGATTCTAGGAAAGTAACAAAGAGTTAACAGTTATGAATTTTGCAACAACACGCCCACTCATACCACTTACACTCACTCTGCGTCTCACACAGACACTTTTGCCTCACTAGCATTCACTCTGCAGCGCTTTGAAACAGCAGCATGCAGGATAACAGATTACCCAAGAGACTCTCTGATTGGCTTTGAAGCCTTTCTTTGATATTGCTGTTTCGGCAACTTAGACCTCTCTCTCTCTCACACGCGCACACACACACACACACACACACACACACACACACACACACACACACACACACGTCAATCATCCTCCCATAAGCTTTCTCTGCATTATTAAATCTCCAGGTTTCTCCTCTGTGAGAACATGAATGTTTCTTGAATTTAGTTGAGATGTTTAAATATCCACCAATCACAGCTCATGTTGAGCTGAAAAAAGTCAAATTAACTCATAAAAAGAAAAAGGAAAATACCAACTGATTCACACTAAGCACAAGCACCATTTGAATATTTATTTTTTTCAATCCCACTCTATTATTACTAAATACACAAAAGTTCAAAAGTCTGGGGTCAGTTGTTTTTGAAAGAACAGCACGTTTTTTATTAGAAAAGATAAAAATTGATCAGAAAGACAGTCTAGACTATGTTATTGTTGTACATGACTATTATAAATAAAAATATATGGATTTTTAATGAAATATCTGGACAGGTGTACAGAGGCTCATTTTCAGCAACTATAATACTTTGTGTTAGCTAATCCAAGTTTGTCATGTTAAAAGCATATTTGCTCATTAGAAAGCCCTTCTGCAATTATGTCAACACGGCTAAAAACTATTGTGCTGATTAAAGAAGTAATAAAATTGCCCTTCTTTTGGCTAGAATCAGCATTTGTGGGTTTGATTATGAACTCAAAATTGCCAAGAAAAAAAAACAACTTCTAAAATTCATCAGTTTATATTTGTTCAGGGAAATGAAGGCTATTCCACATAAGAAACTGCCAAGAAACTGATCTCATACAATGATGTGTACTACTTCTTTCACAGAACAAAAAAAACTGGCCCTAACCAGAATAGTAAAAGAAGTTTGAGGCCCCGGTGCACAACTGAGCAAGAGGACAAGTACATCATAGACTCTATTTTGAGAAACAGACACCTGTCAGATCCTCAATTGGCAGCTTCATTAACTAGTTCCCGCAAAATAACAGTCTCAATTTCAGCAGTGATGAGGGAACTCCTGAAATTGCAAAGAACAAGCCATGTCTGAGACTGGTCAGTAAAAGGAAAAGATTAAGGTGGGCAACAGTACAAAGATGTCGGACAGTAGAAGATTGGGAAAGAAAATGTTATAGACAGATGAATCTAACTTTAAGTTTTTTGCGTCATATAGAAGAGTATTTGTCAGACACAGAATAAGAGAAAAGATGCTTGAGTAATGCTTGACACCATGTCAAATATGGTGGGGGAAATGTGATGGTTTGGGGGTGCTTTGGTGTTGGCAAATTGGGGGAGTTGGACAACTTGGGAGAGTTGGTAAAGAGATCTCGAACAAGGAAGGCTATCACTCCATTTTGCAATGCCATGCTATACCTTGTGGACAGTGCTTGATTGGAGCCACTTTCCTTTTGACCCCAAACACTCCAAACTACGCAAGAACTATTTAGAGAAGAAGCTGGTATTCTGTCAGTAATGGAGTGGTCAGCGCAGTCAGTGGATCTCATCCCAATTGAGCTGTATGATGGTACGGATGAAGTGCCCATCAAGCCAGTCCAACTTGAGGGAGGTGCTTCAGGAAGCATGCGGTGACATTA
The DNA here is from genome assembly GCA_030014195.1 of Neosilurus mollespiculum. NCBI lineage: Eukaryota > Metazoa > Chordata > Actinopteri > Siluriformes > Plotosidae > Neosilurus > Neosilurus mollespiculum. The sequence continues at coordinate 20,274,603 of JAQMYF010000026.1, read as the reverse complement.
CTTTTTATGAAAAGCAAATCAAAATGAGGTTTATTTATGGTTTATTTCTCCATTTTTAAAACATGGCAATAATTACGCCACTTTCGCCAAGTATCCATAACCTGGTGGGCCATTAATACTATACATGTGGAACACTTACAAATAATCAACAGAATAGATTCTATGCAGAGGTGTTCAAATTACACACATTTTTTACTCAAGCAGAAGTACAGAGAGTTGTGTAACCAAAAAAAACCCCCTCTGGTAAAAGTAGAAGTACTGTTTCATCTTTTTTTATTCAAGTAAAAGTAAACAAGTACAAGCTCTGAAGTGTACTCGCGGTATAAAAGTAAAAAATGCTTCTTTGAAGGACATCTCTACCGGCTGTTTGTGTAAAAAGCCCCTAACATCTAATAAAATCTCTCTCTCTCTCTCTCTATCTCTCTCTGCACCTGAACGCTCTCCAGCGCTCTGTTCCACACTCTTCATATAGCCAAAACAGTCTATTTCCAGAATATCCTGCATTATTTCTGCTGCAACGCAGGACTTTTCCAGAAGCAATAAAATGATGCTTTTCTTTTTTTAAATTAATAACCCTCGAGTACATTTCAAATAAAGCATTGTCTCAGTTTGAAAACTTAAAGAGTAGGAAGTACAGATACTTTAATTAAAATGCAAGTAAATGTACTTCATTACTGATCAACCCTGATTCCATGTATGTATGTGTGGCAGGGAGGGCATGATCGAATGGTCTCTGCAGGTGGAGAGGAAGAAAGGCAGAACCAGTAGGTATGTTGATGAGTTTCACCTGTGGATTTTTACTGGCACCTATTTATGTGTTCTTTTTGTGTGCTTACAGACAATGAGGCTGGTAGCCAAAGAAAGACAGCTGCAAGCAGTTGGTGTCCATATGTGAAGACTATTTACTGCATGTTCAAAATATATAGTGTGTCTCAGAGTGAGATAGATTAAATAGTACAATAAAACTGGTCAAAAGCACCAAAGTCTTCAGTCTTCAGTGTCCCAAGCCTGATATTCTTGTATGTTTTTTTTTTCTTTTAAATGCAAACGTATTAGCAAGAGTGCTTCTTGAAAATCTTCCATTTAAACTTCAGTGCTATTATTGTGTAAGGTCATGAATGCGTGCACATCGCTATGTGATGTTAATGTTTTGAACCTTCTGTGGGACTCTAAATGTAAATATAGAAAAAGTTCTATAGACTTTTTGCACCAGCTTTACATTTTATTTAGTGACTTTGGTCAAATAACATCACTAAGTTTCAGTGTACATTTATAATGCAAATCTAAATGTTAAATATAAAATTAAACAGAGGACAAGTTGATGGTGTAGTGGATAGCACGTCCGCCTCACAGCAAGAAGGTCCTGGATGTGATTCCCAGGCTCGGGCATTTCTGTGCAAAGTTTGCATGTTGGGTTTCCTCAGGGACTTTCCCTCCACAGTCCAAAGACAAGCACATTAGGCTAACTGGCTGTTCCAAATTGCCTGTAAGTGTGAGTGGGAGTAATTATGTGTGTTGCCCTGCAATCGTCTGGTGTTCTGTTCAGGGTGTACCCAACCTTCGCCCACCGTTGGCTGAGATAGGATCCAGCCTCCTCGCAACCTTAATAGGATTAAGCGGTTTGGCAAATTATTTTACATAGAAATGTTCGAAATAAATCTGTAATATAAAGTTGATGTTAACTAGAAATACAAGTATAAGTAAAAGAACTCTACCTTTAACAGAGTAAAATTTAATATTTTATAAATTAAGGAACAATTCTATTCTGCACTGTGGAAAAAAAAATCCATTTTATTTAATTAGCACACTGCTAATATTTCTCAGCTATACTTGTAAGAGCTATGCATTCAACTACATAGACTTTTCCTAATCAATAAAATCAATTAACATTAATTGCTGACTAAATGAAGATCAGCTATATCTCTAGTAACATATTAGTTGATTATTATCAATGCAACACTACCAGTGGTGATTACTACTGATGCATGGATATTTCCTGGATATTAGCCAACCAGGTTTGTTTGTTATAATATGCTAATTCTTATACATGTGTAGCATATAGACGTAAACATGTGTTGTAAGTCGTAACTATATAGACAGAGTAAGTCTGTAGTTTTACTGTCATTGGGTCTTGACTTTTCTGGACACTCACTGTTACACTGTAAGACTTGACTAGGAGTGAGCGATCTACTTCTGGAGAGAGTTTTACACACATTACCTTGGCAGTCATAATAATTTCTGCAGAGATACTACACAAGCCCTTGGTTTAGTCTCTTCACCAGCCTGTTGGCCTCTGGTTGATACTGATGCCTAATATGTCCATGAATGTCTTTCAAAGATATGCTGGACAGTGTCTTCTGGGAGACCAAATGTAAATACACACACACACACACACACACACACACACACATGCACACACACACACACATGCACACACACACACACACACACACACACACACACACACACACACACACACACACACACAC
>JAQMYF010000026.1:20256539-20267213 GCA_030014195.1 Neosilurus mollespiculum | reverse complement strand
TCTCTCTCTCTCACACACACACACACACACACACACACACACACACACTCACTCCCAGTGACCTTGGTAAAAAAAAAAAACAGTGTGACACGCATACAGTGTAAACCTGATACTAACTAAGCATCTCTCTGATGCCTTTCACTGGCAATCACACACTCGTGTCAGGGAGTGTGATACTACTTACACACACCTCATCTGTTGGTCAGTGCTCACCTTGCTCTGCTCTTCACCTTCAGTGTTAGTCTGACTGAGTAAGCAAGAGGAAGGAATGATATCAGAGGAGAAGAAAGGGGAAGAGAGCAAAGAAGAGACAGGCTGGTATGAAAATAAAGAAAAGAGTGAGAATCTACACGTGTTTTAGAGAGAGAAGGACAAAAAAGTATAACTGTTGATTTCGAGGGAAGAGGAGTTCACTTTAAAGGTCAAAAAAAGTGTGTATACCATGAACAAGAATTAAAATTTTCCACATACTTTACTTTCATGGTAGTAATACAGGAACATGTGATAGCTACTATTAATTTATTCTACATTGAAACAGTGAGTGATCTGATTGGTCTGCTACATTATATCAAGTGGATAATGTTCACTCACTCACTCCGACTAATTGCTTAATCCTTCTAGGGTCGCGGAGAGGATGGTGCCTATCTCAGCTGACCATTGCAGGGACAACACGCACACACAACCATCCACACTCACACCTAGAGTCAATTTGGAACATCCAATTAGCCTAATGTGCATATGTTTTGACTAAAAGGAAACCAGAGTACCCAGAGGAAACCCACATAAGCACAGGGATAACATGCAAACTCCACACAGAGCTCGTGTGGAGCCCGGGACTTAAACCCAGGACCTTCTTGATGTGAGGCAGACACGCTAACCACTACACCACCATACTGTCCCATACTAAATATAACAATCCATAGTTATACTAATGAACCTGGTAGCATTTATTTCTATGATACTGACTTTGAAATTGCAGGGTGTTTTGTCAAATTTATCATCATGGCTGCATTTAAAGCTGTTTGTTTCAATTGGAAAGATTTTAAGTTTGTGAGGATATGATGAAAGGATATGTTTTGTGAGATTTAGGTAGGACAAAATCAGACAGAAGAGGGTAGAGACATGGCAATTTTTTCTTTTTTTTCTGACTGCAGTTTAATGGGACACAGACAGGAGACTGCACTATTTATTTCTTAGCCTCTGCGGATCTATTCCAAGTCTAGTCTCAGTGCATGTTCTTCTTAATAAAGGACATAAGAATTTCATCTTTCTGTCTTCCCTGCTGGATGATACAACAAAGTTTTCAGTTTTGCAATGCTGTTGGCATTCATTCATTTTCTAACCTGCTTAATCCTAATTAGGGTCACTGGGAGGCTGGCGCCTATCTCAGCCGACTCTGAGTGAGGGCTGGGTACACCCTGAACAGCTCTCCAGGCCATCGCAGGGCCAACACACATACAACCATTCACACTTATACCTAGGGGAAATTTGGAACAGCCAATTAGCCTACTGTGCATGTTTTTGGACTGTGGGAGGAAACTGGAGTACCCAGAGGAAAACCATGCAAGCATGGGGAGAACATGCAAACTCCACACAGAAATGCCCCGAGCCGGGGAATCAAACCCAGGCCTTCTTGCTGTGAGGCAAACGTGCTAACCACTGCGCCAACGTGCCACCCCTGTTCGTCAAATTAGCTATCATAAAATAAAAAGAAATAGTCATAATATAACTTGCTTCTATTCAAGGAAAAACACCACTGACTACACAAGAAAATTTCATGTGCCTGCACAATATATATTTTTCTGCCATTTTCTTCATTTACTGTGTTGCCTGTGTGGGCATGTGAGCACGGACGCGACAACAAAATGGCTTACGACATGTGCTATAATGAGCATTTGAATCATATACCAAAATACCTCCTTACTTTTCATAAATGTAGACTGGAAGTCAGATAATAACCTAAATCGAATTTTGTCCTAAGAATCAAATAAAGTAAAAAGTAAATAAAATGATATTTAAGCAATATATAAGGAACGAAGATAGAATTTTACTGCGGCTGGTCTGTTTTTGAAACTTATTAGCTTCAAGTTTAAGGTGTTAGTAAATGAGTTTTCAGTCTAATACATGAATACACAAATACCATCGTACAACCAAGGGAAAAGAGAAACAGAGAGCTGGGAAGAGGTGAAAAGTATACAAGAGCGAGAACAAGAGAGAGAATTTTAGCATGCGAGAATCAAAGGTGCCCCGCTGACTAGCGCTAGCGCTAACAAGGAATTAGTGCACTGGTAAACAAACCTTAATACTGAGACCCCCTGCCTAAAACAAACACGCACACACACGCACACATGCTCGCTGTTCACTTTCAGGCATAAAACAAAAGCACTGTGGTTCCACATAGCATTAGCAAGAAAACTGAAAAGAATTAACAAAAGACACACACACACACACACACACACACACACACCTCCCTACAACCAACACCTTTAACATCAACAGCTTTTGTTGCCTCAGGAAGTGAGACATGGTTATGATGGGACTGAAGCAGAACCGATGATGGAGACATCCTCTTGTGTGTGTCTTTGTATTTTCTGTGTTTAGAGAGTGATGAAGGACTGCGGGAGAGAGAGAGAGAGAGAGAGAGAGAGAGAGAGAGAGAGAGAGAGAGAGAGATGTATACAGTAACTCATCTCTCACTCACAGTCGACAGTGGATAAAAGGTGGGGTACACCCTGAACAGCTCTCCAGACCATCACAGGGCTAACACACACAACCATTCACACTCACAGTCACAGCTTGGGGCAACATGGAACAGCCAGCTAGCCAAATGTGCTTGTTTTTGGATTGTGGGAGGTAACTGGAGTACCCAGAGAAAACCCAAGCAAGCACGTTGAGAACATGGAAATTCCACATAGAAATGCCCGAGCACGAGGATCGAATGCAGGACCTTGCTTGCGTCGTAGTTGTGTTCTCTAGTTTCCTCCAAGTCAATTTGTAAATAAATACTGTAGGTGTAAAATCATACATTAATTTGCTGAACCCTACTAGCGTCATAGAGAAGCTGAAATCTATCTCAGCCAGCTCTGGGCAAAGGCTGGGTACACCCTAAACAACCTGCTAGACCATCACAGGGCCAACACACAATCATTCACATTCACACCCAGGGGCAATTTGGAACAGCCAATTAGCCTGATGCGCATGTATAGACTGAAAACTGACAGAAAGCCTAGGACTCCTATCCTTTGCGCCACTATGCCACCATAAATATGTGTAAATGAATATGTAAAAGTGTCTCCATAAAGGCTTGTGATGGACTGGTGTACCATCTAGGGTGCATTCCTGTCTCATGCCCAGTGTTCCTGGGATGGGCTCCAGCTAACGAGTCCTTCCAACCACTTAATCATCATAAAACTTTGATCAGTGGTATATTTCTAGACAGTAACAAAGGACAGCCTGTGTGGATGTGCCAGGTGAGAAATTCTCTGTCATGTCCTACCAACTAAAGGAAAAAATAGGTACATTCTAACAAGGTACAATTTCATACCTAGAATGTGCTCTTTTGTACAGTCCCCTTGATAGGGATAGCCTTTTGAAGCTAGTGCTGCTCTTGGCTGGACCAATACACCAGCTGGTGCTTCCTGCAGAAACAGGTAGCAAACTTTGCTGGGGTTCCAGAGGAGACACAAAATGACTCACAGTCAAGAGTGAGAAAATGAAGATAAAGACATGTAACCGCGCCTCATGACCATACACTAGGAAAAAATAGACTAAAGGGGTCTATAAGATATTTTTTATAATATGACAATATAGAACAAGCATAGCAAGTTGGAAAGCCCCGGCTTCAGCACGCAGCAAGTAAATGTCCAGAAACCGAATATACAGTTTTGCCTCTGTGACCTTGAAAAGTGGGTCAAGGTCACTCACACACAAACTCATCCTAGCACTCATAGTAATGAGCCAGCATACCAAGTGTGAAAGCCCCAGCTTCAGCGTGTGGCAAGTAAATGTCCAGAAACTAAAGTGTGATGGACAGATGGACAGACGGACAGACAGAACCCACTCCTCTAGCTCCCGATGGGTGGGAGCTAATAACTATCATAGTCAATGTTAATTGTTTCAGCAGTCTGAGTAAGGTTGTGTGAGGTAGCTTAATTCGGGGCTGATTTACTAATTTATAAACAGTGATCCCCAGGAGAAATATGGAGGCCAATTGGGGAATCCCTCGACGACAGTGTAAACCACCGGGGATAGCCAAGGGAGTCCTAAATGACCCTCCCCAAGATATAGTAACAGCTCCAACATGGTGCCATTACTGCAGTAGTTACTAGCAGGCGACCTATTGTAAACACTGTTTTCATTTCCCTTCTTTTGGATTGGCTAGTAGTTACCCAATGTATCTGAACTGCCAAACACATCAGGTTTCTATGATCTCCATTTATTTAAATCAAAGTGCCTCAAAGCAACATTACTGAGTCAATAGAGGAATAAAGGAACCCCAATGAACGTGGGTTGGCCCACAAAGATTGGGTATGCATGTGTTGTCAATAGCCTCAGCGATTAATTAAAAAAATGCTGGCCACTCTGAGATGCCTTAGTATCTGTCAATCATGTCTTCACTGCATTGAGTCTTTGCTTCTACATTTTCTTTCCAGGGGAAATGATCCCAACCCACTAGTCTATCTGTAATAGAATGATAATACACTCTGGCTCTAATTCTGTCATGCTGCCATGATAGAGCATCTGTTTTCAGACTGAATGCCTTACCCTTACTTACACCTCTGCAATGTCCCTGTAGGCCTGTATATTGTTAGATGCTTCAGTATAGTACCAACAGATCCTTAAAGAATCATCAATGGTGTAGTGTTAGAGTCTGCACTGGGGCTGCCATGGCATACAAACATGTAGATTAAGTCCTTTCACAAACAACCTGCATTTTTTTTTTTTTTTTTTGCTGTAAAATTTAGCAGAGCTACGACAAAAGGAACTGATGCATGTAGGTTTGGGTGAGGTGGATTTGAAATCTGCGTAGTTGCATTCACATATAAAAGATGTGTCATATGTGTGTCATGGGGAAAATAGGTCAAGTCTGTAAGTCAAATCGTATAATGCTCATACCAATGTTGACAAGATAAAAAAAAAGTCCTCATATTATTCCTGTGATTTACGCTTGACAAACAACCACCTTATGTGTGTTACATGGTGTACATACACTCAACCTACCACTGTCAAAAAGTCTTGTACAGTACATGTGGGTGTGTAAGAAAGTCCTGTGGGCTTAATATATGCCAATCATTTTACTATTATAAGAAAACTGTATGACTATGAGCATATCACATGACCCAAAAACCGTATGAAATTAGCATGTCTTTCATAAAACTGCCATGGGTCATTGTAGGACATCGAACAGCATACCTAGGAAATGGACCTGATGTCAAGAATTAAAATTTTTTTTCTGAACATGTTCAAAATTTAATGACAAGGGTCTAATACAGCATTTTACATCAAAAAACAGGTGAGATTTGTATGACACACCCACAACTGTCCTAGGAATTTGCCCAGTTTCCTGTTGTGGACCTCTCGTATACCGGTGGTGCAACATATGTGACAAGGACTTAAATCAGTTTAAGCTTCCATGTTAGTCATATAACATCAGACAGGAGGTCAGAAGGAGTCCTTTATGGTGTTCCATAGGTTTACAATTACATTTACAGCATGTGGCTGGCACCCTTATCCAGAGTGACTTATATTTTTATATAACTGAGCAGTTGACAATTAAGGGACTTGCTCAAGGGCCCAACAGTGGCTGCTTGGTGGTACTGGAGCTTGAACCCTTGAACTTCGGGTTAGCAACCCAGAGCCTTACACACTGAGCCACCACCGTTGACACATTAATTTATTAACCAACCAATGAATTCATGTTTAAATAAAGTTGTTTCTTATTGACATACCAAACTGGTGATTCTCTTTTGCTCTTTCATAATTCCCACTGAAGTTGAACTGAACTTGTCTCTTTCCTGGACCTTTCCATTTTTACACTGGTATCTGGTGTCAAACTTTGGGGTCACCTTACTTTTCCTTGTTGTTGTTGTCTCTAAATGTCCAACGCTTCCTTTATTAGGGATCAGAATCACATGAAACTTGGCAGAGTCATTCTTGTCGTTAATAGTTAGAATTCTACGGAGCTCTCCAAAAATTTTGGATTTTTGAATCGGAAACATAATTATGACATCATAACTTAAAAAAAAAAATCCAACTGCTCCATGATGTGAATTTGGCAGCATTATACTACATGACAATGCCTTAAATTCTGTGGGGTGAAGTTTTTCACTTTTTGACCTGGATGTAGAAGCATCATGGTCATGAAGGCAGTGGTGGTTTAGTGGTTAAGGCGATGGGTTACTGATCCAAAGGTCAGTGGTTCAATCCCCACCAACACCACTGTTGAGCCCTTGACCAAGGCCCTTAACCATCAATTGGTCAGCTGTATAAAAATGATAATTGTAAGTCACTCTGGATAAGAGCATCTGCCAAACGCTGTAAATGTAAATGAAATTTCAAGGTCCTACTCCATCATCATAACTGTCCGGAATAGCACAAAACTTTGCAGACTTATACTAGATGACCAGATGAACAATTTTATGAAGGTTTCAGATTTTCAAACTGGAAACTGAATTATTATCATTACTTACTATACAGCCGAAACCAAATGTGTTACAGATATACTTCCGGTGTGTAGCTCACTTCAGCTTGTTCCACAAGTTTTTTTTTTTTTTTAAATCAAAGCATGCTTGATTTACTTGATCTAAAATTGCCAAAAGTATAATGATGCCTTTGCGCTGCTGTAACAAGGATCCCTGGAAAGCCTGGAAAATTAATTCAACGTGTCATGTTGATTTGACATGAGCATTTCAAACAAAGTTTAGTCAATGCTGGCATCACATTATAGTCAGTGATCACACCTAATACTTTATTTGTGGTTTTGGTTAGTGGTATGTGGAAGAAAGGTTAAATCTTAGCTCAGCTTGAATCTAAAGGGCTGTGATGTGAAGTTGAAGGAGCCTGGTCAACAAAACACTGGGACCAATGTGACACACAGTACTTGAGCTTCCTTTAGTTTTTGTCATCTTTCTTGTGAATTGTAATGGGATGAGAATGTGCTACTCAGATAACTAACTACACTGTCAGTTTTGACCTGTCTCGGTATCAGTTATTCTTAGGAGACCTAAAATATGGGTTAGTCAACAAAACTTACTATGTCGCAAAAAACTGTAATTGTGAATTAAAATTTTTTATACTATATAATTCAGACTCTTTTGTTTAAAAAAAATAAAATAAAAAGTATTATTTATAAGCAAATCACACCAGTAACAGTGCAGTTATATGGAGTATTGGTACGGCTGTGATGTGGCCCTAGGAAATGTTTTATATGTTGTATAACAGTTCTATAAACAAGGAATTAATATCAAGTTAGAGACATTTCGGACACTGTATGAAAGAATAATCTGTTTATTTTTGCTCTGCTAGCAAAAATAAACCCTGAAGTAGCCATACACACACTTTAAAACGGATCAGCTAGCTGTCTAACCAGCTCCCATCGATTTGTATGGCAGTAACAAAATGCTAATGTGTTCCATTTGTCCTATTCAAAGGTAGTAATTGATAAATTAAATGTCATAAACTGCAACGTTCTTGTTTAACCTTTATTGAGTAGGCCACTACTATAGGAGGATATACATAAGATAACTTTTCATTGAAGGTTTAGATGTTTTTTGAAAGTCGTTGTGTTTAAGGTCCTTTGTGCCTCAGTTTTCCAGTTAAATTTCCTGAAACATTCTTGAAATCAAATAATGTTGCTTTAAAGTCCACCTGACGGCAGTGTTAACCATTACGCTTCCATGCTGACCAAAGCTATTTCCTTTTGGAATACAATCCATGGACTAGAATAGAACACATTAGTATACATACTGTTACTTGCATTCATGGTAAAGGTTCTACCAATAAAACTGGCATCCCTTCTCCCTTTACATTTACATCTTGCAAGCATTTATATTTTAAGTTCATATTTTAAAATTTCTTTTCATCTTTAGTTGAGATTTACATTCCTATTTTCTTCCACTTTTGTCATTTGTCCATTTCTATCAACCAGACAGCTCATACAATCCACAATTGGCCAGATTTTATGTGATTTAAAGGGGATGCCACTTTTTCCACCCAGGCAGCACAACAATTTCCCCCCTAGATTCCCAGTCGGCCTTTAGTAATGTTGAGAGACAATCTCCTGATGATTGGTTGAATGTATTTTTATTCTGTAAGTGAAGAGAATAATTAGTTTAAAGAACTCCCATTGTAAGGCAACTGAGAATGTCCAAGTGAGTTGGAGTCCTGTTCTGAGGTATCTCCAGCAGTTTGTGGAGTTCTATGTATATGTATATATATTTATGAGGATATCTTTGTCCATGACGGCCTCCATTAGTTTAGTGCCAATTGAGCACCACAAAAAATTGGCCCTGTGCACCTCAGTACGAACACCTGTGCTGGCAATCTTTTCTGTTTAGCTGTGCCAGCTGGGAATGGCCCAGAGTGCTAGCTGGTCCAGGTTGGGGATGTCAGAATTGCTGTGTGCACCCTCTGCATTAATGTAATCAGACCACCGTCAGCAGAACCTTATTCTATTGATTCACTGCCACAAGGATGCAGAATTAGCGCAATCTGCCACAACATGGATATTTTGCTGTAAGGCCATCAACCTCTGTGCTACCTTTTTTTTCCCTACTCCCTGTATGATTAAAAGCTGGCAGAGAGTTGTTAGAGCCTGGGCCAGAGGACAGTGACCCTCTCCAATAGTCTTCTTGGCTGGTGAAGCTACACAAGTTCTCTTGGTTGGAAAACACAATAATTGAAGGACGAAATAGTCACGTTGTAAATAGATCAAGTTGTAATGTTGTCTGGTAATGTAATGTTGCGGGTTATGGCTAGATAAATGAAGAACATTGATTTCTTGTGTTGTGGCTTGGTTGTGTAGTGGTTAGCATGTGTGCCTCACAGCAATAAGGTCCTGGGTTTGAGTCCAGGGCTTGGGCATTTCTGGGAGGAGTTTGCATGGGTTTCCTCCGGGTACACCAGTTTTCTTCCCACAGTCCAAAGACATGTGCATTAGGCTAACTGGCTGTCCAAAAATGCCCTTACATGTGAGTGTGAATGGTTGTGTGTATGTTGGTCCTGCAATGGTTTGGCATGCTGTTCAGGGTGTATACCGACTTCGCCCAGTGTTGGCTGAGAGGATTAAGCGGTTCTGCAAATGCATGAGTGAGTGTGTGGTTGCAAAAGAAGTGCTGGGTTCAGTTCTTTAACTGCATTCAAAAGCTATCGGAGTAGTTCCTGCTGCAGTCCTAGGAGAGTGCCTAATGTTTAGAAAGCCACACACAGATTGTCAGTCTCCCCTGTGCTAATTTGTAGCTCTGTTGTACTGTCAGTGTGACTGACAAGCAAAGTGAGTGACAGGAGAGGACACTGAAGAAAAAAAAAATCAATGCTAGTACTTTATGAAACTAACAAAAAACTCAGAGAACAGACAAGACATAGTTCACACTAAATCAGGAGGTGTAGATGCAGCCGATATTCAGTTTCTGTTTCTACTTAATGTTGGATTTGGGCTCCAAGTAGCTGTATCTGGAATGATGAATTAGTGGTTAGCATGTCCGCCTCACAGCAAAAATGTTCTGGGTTCAAGTCCTGTGCTTGGCTAAGACATCTGTGTGTGGAATTAGCATGTTCTCCCAGTGGTTGCATGGGTTTCATCCGGGTATTCTGGTTTCCTCCCACAGTCCAGAAACATGCATATCAGGCCTGAGTTCTGAGTGAGTGAGTGTGTGTGTGTGTTGGCCCTGCGATGGACTGGTGAGCTGTTCAGGGTGTAATAACCTAACCCAATAATAACCTGTTAAGGTATTCCACAACATCTGATCAAATACTATCTCATAGACCAGGACATTTTAGCTGAGCAGGCTATTAGTACATATCTAATATCTGATTAGAAGGAATGAAATAACTGTTTATTATAATCACTATGTAAGTGGTAGAGCATTCTTATTATTTCATTCACTCATTCATTTATTCATTCATTCATTCATTATGCTGCTTAATCCTAATAAGGGTCATGGGGAGGCTGGCAGGCATCTCCGCCAACTTTTGGCAAGGTCCGGGTACACCATGGACAGCTAGCCAGGCCATCACAGGGCCAACACGCATACAACCATTCACAATCACACTGACACCTAGGGGCAATTTGGACGAGCCAGTTATCCTACTCTGCATGTTTTTGGACTGTGGGGGAAAACCGAAGTACTCGGAGGAAACCCACGCAAGCACAGGGAGAACATGCAAGCTCCACACAGGACCGCCCGAACCCGGGAATCGAACCCAGTTCTTCTTGCTGTGAGGTTATTTGTTTATTTATTTTTTTCAGATTTATGAAAATTAAAAAATGGTGTGGAAGATCATTTATGATTGTGTTCATATGTGCAGAAGGAATTTGCCATACAGGTAGTGTGCGTGTGTGTGTGTGTGTGTGTGTGTGTGTGTGTGTGTGTGTGTGTGGGAGCATGCGTGTTTGGGCGCGCATGTGGGTGTGCGAGTATGAATGTGTGTGGTTCTTAATGATTATGTGTGTGCATG
>JAQMYF010000026.1:20218139-20235319 GCA_030014195.1 Neosilurus mollespiculum | reverse complement strand
TATATAAACTGTGGTAAAAGAATGTTCTTGATAAATCCCCTGATGAGTGGGCAACCACGAAACAGGCTTGTCGGGATAAAAAAAAAAAAAAAAAAAAAATCACAACAGCACCCAATGCAGAGATATTGTTAAGGAATGAACTAGATAAGCTCGGGTTACATGGTTTTTATGTATGAAACATAAATATCACTCAGTCATTCATTTGTTATTTGCTTAATCCTATTAGGGTCACAAAGGCGCTGGAGCCTATCTTAGCCAACATTGGCGAAGGCAAGGTACACCCCGAACAGCTTGCCAGACCATCACAGAGCTACAACCACACAACCATTCACACTCACATTCACACCGAAGGGCAATTCGGAACAGCCAATTAGCCTAATGTGCATGTTTTTGGACTGTGGAAGGAAACCGAAGTACCCGGAGGAAACCCAAGCAAGCACAGGGAGAACATGCAAACACAGACACGCCTAAGCCCGGGACTCGGACTCAGGACCTTCTTGCTGTGAGGCGGATGTGCTAAACACTATGCAACCGTGCCACACCAATATGGAAAAATTTAATTATATACTGATTAAAGATCCAGCAAAACTGCAGCTGGAAGCGGCAAGCTGTTGAGGGTGTACCCTGCCTTCACCCAGAGTCGGCTGAGATGGGAGCCAGCCTTCCTGCGAACCTTATTAGGATCAAGTGGCGTAGAAAATGGATGGATGGAATATTTTTGCTTTTTTTTTTTGAGAGTAGCTCAAGTACAGTATTTACCAAGAACAGCCAATTTATGCAAAAAGAAAAACTCTTAAATTTAATTGTTTCTCAATTATAATTTCGCTAAATTGGTATGCTAGCTGAAATTCAACTCCATTTTCAAGCTCATGGTGCATTTTTCAGAAGATGAAAAACAGCAAGATAAGAAAGAATAGAGAAAAACTAAGATGGAGAAGGATATTAAGATGGAAGAAGAAGGTTAAAGCGAAGATGAGAAACATGGGTATTCAGAGGTGTAAATGCATTTCAAAGCTAGCACCTTCATGGTTGACTTTCTGGAGTATCTCTGAGGGGTGCAGGAATATTGTCTTTTCTTTGTGTGATGTCAATTCCCTCTCTCAATCCCTGTCAATGTGCTCAGGCAAAAATAGCTGAAAGCTTTTTATGAGCTACAACCTGAAATCTCACCAATGGTGATGTCACCCTTTCTTTAGGCTCTTTATTTTAAAAGGCACTGCGTAAACTTCAGACCAAAAAAATAAAAAGACTTGCCAAAGAGGGAACACTAATAATTCTCAGAAAGGTTTCTATACAGCTCAGTATTCACAGCTTGCGTGGGGCATAATGCATTTTTCAGGTGCTGTAGCTAAGTGCGAAATTCAAACAAAGCATTTTTATTATTGGTGTTAAAAATTACTATAATGGTGACAAAAACACATGCATTTGTCTTGTTTTTTCTATTTTTAAGGCTTGACAATGATGCTTTTTTTTTGTTTAAAGCCCTAATATTCCTATTGTAAAATGATCTATAGCTCAGTGGTGGATGCTCTGGTTACTGGTCAGAAGGTTGGGGGTTCAAGCCTAGTATCATCAAGTTGCCACTTTTGGGACTCTGAGCAAGGCCCTTAACACTCATCTGCTCAGGTATAAATGAACAACATGAACAATGAACATACAAAGAGATTTAACAAGTATTTTTATATCATTCCTATTCCAGTAGGACATCAGTGATTTTATATTATTTTACAACTCTATGTCTACAGTATGTCTCGACAGTCAAATTCTGTCTCCCATCATGCTGAAACCCATTTGATCTGATGACATATGACCAATCACTATAAACCCTGACACTGTGGCCAGTATTGACTTATGAGCAATACTATCGACTAAGACAGCTTAAACACCATTGTCTCCTTGAGAGACTTGTTATAGGTCATATATGAACGTCCTGCTGTTTTTTGATGCATGTACATGTGTGTATGGACAGGTTTGTCAAGCAAGGAGAATAGTTCAGAGACTTCATTTGCATGGACCTCAGAAATCTGGGAGCAAGGGTGGTGGCCCCCCCCCCATCTTGCAGTAGAATACATGAATGGATCCATTCATTAAAAAAAAAAAAAAAAAAAAAAAAGTCAGACTTGCAAAGCCATAAAAAATTCCTGCCAGTTTTTATAAAAGTAACTAAGTATTTAATTTTTATTCAAGAAAAAAAAAAAAACCCCAAATTGATTAAATGGATGTCTCAAGAAAACCTAAATGCAAGTTCCACAAGATATGTTATGTAATGTATAATCTGCACCATGGGATTAGTGCAACATGACCATTAGTTTAATCTACACCCTACACTTTCTGTCACTGTCATGGTTAGAACACCACTCCTTTTTACAGCACACAATTTTAAGGCTGTAAGGTGTGGTAAAAGTGATAAGATAAAAGTGGTTATCACACTAGAGGTGTAACAGTTGAGTCGGAATTCGAACTCGAAGTGCAAGACTAACGACTAAGCCGCTAGGCTACAGAGGATGACCCATATGCAGAGAATTACAGTTGAAGTCAAAGATTTGACAAAAAGAAGTGATGAAATGCAGTCAAAAAACAGAAAAAGTCCAAAAAAGGTAAAACAGAAAAAAATGAAAAATCTAACAGCCAGAGCAGACAGGCCAGAGGGGAAAGTTCAGGGCCACAGTCAAAAACAGGTCAGTAACTCACCAAACAGCAAACAAAGACTCAGTACAGAGAACAACAAAAGCAGGGAATAAATACACCAACCAACTGCATCACATGACTAAAATAATAGGGAACAGGTGGCGGGAGATGATGGTGGGAAGACTAGTGAGGGTAGGGAGGAGACACAGAGAGAGGTGGAGACAAAAAGCACATGGGTGCAATAACGCAAACAAAAAAACAACAGTCAAGAATTCAGTGAATCTTTGGCCTCTGGAGGCCGCCAAAAAGTCCAAACTGTGACAAGAGGTGCGAAAGAAAAGTAGCAATTCTCAGCTGTTCCTTTGCATTCTTAAAGTTGTCTCGTGACATTCGCGGCATCGCATTTTGGTCGCCTGGTTCGTGAGATTTCTGCGAGGCTCTGACATGAAGTAGTCTGAAACTCTTCCTAAACAATCCGCACATGTCATGAGAAGGTCACAAAGTTGTCAGCTGGCAAATTATTAGTTTTTGTTTAACAAGGAAAAGCGACAAGTAGGAGACTTTCATGCGGAATGTTTGAGACTTGCTGGCATCCGCCATATTTTGTATATTTTGTCATCATTCATATTTTATTCGTATTTTGTTTGCATGAATAATCCGCGAATAAAAGGCAAATGGTATGAAAACAAAAATGCGAGCAAAATGTGACTGACGGGAGATTGGCTTTTTATTCAACAAATATCTGCAAACCAGTCGCAAATCACTCGCAGATCAGTCACAAAAATTATCTTGCAATCTTCTTGCAGCTTTTTGCGTGATATACGTATTTAAGTCGAAAATTATTTGCTTTCATTTGGAGTCGCAAACATTTTAACGCGAAATTTCAAAATCCGTAAAAAAAAAAAAAATCGCTAAAAAATACGTTTGCATCAGTTGCTTTTCTATCGCAACTCTAGTGTGATAGCACTAGTAAGTAGTAAGAGCACCAACAAATGTGAAAGGGGGGGGGAAAATCACATTCGCATTGTACTTAAAGGAAAAGTCCTTACATCCTCAAAAATCCCGACTTGCACAACAATATGTAGGATCGATACATGATCTTCAGTTGCACTAAAGACTGATTGATTGATTCATTCATCTTAAGTAATTGTTTTATCCTGGTTAAGGTCATGGAAGCTCCACCTATCAGCATATTTTGGGGAGATGGGAGTAAACTGGAGAACATGAAGAGACAGGAAGAACAAGCAAAAAGTTTTGTTTTTCTATTAAATTCCATTGTACGTGTGCTAGCAAAGTTAGCTGACAACATGTCATGCCAAAAATCCTGTCTCAATCAGCAAATTACTAAAGAATTGTTACGCATAAATATTTCAAGATAAATGTATTTAAAATGTTTTAGCCAGTACTTTTACTTTAACGATTTACCAGGAGAGTTTAGCTGATACAGTATGTAGGCCTTGGAGGCCTTGGAGGCCAGGTCCAGTGAACTAGCTTTCAGTAATGAACACATATTTCTTCCAGGAAGATGCTTCCTGATCAGCTGAGCAGATAGTATTATTTCCTCAATTCACTTAGTGTCATCTTTCAAATCCTAGCATCGCTGCAGTGTTAGCCGCCTTTCAGGAGCCTATTTAAATGCTATCTATGTTATAATCAGAGAATAGGTGCATTCACTTTCAGACTTCCTTATTAGTTTTCTGCCAGACAAAAATTGTCTGAAATGACAATTTCCTTTATGATCCAGCCCCAGGATCCTGGTTCTTCTGAACAGCTTTGGATAACACCGTAACTTGAAAAAGTATGTGCCAAGAAATAAGCAAGAAAAAGAAAACTTGTGCATGCATAACTATCTCACACATAAACACAAAGTATACCTTTATAGAGTCACCTTGTGCAGCAGTTACAGGTGCAGGTCTCTTAGGGTATGTCTCTATGAGCTTGGCACATCAAACCACTGGGATTTTTTTTTTTCAAGTTGTCTAAGTCATTTCCACCACCATCATCTTAAGCCACTCAAGTGTTATTTTAGCAGTATGCATAGGGTCATTGTCCTGCTGGAAGATGAACATCTGTCTCAAATCTCTGGAAAACTGAAACAGGCTTTCCTCAAGAATTTCTTTGTGTTCCCTAAATTCCAGTTTCCCAATCCCAAAAACATCCCCACAGTGTGATACTGCCACCACCATGCTTTACTGTAGATGGTGTTCTTAGTGGGTTGATGCAAAGTGTTGGGTTTTGCACCAGACATAATGTTTTTATTGATGGCCAAAAGTTTTTTTTTTTTTTTTTTTTTTGTCACATCCAACCAGAGGACCTTCTTCCATATGTTTGGGGAGTCTCTAACATGCATTTTTGTGAACTGAACATGTATTTTTACATTTTTTTCTGGCCACTATTCTGTAGAGCCCATTGTATACAGCTTAGAGTGGTCTGATGGACAGATATACCAGTTTCTGCTGTGAAGCTTTGGTACTGATATCCAAATTTATTATTATTTTTTAAAATGTATTTATTTTTTTAAATTGTTGGGTAGTTAACAGATGTCCTTTGATAAAAAAATGTTCAGACATTGAAGTGTGGCTGTGCAAAGGGCATCTGTTAACTTCCCAACAATTAATTTGTCTTAAAAGTAGATTAATTGTAAACATGTAGCCTACTGGACAGGCACTGAACAAACTATAAAGCTAAATTATGTCATGAATACACATAAATAACATGGTCAGATGGGGTGGGCGGGGAAGGGTGGGGGTGGGGGGGTTTGCAGACATCAGTCACATTAAGTGACTGATTGCAGTTGCATTAGTTTACCCATAGGTGCTTCCTCAGGTTTGACATAAAACATTATGACGTTGATAGAATTTTTTTTCATTGCTGATAAATAAACACTACATTGTACAGTAATATTAGATCCCTTTTCTGATTTTGGAAGGAATATGTTGTTGAATTTTCAGCACTGAAACATTCTTGTTTGTCAGCATTGCTGTCCTTGCAGCGTATTTTCAAAGTGTGGAAATTTTCTAAATTTGGCAGTGGAAGCTTTGTTGACTGATACAATGTTTCTGCGACACATCACATGCATGTATAAAGACTTTTGAAACCAAGGCAACCCTAAACTGCTGTCATCACAGAATTTGCTCCTGAGAAGATTTAAATTCAATTGACTCTTATCGACAGGAATGCTGTATCAGCCAATCAGGGCTTCTTTAATGAATATTAATGAGTGTTTCCCTGCAACACTGCATCTTGAAAAGTCGTTTCCTGCACTGTAAAAGGATGCAAAGCGATAGACTTGATATTTTGTTCCACATATAAGAATTTCACCAAATAATATACATTTTGATAAGGAATTACAAAAAGATATATTTCTCAGTAAATGTAATAGATTACAATAATTTATTTTGTAATTTAATATAATAACACTGGTACTATAGTAACTCCTCAACATAGAGTATATGGATTTTTTTTTTTTTTTTGTAAAGGTATCATTACAATAAACACATCTTTACAAACTATATAAACCCATGTGTTTTTTTTTTAGACATGAATTAAATGCATATTAATTTTAGCTAAAACTGTAGATATAGACAAGTGCTGAATCAATCATTCTCACTCTCACTCAAATCACTGAATCCTAATAGGGTCACAGGGAGGATGGAGCTTATTTCAGCTGGCACTGAGTGAAGTGTACACCCTAATCAGCTCATCAGACCATCGCAGGGCAACACACTCCCATTCACACTTACATCTACACCTAGGGGCAATTTGGAACAGCCAATTAGCCTAATTAGCCATTGGAACATGCATTAGCCTGCATGTCTTTTGACTGTGGGAGGAAACTGACCCAAGCACAGGGAGAACATCCAAACTCCACACAGAAACACCCTCACTGAGCTCAGGACTCTATAGCCAGGACCTTCTTGCTGTGAGGTGGACGTGCTAGCCACTATGCCACTGTGCTGCCCAGTGCTGAATCACTGAACCTGATAAAGATGTGGCATGGCAGAAACAGCCAGCCTGCTAACAAAGAGCATGTCAGATAAATATACAGCTGGCACCTAAGGAGAGAATTTGAACCAGCTTGAGAGATCATTGGGGTTCATTACAACTCAGAACATAAGGTGGCAGCCAGCAACCCCATGCAAGTTGACTGGCAGTCAGGCCTGTGTTTACAGACGCATTGCATATGAATCCCAGCGCTCCAGCTCTCCATGTAAAGCAGTAAAATTGTATGTGTTCTGAGTTAGTAGCACACAGAAAAATATGTCAGTAGTCACCCAGCAAAATTTAAATGAATAAAAAACTGCAAGGTATATAAAATTAAGTTTCGGAATCATGTATATGATACACACACACACACACACACACACACACACACACACACACACAGATATCTATCTATCTATCTATCTATCTATCTATCTATCTATCTATCTATCTGTGTGTATGTGTGTGTATGTTTGTTTTGTTTGTTTATCATAGCTAATCTTCCACATAGCTTTCTAAAAATATTATTATAATATAAAACATAAAGTATTCTAAAATAAAACATTAAGTACTTGTATAAGTACTATAGAAATATACTGATATATTATATAAAATAAAAGACTACTGCCTGTTGGACTTTGACAGAAAAGAAATAAAAGAAAACATATATTTTTTAATGTTTTGTTATCTAGTGTGTGGAGGATTCTCAAAACTCAGCATTTGGCTGCTTATTTATTTATTTATTTGCTGGTTTTGGTAGGGTGGCATTGTGTTGTAGTGGTTAGTACATCCACTAAATCTCTGCATTTTTTTACACAAACTTTAATCACTGGAAACTGAGGAGCAATAAATGCAACCACCATCCTTTCAAAGAACCATCTATTCAGTGTCCTTTCAACTCCACGTTTGTGTATACAGTATGTTTGTGAGTGGTAACTGCTTCAGGGTTTGTTTGTTTTTTTTATTAAGTTTAAAGAAGTCAGGCTCTGCTAGCTGAACGATTAAATCCGTCAGCATATGGAAGACATAGGGCCTGTGTTGGCAGTGCATGATTATGTCACTATAGTTTTGTGTACAGAAACAGGAGTCTCACTCTCTAACACATACTTTGTCACTCTCAGTCTGATCAATACTTATCTAATCAGATATGGAGACAGCAGCAGAATAGCTAAGTTCACCTTTAAAGTGCTGATTTTACCACTTGAATAAATTAAGGTGTATCTAATATTGAGCAACATGTTGCTGTCTGATAAGTTAAAAACATGCGTGGTCATTATTTTGTGGTTTTCACTTTTTTAGATATGAAATATGGGTAAAACCCAATATCTGTTCTGCTTTAAACTGGTGTACATTGACAACCAAACAATAGTTACAAAACAACAACAACAAAAAAAAAACAGCAACCAACCAACCAACCAACCAACCAAAATTAATTAATTAATTAATTACTTAATTAAGCCCCAACCAACCATCCAATAAAAAAAACAACCAATTAAACAACCAAACAAACAAACAAGCAAAAAACCAACCAAATAACCAACCAAACAAAATCAAACAAACAAAACCAACCAAACAAAACCATCCAAACAAACAAAACCAAATACCAAAGCAAACAAACAAAAACCCCAGTCAAATAACCAACCAAGCAAGCAAACAAACCAACAAAGCAAACAAAACCAACTAACCAACCAAACAAACAAAAAAAAAACAGCCAGATTGAACCAACCAACTAACCAACCAAACAAAAAACAAACAAAACAGCCAACTAACCAACTAATCAAACAACCAAACAAACAAAAAACAAACAAAACAGCCAACTAACCAACTAATCAAACAACCAACCAAATAATCAAACAAAAAGCCAACCAACTAACCAACCATCTAACATATGTATAAATATGTTGAAATGCTTGTTAAAACAACAAGAAAAAAATCAACAACTGTAAAATGCTCTTTTATAGACATATTTTTCTTAGCACACAAATGTATTTACAGTTTAATATATTTCTTTTTTATTGGTTTTTAAGTCTCTTACTAAATACAGGTTATTATTAATACATAAAATATGTACCTCCCAAGTGAAATGTTCATTCAATCAATGTAGCCCATATTGATAGTCTGTTTATGTGCAGTCTAAAAACTTACTCTTCTCATAGACTCTTTCTGCAACCATCTGGAATATTCAACACCAGAATGAGTCAGGTTGAACCTGCAATCAGGCATCTAGCAACACTCATGAAGCTGGAGCACACCCCTGTTCTGGTGTCCAGGAAGTGGATGCTACAATGATGTTACATGAGGCACCATGTACTTGCAGTTGGCTATTTCTGAGGCACCTAGGGGAGTCCCCATAGGTAGTTTGCTCTGGTAAGTGTGTGATGCAGTTGCATAAGGCGTGGTTTTATGTGTTCAGCACTTGTGCAAGACGAAGGCATCCAGTTTCTTTTAAGAGCACAGTGGTCTGGCACTGGACCCCCATTTTATGTTCTTTTGATGTAGCTTATGATGTAGACCAAAAATCTATGAAGAGGGACATGCTATTTCCAACTCTGTGTGTTCACAAACGTTGCTCTTGCACATGTAACAAGACAGATTTGGTCTCTGGGGATCAGAAATGGACCAAGGTGTTGTTTATATATGCAATGGTAAATGTTCCAAACACATCTTAGAAAGTCATTTTACAAAGGCCTGGAAGATGGAAGTGGGCATTGACCAGGTATTCATCGTGGTCAGAGGAGCTATTCAAGAGTGTATTCTATCCGTCAGCCTCTCAAATGCAGATGAGATTGCATTTGCTTTTGAGGTCAAGTTTGGTGAATAGCTGTTCAAGGAGACCAGACACAAGGGATAAACATACTTGAAAGTGATCTGATTGAGTCTTGATAATTTATGCATGGGACAGAGCTCTTCTGATTGCTTCAGATAAGTATTCCTCCAGAGCCTTATTTTCTGCTGAAAGTAACAGATAAATTGAGGAGAATGGTGGAGTGGTGTCGGACGTATGGTGAAAGGACAGTGGCTTTAACGTTATTGGAGGTTTCCTGATGCTTTAAGTAGCATGGTGGAATTTCAGGATTTTTGTGGAAATAAAATGAACTGTACAGAATTAGGGAAATAATGCAAAGGCATTTGCAGTGAAGGAACCATAAAATACATTTTCTTGGCTCCTTCTTAAATAAGGAATACGTGGGCTATGAGGGAAACTCTATTTCCACTGAATACATAAGCACAGAATGAAAGGTCATCAAATTAGAATAACTAAAACTATTTCTCAGATCGTCAAAATATCGAATCGTCATTTCAGCCCCTTTGACAACCCTATAGGGTAATCAGTGTGTCGGCACTGCGAAGCCCCTCTGAGGCTGAGTACTGACCAGCTGGTGAGCACCCCAGGTCATCAGAGCCGAGCTGTGCAAACATTTCTCGTGCCCGCTGCAGCCGACACCACTGAAGCAGGGTCTGGCTTTGCTGTTCTTATCACGTGCTGTGCTTTTGCGGAATATTTAAAGCCAGTGTGCGGCATACTGCAGCAGTGTTTACAGGGTGAACCTGACTGGTACGTTTTTTGTAGTTGCAATTACACAGAGTCTAACCTCATTTAGAATTCTGCAAGTAGGTAAGTTGATTTAAGAATAGTGATTGCTGGAAGCAGTATATGATAGATTTTTTTTAATCTCACAATTTAGAATTTTGTTTGGTTCCGAGTTAAATATATATATACTTCAGTTGTCCTGCACCAAGACTGAGGTGGATGTACAACTGTAACTGTAAGCCACTGTCAATATACTGACCATAATAAATAGGTCAGTACACACAAAATGTAAGGTCGCCAAATTGACCTTAGGGTCGTCAGAAGAGTCAACCTAAAAAACTATAGGAAATTAATAGGAATCTGACCTCTGACAGGGAATGATGTCCCTGTAGGATCGTCTAATAGAGATTTTGGAGTCATTGTTTTAAGTATACTCATTTGACACCCCAAAGGTTGTCAATTTGACAACCTTGCATTTTGTGTGAATGCATGTGATTGCCATGTGTCACAAATTAGGATGGATGTGGAACTGATTCATTTTTAACAAACCAGGGAATTTTCTTAAAATTTGCAGACCTAAAGTGAGTATAATTTAATGATCTTATTATTAAATCCACCCAAAATAGACATTTGGCAGATGTATTGTAATCACTGGTGTTTGTTCATCTGTTTGTTTGTCAGTTTGTCTGTGAACAAAATCCTGACCACACCCATTCACAGATTTTTTTTACTGTCAAAAGTCAAAGGTGAAGGTCAGAGCAAGCTCACAAAGTTTTGGAGATGAGCACTTATAACTTTGAAATGAGGGAAGGATAGACATGCTGTTACTATGGAACACTAATAGGAAACCATATAATATACTAGACGTTCAGATAAGACAATCACCTTTGACCTTGAGTGACCTTGAAAAGACAAACCCAGGTATCTTGTTAATCCTTTGAACGAGAAATTTTTTTTTCACCAATCTGGTCACATCCATGAACTGTAGAACATATCATAAAGTGAGAACATTTCATAAAGTGGGTCATTAAAACCAGAATCCATATAGGGCGTATTTGCTACATTATTCATGCTGTGTGGCGGAGGTACCGTGCGCTGTATGAGTGCCTCTTCAGTGCGAAATGTGACACCTTTGTGTTCTTACTCAGCTGATCTATTTCCCTTTATCCTATATTTCTTGCAGTTTTCTTCTGTGTATTGATCCACCTCCATCCATTTCTCGCTTAAACTAATAAATATGTACAATTTGTCAAGTTTGAAGTCCATTTTCATTCATGATTTTTAAGAACAAGCAATATGCCCAAAAATCTGACACTTTCCTTTATATACTAATTCTTAATTAATCGTATTAAAGATGTATTTTTTATAGAAAATATTTCTATAGAGTTTCATCGTTTTTAAATTTCCTCAGTCAGGTCAGTCTTTTTGGGCGCCACGGTGGTGCAGTGGTTAAGCACAGGTCCTGGGTTCGAGTCCTGGGCTCAGATGTTTCTGTGTCGAGTTTGCATGTACTTCCCATGCTTGTGTGGGTTTCCTCCAAGTAATCCAGTTTGCTTCCCCAGTCTGAAGACATGCACAGTAGGCTAACTGGCTGTTTGAAATTGCTCCTAGGTATAATAGTGTGTGTGAATGGTTGTATATGTGTGTGTTTGCCCAGCATTGGTTGGGCAAGCTGCTTAGAGTGTACCCTACCTTCGCTGAATGTTGGGTGAAAAAGTTGCCAACCTCCCCACGACCCTAACATGATTAAATGCATTGGCAAGCAAGTGAGGTCAGTCTTTTTAACAGGGACTTTTGTTTTTCCATATCAGTGATTTTTCTTCGAGTAGAACTTTACCACTGTTTAGTGTAATTTGTGTTATTAATTCATCTAGTTTCTTATCTTGATAGCTTGTTGCCATCCACCTTCCTCATCATCTGTCTTCATTTACTCCTGCACTCTTTATTGAACACATGGAAGCTGTTAAGATGAGATACATAGAACAATATGAGTGATATGAGAGAATTATATAACATAGGTCATAATTAATAGTCTCCATGCAAAGTGACAAACAGTTTCAGGTTATTTCTATAAATATTCATTGATTTAAGACTTTATAATCTATTAATTGCAGAAAACTTGCCTTTAATGCCTGGAAGTGTTTGGCAGGGTTGCTGAATGTGATAAATGGCCAGTTACATGTGAGATGTGTTGCACATATTAGTAGGCAGATGTGATTAATTATAATCATTTGCGAGCTAAACTTTCCCCTTTATCGGCAATGTTATTAGCTTAAGCAAAGCTGCCCGAGTGTAAAGCAACATTTTTAAACAGTGCACCGTGTTTTGGTAAACTAGTGAAAGACATTAGAGGGTAAAGGTTGCCGGACTGTAAGGCTTTTTTAATCAGAGTTTAATGCAGCCTTAAGCTGAGAGTTATAATTTAATATATCTTTAATATAGTATAATATAATTAGGTGCTTTATTTGGTTTGGTTTATAGTGAATTGGGTAAGTGGGAAAGTGGGATAAGTGTTACAATCTGATTTTTTTTTTTAATCAGTCTGGCAACTGTGGTGGAGGCGGACAAGCTGAGGACAGCAGAGTTAAGATGTAGAAATCTTTCCTTTGAGACACAACAAGGACAAACTATCGATCGGAAACTCCGCTTCTGTCAACAGAACCCAGTCCGAGCTGTGGAGCAGCTCCCAATCTAACAACACACACACGCACGCACACGCACACACACACACACACACACACACACACACACACACACACACACAACCTTTCCCTTTCTCTCTCTTTCGCACACATAAAGAGTAAACTCCCTCAAGGATAATATACCTGGCTACATGCTTAACTTGTCCATTTTAAATTAACATGTAATTTACGAAGCTGAAATGATTCGATCAGCACTGAGCTTCTGGATGCATGTATTCTGTGTACAACTAGACCAAGTCTCTTGAAATACTGTGAGTAAATGGTACATCAGCCTTAATTTTTTTTTTTTTCTTTTTACAACATACAAACTTGGAAGTATCTGAATATCAGCTAATATTCAAACCAAGCTGATGCTGATATGCCACTGCGAGATTTTTTTTGCAATGTTTTAGAAAGTAAAGGCTGGCAGAGTGTCGCAGTGGGTAAAAACAACCGCCTCACAGAAAGAAGGTCCTGGGTTCGGGTTCCGGGCTCTGCTCGGGCATTTCTATGTGAAGTGTCAAGGAAATTATAAACTTAGAAAGATCACTAGAAGGTCTTTTCTACATGCATTTGATTCAAGATATATTCTTAGCGGCCTGGGTTCGATTCCCGGGTTCAGGCGTGTCTGTGTGGAGTTTGCATGTTCTCCACGTGCTTGCGTGGGTTTCCTCCGGGTGATCCAGTTTCCTCCCACAGTCGGCTAATGGTGTTCCAAATTGCCCCCAGGTGTGAGCGTGAGTGTGAATGGTTGTATGTGTGTTGACTCTGCGATGGCCTGGCGAGCTGTCCAGGGTGTACCCTGCCCTCACCTAGAGTCTGCTGAGAGGGGCGCCAGCATCCCTGTGACCCTAATTAGGATTAAGAGGCTTAGAAAATGTATAAATGATGAATGTAGTCTCAGCTTGTCCCTTAATTAAACCCTATGTTTGTACATAACCGAGAGAAAACAGAAGGTGTCTTCCCAACTAGCACTTGAATAAAGGGCCCATGTGGGTAGTAAATGGGCTCAAATATGGGTCCCATATGAGATTGTCCACAAGTTCCATAATGGCCCCATGTCAGCTGCCCACATGAATTTATTTCCCATTGGTAACCCAACTATGACCCACATAGGTGGCTCATCTGGGCTTGCCAATGTGGGATGCAGCTAGGTGGCCCAAGTGAGCCCTAGTTAAGATGCCGATATTGGGCCCATACCCACTTTTTGCCCATGTAGCCCAAGCATAACCCATATAGGGCCATTATGGAACCTACGGACAGTCCCATATGGGTCCCATTTTGCAGCCCTCTTACTACTCACATGGGTCCCACATACAAGTGCAGGCTGGGCTGTGCCCGGGAAGAAAGAGGAAGTGTGCAATAAAACAAGAAACATCTGCTACAACGCCTAGTCTGAGACACCCTGCTTGAAGAGGTAATGCACCTTCTGAACTTCCCCCAAAAGACATGATTTCTAATCAACTTGTCACGCGATGTGACAATGACTTGCCAGTATATGTGTGCTTTTACTATAGAGGAGTCAGAGAGCTCTCTCCAAACTTGACTGCTTTGATCTGGTTTATATTAACTCAACTTTAACAAACTTAATTTTATGTGAGCGGTCTCTGAGTGTCTGTTGACAGAAATTTCCACCACAAAAGTTTGCAAGTTCTCCCCACGCTGGCATGGGTTTCCTCAGGGTACTCCGGTTTCCTCCCACAGCTCAAAGACATGCACATTAGGCTTATCGGCTGTTCCACATTGTCTTAGATGTGAGTGTGAATGGCTGTGTGCGTGTTGCCCTGTGATGGTCTGACGAGCTGTTCAGGGTGTACCCTGCCTTCACCCAGTGTCGGCTGAGATGGGCTCCAGCCTCCCCGTGACCATAATAGGATTAAGTGGTTCAGCAAATGAGTGAGTGAAAGTACGTCCTGTGTGTATTATAAGTGTATATATAAGCATACATTAAATTGTGCACAAGAGTAAGACGTGTGTGTGTGTGTGTGTGTGTGTCTGATTTATTGATTGTGGGCAATTTGGGGATTTCTGCCCTGTTGTGTAACTGAGACACTGGAACAGCACAGCAGCACCTGTGTTAATGAGGAAATGTGCCATTTTGAGAAACAATCTATCATCACATGCTACTACTGCTTTTTTTTTTAATGTTTTTGTTGAGGTGGTATTTATAAGTGTTTCAAAATAGCCTTATTTAGACAGTATGCATGATTCTAATGTGGGTTTATATGGTTGTTGTAGGCAGCATGGTGATGTAGTGGTTAGAACAGCAGCCTCACAGCAAGAAGGTTTCCTGGACATGAGGGTCTCTGTATGGAGTTTGCATGTTCTCCCTGGGTCTCCTTCAGGCTTCCTCCTTCAGTCCAGCATGCACATTAGGCTAACTCGCTGTTCCAAATTGACCCTGGTTGTGAATGTGAGTGTGAATGTTTGTCTGTGTTACCCTGTGATGGTCTGGCTAGTTATTCAGGGTGATTAAGCGGCTTAGAAAATAAATGAATGGATGATTTCAAACACTAGAGTTCTCTCCATATTTCCTGTAATCCATACATGAATACTACCCAGCAATCTTGGGCCATTTTTAAATCCCCAGTGGTTGTGATGTCACTGCAACATTTTCACCCTATAGCACTACAGACTGATGCAACACCAATGGAAAAATAAACCCTGTACGGTTCCTGCATGCGTGGAAATATCTTTACGCAGTTTTCCACTGGATTTAAGATGTTTATAAACAAGTGAGAGCATCCTGAGCATGGGTTTGTCTCCACTGGGGTTCGAAAAGGAAAAACTGAATGAAAGTGTCACACCTCACTGCATAGAGAAGGGAGAAGAACCAGTGGTGTAACAAAGTGTAACTTCATTCCCAGCCTACCCTCTAACCCCATTATTTTCTTTCTTTGTTTTTTTATTTTTTATTTTTATATCATTTAACATATACTTAATCAAGTTCTGGGTGTGGAATAGGAGGGATGCCCATCACTGATTTGTGGGTGATAACCTTGTTTATTTCCTTGTTAACTCTCTCACTCACTCAATCACTCACTCATTTGCTGACTCGCTTAATCCTAGTACGGTCTACCCGAGTACCTGGAAAAAAACCCACGCAAGGACAGGGCACTGGGACTTGAAACCATGACCTTCTTGCTGAGAGGCGGAAGAGCTAACTACTACACCACTGTAGCACCCTATTTCTTCGTTAAGCTGTTTATTTGTTTTTAAATAAAAATCTTATGACGGAGAAGTACCAAAGCATCGACTCTACATCAGCACGGCCCATGCAAGATTCAGGATAATTTTGTCCAGTAGATGGCGTTCCGTGGCGTTTATAAACCATTACAATGCAGATTTCTATTTTTAAAAAATGCAATTTTGTCAAGATTAACATACAGAATTCATGTGTTTCATCACAGTACACTCATATCATTTAGTTTAAAGCTCACAGTTGAATGTGTAGTATTAATGACCACATGGAGGACAGTTTCCTTTGGGTAGTCTCACACGATGCCGATGTTGGTCCTGAACTTTACAGATGTTCCCGGTCTTTGAGAATTTTTCAGTATATTAAAAATATGTAAAACATTGGTAAAG
Organism: Neosilurus mollespiculum; assembly: GCA_030014195.1. Classification (NCBI taxonomy): domain Eukaryota; kingdom Metazoa; phylum Chordata; class Actinopteri; order Siluriformes; family Plotosidae; genus Neosilurus; species Neosilurus mollespiculum. Next base: position 20,218,906 of record JAQMYF010000026.1, on the reverse strand, counting down.
ATTAGTATACCATAAGTAAAGAACAGTAAAGACCGATACAACATCTGTAAAGATCAGTACATCGGTAAAGATCAGTAAAGATTGGTAGAGATTGGTAAAACATATGTAAAAACAATACAATGTCGGCAAGGTTTGGCAAGATTAGTAGAAAATTGGTAAAGATCAGAACAACATCAGTAAAGATCAGTACAACACTGGTAAAGACTGGTACAACATCAGTAAAGATCAGTACAACACGGGTAAAGACTGGTACAACATCAGTAAAGATCAGTACAACACGGGTAAAGACTGGTACAACATCAGTAAAGTTCAATACAACATCAGTAAGGACCAATAAAACATTGTTACTGATTGGTACAACATCAGTAGAGATCAATACAACATCAGTAATGATCAATACAACATCAGTAAAGATCAGTACAACATTGTTAATGATTGGTACAACATCAGTAAAGATCAGTACAACATTGTTAATGATTGGTACAACATCAGTAAAGATCAATACAGCATCAGTAAAGATCAGTACAACATCAGTAAAGATCAATACAACATCAGTAAAGATCAATACAACATTGATACTGATTGATACAACATCAGTAAAGATCAGTACAACATCAGTAAAGATCAATGCAACATTGTTACTGATTGATACAACATCAGTAAAGATCAATACAACATTGTTACTGATTGATACAACATCAGTAAAGATCAATACAACATTGATACTGATTGATACAACATCAGTAAAGATCAGTACAACATCAGTA
>JAQMYF010000026.1:20207475-20218039 GCA_030014195.1 Neosilurus mollespiculum | reverse complement strand
AAGATCAATACAACATTGTTACTGACTGATACATCAGTAAAGATCAATACAACATTGTTACTGATTGGTACATCCGTAGAGATCAGTACAACATCAGCAAAAATCGGTACAACATCAGAAAATATCAGTACAGCATCTGTAAAGATCAGGACAACATTGAGAAAAATCGGTACAACATTTGGACCAAACATTAAGACACATCAGCCTAACATTGGTATTTGTGTGAGCCTACCTCTTCAGAAAAGACAAGTAAGGACAAGCATGAATATTGTGGATTTAAGCTGAAAATACACAATAAGCCTTTTCTATACATCAAACATTTTAACAGAATTTGACTGCATGTCCTTATTTACTACCTCAACTACATGTAGTTAATTATATAGCAGTTACATAAAGTTAAGTTTTAGCATACTTTTTGTGCCCTTATTGACAAGCAGAGCTGCACAAAGCAGAGCTGCAGCGCCACTGCTGTCTCTCTCTCTCACCTCGCTACACTTCAGCACTTTCCAGATGCTTTGTACTCATTACAGTGCTGCATAGGAACAGTGCCAGGATGGTAGCCAGATTTAACCAGTATAGTGGCAATATTTAAAACATTTCATGTATTGTATATTAATGTCAAATCACAACTGGACACACCTCCCTTCCTTAACCAATCAGCTTTCACCAGAATGCTGGATAATACACAGCGCTCTATATATACATGACATGCTGCTATGATTTTGGAGGCATGTACATATATCACACCCTCTCTGCCATGCAGATTTGAAAATGTGCTTCATTGCAGCAGAAATATAACCCAGCATTCAGACATCAGTAAGGAGTGGATGAAGTGGTTTTTTTTTTTTTTTTTAATGTCCCTAGAGACTTAAATCCAAACTTAACAGATTGTTCAATACACTTTCATCCATGCTGCATTTTAAATGAGGGAAAATACAGCAGGCTTTTGCAACACGGATGCTGATACTACACTGGGCATGACAGCAAACTGACAGCATTCTTTACTCTATTTTTTTAGTGATTACTCAGTATGAACGCTGAATAAAAAGTGGTCCGATCTAGGCAATACTTGCGCGATTACGATTGTGTGAGCTTCAGGAACCCACAGACTTCACGTCAATATTGTCAGAATTAAATTTGCAATTTAACAGCACTGAACAAGCAAGTCATGTACAAACAGATATAGCATAGCATAGCAACCATAATGCTAACAGGATAAAGAGCTTGTAAAACGGTCATCTGAAATCTAATCCAATATTAGAAAGAAAATGGGTTCCTTGTGGGTCATTTAAGGGTTTTTACGGATATTTAATGACCCTTAGCCACCCAAAGGATGGGGTTGTATGGGAACACTTTAACCAGGGAAATGTGTTCTATACTAGGATTCTACACAGGAAAATAACTGAAAAAAAGTATGTACACAACATATACATACACACGCTAAAATGCATGAAAAAGCATCACAGAAAGGCTGGAGCCTATCTCAACCCACTCTGAGCGAAGGCAGGGTACACCCTGAACAGTTTGCCAGATCACAGGGCCAACACACACATACATACACAACCATTCACATTCACACTCACACCTAGGTAGGGGTAATTTGGAGACGCTGTCTTTGGACTGTAGGAGGAAACCGGAGAACCGGGAGGAAACCCACGCAAGCACAGGGAGAACATGCGATCTCCACACAGAAACACCCGAGCCTGGGACTTGAACCCAGGACCTTATTGCTGTGAGGTGGATATGCTAACCACTATGCTCAGACATCTTTAAATACCTTTTGAATACCAGCCATAAAAGTTGTCAGATGGGCAAAATACTTCGTATTTCATGAATACAAAACATGAACTGTGTGAACACAGCCTTATTTAATCAAGCAGTACTCTTATTATATATTTAAAGGAGATGGATGAAGTTAACAGAGTGTATACAGTATCTGCAGAATATTTCCAGGCTGCTGTACAGGAGACCACTCTTGGTAATGATAGTAAATAAGATGAATTAGTATATACTAGGCGGCATGGTGGTGCAGTGGTTAGCACGTTTGCCTCACAGCAAAGGTCCCGGGCTCGGGGCGTTTGCATGTTCTCCCTGTGCTTGCGCGGGTTTCATCCGGGTTTCCAAAAATGGGTTCCTTGCATGTAGGCTGACTGGCGGCTCCAAATTGCCCCTAGGTGTGAGAGTGAGTGTGAATGGTTGTATGTGTGTCGGCAATGCAATGGCCTGCTGGCGAGCTGTTCATGGTGTACCACGCTTTCACCCAGAGACGGCTGAGTTGGGCACCAGCCTCCCCGTGACCCTAGTAGGAATTAAGCGGCTTAGAAAATTAATGAATAAATGAATTCATAATATATACTACACAGGAATGGTGTGATATAATTCCTTCGCTATCTAATACAAACATTATCCCAAGTGGATAATTCTTGGCTGTAAACAGCAGACAAACACGCACAGATTGCGATGGTCACTGACTCTAAAATTCAAGAAACACTCTCCCAAATGTTATCTAGCATTAATATGTAGGCTCAGTAACAAAACCAAGTGGCGTTTTAGCAACAGCTGAACGTTTTGAGGTGGCAGCGTGTGTAATCCTTCTTTGGCTACTGCAGACACCTAGCACTGACGGCTCGCTTGTGTGTATACAGCATAAACTGCATTCAGTAACAAGAACATTTCAGAGCATTTACAAACCTAAGGAGAGTTTGCCCTATTGGACGTGTAATTCACCGTGGACATTGCTGCCGTTCTCACACATTCTCACGATACAGCTCACGGGGAACAGTTCATATGGCAGACGTAACTCTAATTCTGATTGATTTCCCCATTTCTTCCACAAAAAAGGCACCTATATATTTTAGAGATCACACCGAGTTATCCTTGCTTTTCATTTTACTAAGGTGATCACAGGCTAAATAATAGTACTAGTGCAACAAACAGGGGTTTAAATACTTGTAAAAGTAGTAGTGGGTGACAATGCAGCCTTATTAGTGAATGATTCGACCACGATTGCGATAAATGCATTTCTACCTGCCATTTTCAAAACGCTCACAGTTTAAACTCCAACGAATAGCTACTTGTAAAAAGTGCTCATGGTACTGAATGCAGCCCTGTGTATGTGCTGGGGGGGAGTAGACAGTAGACTGTACCAATGAAAGCGTGGTGAAAAAGCATGGAGTTTCAAGTTTCGTGGTATTTGGGTATTCTCTCAAGAATCAAGTGGAATGGATTTGATAATAAAAAAAAGTGCACTAAAATTTTGCATGGTAAAAGTAAAGGGGTCTCCCTCTAATGTCCATGCAAAAATACAAAGAAAGCCACACAGTATGGCCTTCAGTTAAATAAGTGAATTGATGAAGGTCCAAATCCTTGAAACATGTTTTTTACAGGAGGTTTTTATTTTTTTTCTCAGTGTATTGCTATGGTCTTAGCATCATACCTTCGACACCTATAGTACCCTACTAGAGGCAGTAAATCACATAGTGGAAAAAGACACTTCAGTTTTAGGTGGATGAGCAAAAAAGGACAGTGGAGTTGGGCCTTTGCTAAATAAAACAGTTGAAACTTTATATTAAAAGGACAAAACATGTCTTGTTTATTCAGGGAGGCTGGAGCCTATCACAGCCGAGTTCAGAAGACAGCAGGGAACACCTGCTCGCCAGTCTATACAAACTAACCCACATCAATTTAAACACACCTACAGACAATTTAGACCAACCAATTAGCCTTTGGAGTGTGGAAGGAAACCGGTGTACCTGTAGGAAACCCATGCAAGCACAGACAGAACATATAAAGACCACACAGAAACAGCTCCACCGAGCCCGGGACTCAAACGCAGGACCTTGTTGCTGTGAGGCAGACGTGCTCAGGGGGGGATCACACTAGAGGTGTGCTAGAAAAATGACTGATGCGAATCGAAATTTTGAAATTTGCGTCAAGACGTTTTGCAAGCAAATATTTTGCGTCTGATTCGCGAGAAATTTGCGATTGGTTTGCGGATGTTCTGGCGAAAATAAAAAAAAAAAAAGCGAATCCCCTGCCGTAAATCGATCACTTTGGTCTGCTTTTAGTTCTCAAACCATCCGCTTTTTATTCACGCGTTATTAGCGTGAACAAAACGCAAATAAAATATGAACGATTACAAAAAGTACGAAATATGGTGGGGTCTCAGGTCTCAAACTTTCCCGCGTGGAAGTCTCCAACTTGCTTCAACTGCTTTAACTTACAAACGCAAAAACGAATCATTTGGAGGCAACTTGACGCCCTTCTCGTGACATGCGTGGCCCGTGTGAGAAGATTTCCGGACTACTCCACGCCAGAGCCTCGTTTTGCGACCTTCGCAAAAATTCCAGACATTTGGGTGCGATGCTGCGAATGTCCCGAGACAAATTTTGCGAATGGAACGCGACAGAGGCGAACTGCCTTTCGCGTCCGCCGCTTTCCGATCGCGCCTCTAGTGTGAACCACTCCACCATTTTTGCTGCACTTTTAGCAACAAACATCCAGTAAAAGTAAAATCAGGATTTGGGTGATTAGGGGTTTTGAAAGGGGTGAAGAGTTGCCCTGAAAGCTTTATTAGAAAGAAGAATTCATTGTTTAAACATGGAATCTACAGCAGTGAACAACATCATCGATTTTATTTATTTATTTTAAGAAAGAAAAAGAGATAAGGAAACAGGGGTAGAGCTAAATTGCTCGCACGCGCTACCAAGATGTCAGTCTCTCCCATGCGCGCTCTGGGTGGCTCCGTTATTAGTGAGAGCGCGCGCGGATAAAAGCGGCTCCGATAGTGTGATGGGGAATAACGGATTAGAGGGAGAGAGGAAGGGAGGGAGGGATGGAGGAAAGGAGAGAGAGAGAGAGAGAGAGAGAGAGGGGGGGGGAAGGGGGGGAAAGGGGAGGGAGATTTTTCGCAATGCTTCCCCCCCACACTCTCTCTCTCTCTCTCTCTCTCTCATGTTGCCCTTGAGCGCGCGGGGTAAATCCAGTCCTTTAAAGTCGGGAAGATCAGAGCGGCGCGCGTGGAAAGTCCGGCGGTTCACTTTGGGAAGCTGAAGCTCGGTCCCGGTAGTTTGACTCGTGCAGGGGGCTTTAGTTTGCCCCTCTCCTCGCTTTCGGAAGTAGGGCATCTTCCTCGAACTGCTCTGCTGCGTTCACTGGAGGAAGGAGGGGGCAAAAAAAAAAACAACAACAACAACAACAACAAACACGGAAGAAGAGCATATTTTCCCCCACGAGGGAACACCGAGCGCACTCCTGTAAATGAACGCGCCGCGCACGTGAGAGGGGGGACACCGGGGTGCGCGCCTGCCACCACGCGGCACATGGAAGGAGTCTCGCCACGCGCAGAAGCGTCCGGTAAGTACCGCTGAACTCCGAACTGTCCGAACGGACCTGACCCAGACCTACTGCAGTGATTGGGGGGGGGGGGGGGGTGAACTGTCACTCACTTCGGCTTACAGTCTGTTTTTACGCGATGGCACTTCAAAGTTGCTCCAAAGTCGCGTCGGTGGTTATCACCGCTTGAGCATAAAGCAATGGCGTGGTTGTGAAACCAGTGGTCCATCATGCAGTAGCGCGTGTTTACTGTACCGGGGACGCGACACACCCCGCGCGCTGCCGTCCGCTATGCGGAGAAGAGAGAGAGAGAGAGAGAGAGAGAGAGAGAGGCAGGTCCCACTGCTCACATTTTCCGTGTATTGAATACAGTCCTCTGAGATTCCTGTTCCTTTACATCACTTACATTATCATGAGGGATTGTGGGATAGTGGGCCAAGTCCCTACCAGAGTAAGAAGAAGGAAAAAAAAGTTTTCACTTATCTGTTTATCAGCCAAATGGCTGCCTTCTATTCATAAATTAATTACAGTCCTACTTCCAAAGTTTTAGTCATCATGAAAAAATGCAAAAAAAAAAGAGAGAGAAAAAAGATCTACTGGGGTTGGTTTATTTATTTATTTATTTTTTAATGGAGCGTCTTCAGTACCGGTGGGGCCGGAGGTGTAGGGGTTAGGGTGCTGGTCAGGGTGCTGGGCTCATGATGGAGAGGTCGTGTGCGTTTCAACTCCCACTGTTAGACTCCCACCTGGGCAAGGACTCAACCACAAGTGTGCCTCTGTCCACCCAGCACTATAAACGTGTACCAGTAAAAATACTGGGACGGTAACCTGCGCTAGACTAACATCCCATCCAGGAAGAGTTGAACTCCTATTCGCTTCACGCCACAGAACCAGGGAGAAGCTCCGGCCTGATAGGTAGACTCGGGTGTAAAAAGCCACACAGACTTCACCGTTACCTCTTTCACTACCTAAACACTCATCCATTCGTTCATTTTCGAAGCCGCTGAATCGTAATTAGGGTCGTGGGGAGGCTGGGGCCCATCTGGGCAAGGGCAGCCAGGTACAGTACACACAGGACAGCATCCCAGCCGACTGGGCGAGGGCAGGGTACGCCGTAAGGGGTACATCCATGCAGGGCTCAGTTTTTTTGTTTTTTTTATTTAACCAGGTAATTTAATCCATTGAGATCCAAGATCTCTTTCACATGGGTGACTTAGAGGGGAGCAGGACACACAGTAAGCATTATTAAAACAGATCACAAACAGAAAAAAGATTTTAGAAAATAAGAGAAAATGTACACAAGGACACAGGTTATATAAAACCCCTAGAGGGAAATAAGATTGGAGAATTTTAAATCATGGTACAGCAGTGGTTAGCACATCCGCCTCACAGCAAAAAGTTCATAAGTTCGAGTCCAGGGCTTTTTTTTTTTTAGTTTAATATATGTACATAATTTATATAAAAAAATAAAACATGACCGAAAATCAACTATGGGTTGCTGTTACCCACCTGAGTGGTGATTGTTTTTTAATAACAGCAACTAGTATCACCATGCAGACTCATGTAGGTTAACACAGTAATTTAATATATTATATAATGCTGGGCTCATGATCGAGAGGTGGTGGGTTCGAATCCCTGTTAGACCCCACTGTGCTAAGATCCCTGGGCAAGATCCTAACCCCAAGTTTGCCTCTGTCCACCCAGCATTATAAATGGGTACTAATAAAAATACTGTGAGGGTAGGCTGCGCTAGACTAGTGTCCCATCCAGGAGTTGAACTCCTAGTTGCTTCATGCTATAGAAACTGGGGATAAACTCCGGTGTGATGCATTTCATCCATTTATAGTCCCGTATAACATTGTGAAGCATCCACAAAGCAAGTTCGTTTCTGGAATCATTTACGTACAAGCAGTCATTCTCATGCCAGCCTGTCTCCTGTCTCTCTTTTGATGCTATAAATACAAGAAACGCAGCTTGTCATGTTACAGAGAAATCATAAAGACCTCCTGAAGTGTCAGAAAACTTTATTTCTGACTGGCACCAAAGCTGTTATGAAACCATGCATGAAAATCAGTCAAGGTGGCCTCATTATTTAATTTGGGTGGAAAAAATTACGCACAGAGGGGAAAAAAGTTCAAAACGGGGTGGGATTAGTCTTGCTGCCTTTCTCATGACAAATGAAACTTAATAATATCCAGCCGCATTGTGCTTCTGCATCCGCAATCTGAATTCAGCTTTATTTAGCGACCAGCCTCAAAACACCAGCGTCTGAGATTTGTTGTTTGTTTGACCTTAAAATATTTCATTTTATTTCATCTGCTGAATCACTTTACCCTTTATTGGGGTTACAGGGAGGCTGGGAGCCCATTTCAGCCAAGTCTGGGTAAAGGCAGGGTACACCCTGAACAGCTCACCAGACTATAAAGGGGCAACCCATACACTCACATTCACACCTAGGGGCGGGCAATCAATAATATCCAGTTCGCATAATGTGCATGTTTTTCACCAGGGGTGTCGAACTCATTTTCTCCCAGGGTCACATCACTAAATTTAAAGGTGATCGAGGGCCAAATAATCACTGAACTTCTATTCTAAAAGGGCAACCAGGAAATCTGCATGGCAAAATGATTCGTTGTCCTCTTTTCCTTTATTCGCTTGCATTTTCTGACAACACTTAACAGCGACAAGCTAGCATGCAATTTTTCTTGAGTCATAAATGAGCTGTTTACTTGAAATAGGCTGCTGCCACATAGTGGACAGATGATGAATTAGGTTTCATGGTAATGGTCGATGCAAAGAATGTACGATAATCATATTCTTTGAAAACTCTTACGGGCCACATAAAATGAGTTGGCCTTGGCTTTGACACCTGTGTTTTAGAGTGTGGGAGGAAACCAGCACCCGAAAAAAAAACCCACATAGTGAGAACATGCAAACTCCACACAGAAATACCCTTTCCAGGCACGGGGCTGGAACCCAGAACAATCTTGCTGAGAAGCAGACATGCTAACCACTGCACCACCATGCCACCCACCTCGATCAATTGGCTTATATATACTGAAAAATTATCTAGGATACTGACATTGTCAGTGTACATTTTTAGGTTAAAAAAAATGAAGGTTAAATAAACCAGAAAATGAATTTTTTCCAGAATAATAAATCCTTGCTAGCTGTTTATACTATTAATTGAAAATTGCTATATACCATCCATGATAATACCATTATTTACCAGGAGTTGCACCCTGTCGTCCTGTTTTTTGCAAATTTTTTACACCCTGTTTAAGGGTTAATGCGGTATTATTACCACAGTGACCTCAGTGAGAGACTAACAAAATAACATGAGTTTGCATGATCCAGAATAAAAAACTTTTGAAGAACTCTCAAGGAATTGGTTAAAGAGTAACCTTTATACATGAAAGCGTGTGCATAATAATTTGTCTGCACAAACCAGGCCTCATTTTTCTTATTCCTGTCATCAGAAAACGCATTAGCATAATGTAATATACTAGAATGTAGCTCGGGTATGACAGGAAGAAAGGAGCTGTATCAGATTGTGCACTTTGTATACTACATATAGACAGAGTAATGTGTTCGCACTGGGAAATGTGGGTGTAGTGTACTAATAATACCTGGATGATGTCATTTTTTGCACACAACAACCGCCCCTGGACCTAGGAGAAGGGGTGGAGCCACCAAATGCGACTATGGTGCAAAATGTAGCTGGTATTTTGTGGTGCAAGACTTTAATAACTCAGGGGCTGAAAGTAAAGCTGTCTCTTAACTGTCTCGGTTTCAGGAACATGAAGTTCGGGGAATGTTTGAAGAGTTCCAGCAGAGTGACTCTGAAGGCGTGATGGACAAGAAAATGAGAAGGACGAGGGACTTTTTCTGCAGTTTACACTGAATTTGTGTTGCCCCTTCTTCTTATTTTTTTAACCCTTTAATGCTTTGCCTACAAAAAAATATGAAAATACCTCATACAGAATGACTGTGGCAAGTTTACCAGATGCTCTCACGTGACTTGTATTTTATGCCGACATCTCTTTCCTCTGAATTGTACGACGGCCCTTCTCTAGTTTCCTGGTTGGCGTTTGTCATGCTGGCGCGAGCCACTTTTTTCCTCCTTGTCCTCCTGTGCATGCTGGTGCAGGTTCAAGGCCAGTACGAGTTGTGCAAGTCACTCCTCGCCACAGATGAGGGCTCCGTGTGGGAGCAGCATGCGTGCCAACCCAAGGCCCAGTCCATGAAGGAGTTCATGCGCATACGTGTGGAACCACCAGGCATTACGTGTGGCAACCCGCCTGAGAGATTCTGCACACTGGTGAGTTATTACAATTACTCAACATTATTTAGGAAAATCAGCTGATTATATATAAGAATTATTTATTTATTGTTTTATTTTGTCTTTTTACTTTCCAGTTTGTGAGATGTAATGAAGATAGAGAATTATATTTGTGAAAGAAAATTATTCATTCATTCATTTTGCCCAGGCATTTAATCCTACTAGGGTCGCAGGGAGGATGGGGTTTATCCTAGCCGACACCGGGCGAAGGTGGGGTACACCCCGCCAATCCATCTCCAGGCCAACACACAGACACAACCAATAACACTCGCACTTATACCCAGGGGCAATTTGGAAGAGCTAGTTAGCCTAATGTGTATGTCTTTGGACTGCCGGAGGAAACCAGAGTACCCCGAGGAAACCCACAGTGAGATCATGCAAACTCCACACAGAAACGCTGAGCCCAGGACTCGAACCTAGTTCAAAAGGAAATAATTTTTTAAAGATTTCGGATTATAAGAGAGAGTTTATAGTACGGTGAAAAACTTTAATCACCCTGTTTTTTTAACGTCAACCTCAGTTCTACTTTTATTTGATGACTTCTCTATTATCAAGTCAGAAAAAAAGCATTTTATATTTTTGAAAATTAGTTCTCAAGCACAAAAATTATATGTTAGAGAAAATGTAATAATACAAAACATGATAAATGTTCAGTATAAAATCTAAAAACATGAGCAAGCATCCTTGTTTGCTACAGATCAATTATGTAATGTTGTTTAAGTTAGAAAATATAAACTATAAATTACTAAATAGTTTTTTTTTCTACAAAATGTGGTTTATCCTTATTTAAGTATATATACACACACACACACACACACACACACACACACACACACACACATATATATATATATATATATATATATCCCAGAATACAGAGTTTTGCTG
>JAQMYF010000026.1:20188179-20200712 GCA_030014195.1 Neosilurus mollespiculum | reverse complement strand
GAGAGAGAGAGAGAGAGAGAGAGAGAGAGAGAGAGAGAGAGAGAGAGAGAGAGAGAGAGAGAGAGAGAGAGAGTCAGCTGAGGAGACAGGAAGAAGGAAGGAGGGGAAAAAATAGTCAAGTGTGAGGAAGTAACCTATGGTTAAACACAGGGAGGAAAGGTGAAAGCGAGAGGAAGTGAGAAGGTCTGGATTCCCTCTGCAGGAACCCTGATTTAGTATCCTAACCTAGGTATGTGGCAGTAGGTTGTGTTACATTCATCCTGCACATTTTATATGCAGATCATATCATGAAGTTTAATAATAATCTGTATTTAATTATTATCTGTATTTGGGGCAGCAAGGTGTTATAATGGTTAGCACATCCGCCTCACAGCAAGAAGGGCCTGGGTTTGAGTTCTGGGCTCGGCGAGGGTGTTTCTATGTGGGATTTGCATATTCTCCTTTTGTTTGCTTGGGCTTCCTCCGACAGTCCAAAGACATACACATTAGGCTAATTGACTGTTCCAAAGTTGCCCCTAGTTGTGGGTGTCAGTGTGAATGGTTTTGTGTGTTGCCTTGTGATGGTCTGGCAAGCTGTTCATGGTGTACCCCGCCTTCGCTCAGTGTCAGCTGGGACAGGCACCAGCCTCCCCGCAACCCTAGTAAGATTAAGCATTTTTGGCAAGTAATTGAGCGAGTGAGTGAGATAAATGTTTTTCTGGAAAAAATGTGACATTTTGTTTTTGCTAACATTTCCAACACATTCCGCCAGTCAGGGCCTCCAGTGCTACAGGCATAGCGGCGTCTCTCATTCATTTTGTCTCTTGAAACCCAGCACTGTTTGACAAGGACAACAAAAAAAGATGAAGATAATGACTTTGATACTGGTGTCTGGAAAAAAATACAAGCAGTCTGTTCAAGTGTAGATCTAGTATCTCTAACAACTCCTCAAACTAACCTATGGACAACCCTGAAATAGGATCAGCAGCAGTTGTGATAAAGTTGTTACTCCTGAACTAAGCTGTAAAACCCTTCCCCCCTCCCTCACTCTAAAAAAAAGATCATGGTTTGATTTTTTTGGTAAAATATTCATTCATTTATTCATTTTCTATGTCGCTTAATCCTAATTAGCGTTGTGGGGAGGCTGGTGCCCATCTCAGCCGACCCTGGGCAAAGGCAGGGTACACCCTGAACAGCTCGCCAGACCAGCGCAGGGCCAACACACATACAACCATTCACACCCACACCTAGGAGCAATTTGGAACAGCCCGTTAGCCTACTGTGCTCGTTTTTTGGACTGTGGGAGGAAACCGGACTACCCTGAGGAAACCCACGCAAGCTCGGGGAGAAAATGCAAACTCCACACAGAAAGCCCTGAGCCCAGGAATCAAACCCAGGACCTTCTTGCTGTGAGGCGGACGTGCTGACCTCTGTGCTACCATGCTGCCTGGAAAACATTTTATTCTTAAAAATATTGAGTAAATTTTAAAGCTGTGAAATCAATTTTAATCCACCTTAAGAACTGAGTTTACTGTATATAAGTAGAAAATTCAAGTTCTTACACTTTTCTCAAATCTTTTGATAGAATTTTACCAAAAACGTATATGAAATATATAACAAGCTTTTATGTTTTTATTTCAAACAATTCATATGTATTCTATATATTATAGTATATAGAGTGTGAACGAAAAGTTTACCCCTTTAGCAATCACGAATCCAGGTTATACTTTGCCTAAACCTCATAGGGTACATTCAGTTTATCACTTTTATGTTTGTTGTTGCAATTTTTAAAATTGTCTGCTCCAACAATCGGCCCTTAGTGTATGTTCTTATGTGGTATATTTGCTGTAGCAGGGCTAGCGCATTTGAATGCCACTGCGGAAATTTAGTGCGTGCCACACCGTCCGTTCTCATTGTTGTGTGAGGCAAAATAAACTAAAACTGTAGATAAATTCACTTTGCAATTTGTTAACGTTGAGCGATAATAAATAGATCAAGCCATGTCCGATGTTAATGTTAGTGTTTTCGATCTGTTCGGGTCATCTTCTATCATGTTATGGTGTATGAGTAGCTCTCTAAAATAGCCTGATAACAATATAACTAAAAATTATAATAGCGGTAGATGTGCAGATCTCATTCCATTCAGATTTCATTCCTGTATAGGCGACAGTTAAAATAGTCTGATAAGAATATACCACGATTTCATGCCGGCAGATAATAGGGGTGGATTTTCAGATTCCATGCCCATAAAAAAGTGATGGTCTATATCAAGGGAGTCAGACTCATTTTCACTGAGGGCCACATCACTAAATTTAAAGGTGATCGAGGGGCAACTAATCACAGAGCATCTATTCTAAAAGGGCTTAACAGCGACATGCTAGCATGCAATCTTTTGTGAGTCATGAATAGCTGTTTACTTGAAATAGGCTGCCGCCACCTAGTGGAAGGATGACAAATTAGGTTTCATGGTAATGGTCGATGCAAAGAATGTACGACACTCAGATTCTGTGAAAGCTCTTGCGGGGCACATAAAATGAGGCAGCGGGCCAGATTGGGCCCGTGGGCCTGAGTTTGACACCTAAAGTCTATATCTATTTTTAGTTCTACAGTTTACCTCTTATAACAATAACATCTCACAATTAAAGATGTGGCATAATATTACCATCCATATTAACCTTTGAGAATTGGTAACCCCTTTAATGGGGTTCTTCAATAGTTCATATATGAATAAATATATAATATATATTATATTACAGTGGATTTGATGTAACTTGCATCTTGTGGAGTCCATGCCAGTGCACATTGTCATTAAAGTGTAGCAAATACAAAGAATTTCTATAATTTTTTCTAAGATTCTACAGTTTATTCAAGTTATTATTGATAATATTTTTTAAAAAATAATAAATTGGAATACATTTTCACTAGTGGTCACAGATGTTTGGCCCCCAGCATTGTTCATGCCCTATGGCAGCATGTGGCATGTTAAGAAACAGCATAGTCTCAGAACTCCACATCACAAATGATGATAAGAATGCGGAAGTTGGGCAGGACGCCACCCTTGAACACCCGGTCGCACCAGGTGCAGCCATGTTTTTCTGAGTGGGTGGAGGCACTGGACAGGATTCATATTGTCTGGCCCTTTGCCCTCCTTGTAGACTGTGTCATCATTCTCCCAGCAGGCAGGAACATCGGTGTCCATTGGAAGCCTTGCCCAAGATGTTTAAATGTCCCATTGTGATCATCAGTCACCTCCAAGCAGAAGGTATGACTTGTCGGACATGGTAGACACCCATAGTTGAAAGAGGTCTCTATCTACTGTATCTACACGCTCCTATAACGGCCATATACACATAATATTGGAAGTATAGATACATCGATTAAATTACACATTGCATAATTACATTTAAAACTCATGATACCACATGCAAATACTCACGGAGTACTGATACTCACCAGTCAGAAATCAGGAACCAAACAAAACCCACATAAATGGTACACTTATTGAAGCAATGAGCACAAAACTCAGCTTCAGTGAAACAACAACCTTAAACCAATGTTAAACATAAGTTGCATCTGTACAAAATGAACTGATATTTCTCATAAAAGTGCATATGCAAATGGCTCTGCAGTTATTGTGGAAGCAAACATATTACGTTTTAATAATGTGAAATAGTTTTTGTGGTAAAATAACTACTTCAAAGCAGGAAGTCCACAGTTACTCAAATATCCACTTCATGCAAAAAAGAAAAGCACCTCACATCCAGTCATGAAGTAAATTATTGAATATTCATGTAACATTTAAAAGCATATCTGCCCTAGTTTGGAAAACCTAGTATTCACATATTCACATCTTGGCCATTCAAAATAAATAAATAAATAAATATGTAAGCAAATATATAAATAAGTAAGTAAATAAATAAATAAGGAAGTAAATAAATAGGCAAATAAATAAATAAATAAATGAGTGAATGAATGAATGAATGAATGAATAAATAAATAAATAAATAAATAAGGGTGGGGGTGAGATGAGCTTAGGTGCAATTTATGCTTCAGTTATATAAATGCTTATATTAGAGCATGATTATTAATTGGATGAGATATACTTTATTGGGCATGTGTTATTTTATGATTACCACTGATTGTTTGTTTACATTAAGACTTTAATTTAAATTGATGAAATTATTAAATTGATAGTTGTGATCAGGTAAAACCTAGTAAGTCCCTGTGTACGTAAACCACTGACCCTGAGGCGAATAATTGTTTTAGTATATCCTACGTAGGAACATAAATAGCAAACTAAATCAATATTTAAGGTTTGTTTATACATGTACAGTGTAACGACCTGTACAATAACTTAAAACTTTCCTTCCTTAGCTTTTCACTTAAGCATCAGCTTATTTTCAAAGTATTATTAAAGTATATGGTTATTATCCCATGACTAATGCCTAATTTGCTCAGAAATTTAGCCACAAATAGCAATTTTCCTAACTTTTGTAATGTTACAGGGTGGATATTTAGGTCAATATGTAAGTGAAAACCTAAAATGAAGATTCCTACATGCACATCCTTGTATACCGAAGTGTTCATAATTTACATTTACAGCTTTTGGCTGATGCTCTTATCCAAAGCAACTTACAGTTACCATTTTTTTTCCACAACTGAGCAATTGAGGGGTTAAGGGCCTGGATCAAGGGCCTAACAGTGGTGATAGTGTGGACAGAACAGCTGACCTTCGGATCAGTAACCCATCACCTTAACCACTAAACCACCACTGCCCTCAATGCCCATAATGGCTGATAGTGTATCTGTTCTTACTTACAGAATGTTATATGCTGAACAAAAAGTCACATTCATTCATTTATTTTATGAACCGCTTAATCCTAATTAAGGTCACGGGGAGGCTGTCGTCCATCTCAGCCGACTCTGGGCGAAGGTGGGGTACAACCTGGACAGCTCGCCAGGTCATTGCAGGGCAGAAACACGCTGACAGCAACCCAATGGCCTACTCTTTACAATTGACAGTAATGGTTCTTTTACGTGCCTCTTACTACAGACAGTGAGAGACATGGCTGGCCTTTGATAACCCAGTTAGCTGCACTAGAGAGACAGCAGTGACAACTCTGTGATGGTGGGGCTTGATCCCCCAATCTTCGGATCAACGAGCCTGCACCTTACCACAGGGCCACTACTGCACCACTGCCTTACAGGGTTATGCGGCTCGCCAAATAAGCACATTAGAAATTAGATGGACATCAACCCCCACCCCCCACAACCTACATCTGTTCACTTTAACTGAACTTGTATACAGTGTAGCCTCAGATTCCACCTCTTGACTGACAGGATTGGAACCCAATGTGATATACTGCTGTTGTAGCTCATCTGCCTCCAGGGATGACACGTTGTACATTCTTAGATGCATTTCTGCTCAGTATGGTTGTAAAGAATAGTTATTTAAGTAACTGTAGATTTACCCTTCAGCTCAAACCTGGCCATATTCCTATGACATCTCTAATCAATAAGCCATGTTCACCAATAGATTTGCTGCTGGCTGGATAACCTTCTGTTTTTTACACTATTCTGCTATAAACTCTGACTGTGGTGTCTGAAAATCCCAGGACATCAGCCTTCTGTAACATTTATAGCAACAGGATAGTTACGGTCCTTGTGCTCTAGTAATTCTACTGTCTTCTTCTTCTTATACATTCTGTGCAGCAGAGGTGATGTGTTTAATTTTGCACCCTTCAAAAAAAGGACATTTGTACCACACTCATCACTCACTCATCTGCCAAGCCACTTAATCCTATTATTAGGGCGGGGGGAGTCTGGAGTGGGGTACACCAGACCATCACAGTGCAACACATACACAGCCATTTACACTCATGTCTAGGGGCAATTTGGAACAGCCAGTTAGCCTAAAGTGCATGTCTTTGGAATGTGGGAGGAAAGTGTAGTACTAGAAGGAAACCCATGCAAGCACAGGGAGAACATGCAAACCTCACACCAACGGAGGCGGACGTGCTAACCTGTACACCACCGTGCCTCCCTTGTACATGAATATTAGGTGAATACCTGCATATCACATTAAATATGTTTAAAGTGAGCAAGTAAGCAAGGGCCAGAGACAATATGTTTTCAGGGGTCTTCGATCATCCGTCCATATGCACATACGTCCGTACAACCAGTCCATTCCTGTGACCATGATATCTCAAGAACACTTTGATGAATTTTCTTCAACTTTGCACAAATGACCACCTATATTCAACAATGAACTGATGAGATTTTGGAGGTCAAAGGTCAAGGTCTGAATACTTTGAAGAATTTTCTTGTGAACAAGAACACTTGTGAGTACTCCGACTCAAGGATAACTTAGTTTTAAGGGTGTTGCAGGTTAAAGGTCAGGCTCATTGCTACCTCATGGTCATTCCTTGTTTGGTTTCAGGAATGACTTAAAGGAGTTTTTACAAATTTGTTTCCAACATCAACTTTGACTCAAGGATGAACTGATTAGAACTTGAGGTCATAGGTCAAAGATTAGTGACATTGTGGCGTAATGTTTATCCCTGGCTTGTAAATGCTTTGTATACCATGCAGAGGCATATAGCCACCAGGTGGTAGTTCTATTTTTTTAATCATATTTTACGATCAATGGGAGTCTACTAGCTCTACTCGTCTTGAGTTATACCGACATTATGATTCCAGCTCCACAGTGTTGTTTATTAATATAAAAACATTAAATAACAACAAGCAAGGCTCAAACCCTCACTCATATCGTTGCTAGTGGTGTGTTATTATAGTTATACCTTGTGAAGCTGGTGCTTTTCTACTGGCAACAATGCATTACTAACTAGAAAGTCATGACTCAATGCATTTTTATAGAACTTTACACAGTATATAGTGAATCCAAAAGTATTTTTGTCATCTTTGTTTTAATTTAAAACAGAACTTTGCATACATGATGTTATTCAGATGCTCTGAATTCAGGGTTACCCCAAACATTTCAAAGGCAAATGAAAAAAAGAAAAAATCATTAATGACAGTCAAATTATTATTTGCACATATGAAACTTTTACTTTTTACAGTTTTTATTCATTATTATTTGCACATATGAAACTCAGTGAGGCAGGAGAGACGGTGCTAAGGTCTGTTGATAGACCAACCCTAACTTGAACACCTTGAGCTTGAAGAACTTGACGTGTGGTTTCAGTAAGATGGACCTACGGCATACACAGTGGAAGTACTGAGGGAAATGTTTCCGGATCGGGTAATCTCATTACGTGGTAATGTTCGGTGGACGGCCCATTTCCTGACCTCACCCCTTGTGATTTTTTTTGTGGGGCGGCCTTAAATCAAGAGTGTGACATCAACCCCAAAGTCTTGAAGCCCTTAAGGTTGTTATCCTGCAGGAGAACGCCGCTGATCCATGGCAGCCTTCAGAAATCACCTCCAAGCTTGTATGGCGGCCACCATTTGGAGGATGATCATCTTCATCAAGTTTCATGTGTGCAAAGAGATAATTTTTTTTTAGATTAGATTATGTTTAACCATTTTTTATTTACCTTTCAAATGTGGGAGGTTTTATTGGGTCAACCTATTTTCAACACCTTACAGTACTTTCTAAAGTGCTATTCAATTTTGTTATTAAATCAGAGCGCTCTATGATCAAAATTATTTATGCTTCTAGCAAAGGATTTTATATGATTTATATGAAGAATGCCTGTAGTAGCAAAATGAATTAGATAAATGCAGAAGACCGCCAAGGTGTGCCGAAGAGTTCTGAGGGATGCAGAGAGAACGATAAATTGAAACTGATTTGCTCACACATCCACACCAGAGTGCCCAGTTTGCTCACACATCCACACCAGAGTGCCCATTCACAATAACTCACTCCTGCACATGCCCTCATGAATGAGTTACAAATGGTTCCATAAAGCACATCCAAGGATTCTATAGCTAGACTCTCTTTGGCAGGAGGAGGTTCTGTGGAATGAACAGGGTGGCATGTCCATAGTTGAAATATGACTAAACACATGAATGGACACTTTAAAACCTCTTCGATACATGAATTTTATCTTTGAATTTAACATAAATTAAACACAAAAGGATAAGTGTGAAAATAATGTAAGGATTTAGGCACAGCCAAAAAGCGGAGCTCCTGATAGGTGTCTCAGTTGACAGGTGTCTGAGCCTGGATTTGCTTTTCCACGTCTTTCCCTTCACTAATTAACTTTTAGTTTAAGTATCCGTTTAACAAGTTCATGTTTTGTTAGCCTTCTGATTTCGGTGTTTGCTCCAGGAACATTTACCTACAAGTCTGTCTGCCTACCTGAGTTAGATTGCATGGTTTTTATTCTGAGTGGTGGTGTATTTATTTTTTGTGTTTCAGTTTCAATGTTAAAATGCTGCCCGACATCATACAAGTTAGTGATACATAACAGCCAATCAGCATCAACTTAGACATGCGGCAGCCTTATTGGGTTTCCCGTGGTGGGCACATATGAACACTGGACTGGCATGTGACAACAAGCCATATTCGATGACCATGGTTATCCGTTTGGAGCCATATTTTAACTATATAAGTCAGTCATAAGCCAAACCAGCAGGCAAACCAGCAAAGGCACTTGCGTTTCATTTGGGGTTGCTTTGTGCCAGGTGAAAGACAGGACCCTAAGATGTTGTATGAGCTGAAGCAGTACATTACTACTCATTCACTCACTCATTTGCCTAACAGCTGAATCTTATTAGGGCCAACACAAACACACGCAAAAGCAATACACTACTAGGAAAATATGTAATGGCCCATTTCTAGGTGTCCACAAGTCTCACAGCTGAGCAGGTTCTCAGTAAAGGGCAAGTATTTTTGTTCATTAAGAGACATAAAATACTCTGTATTTACATTTGAGCAAACGATAAACCAAGAATCTGCTATTTTTTCACATTTAAATGAAGCCGTCACACAAAGTTATGAGCCAAAAAGACAAAATTATTCAGATCTGGCCAGGCTTCTCCAACAAAGGGCACAGGTCATGACCCCAAAGAGATAAGCACATTGAAGTAATAACATGACAAAAACCCTAAAAACTCCACTGAAGGAAGAACAGATTAAATGCTGAAGGAAAGAACAAAAGCAAGTGTTTTAAGTGCAAAACCTCCTGAACATTTAGATTTGTAAAACCTTAGATCTTCAAACTTTTATGATAATGACTCCTGTGTAGTGCTTAGCATGTCCGCCTCTCAAGAAGGTCCTGGGTTTGAGTCCTAGGCTCAGCGAGGGCCTTTCTGTGTGAAGTTTGCATGTTCTCTCAGTGCTTGCATGGGTTTCCTCTGGGTCCTCCGGTTTCCTCTGAAATGGCATGAACATTTGACTTTTGTTCCAAGTTGCCCCTAGGTGTGAGTGCGAGTGTGACTGGTTGTGTGTGTTGGCCGTGCCATGGAGTAGCGAGCTCTTCAGAGTGCACCCCGTCTTTGCCCAGTGATGGCTGAGATAGGCTCTAGTCTCCATTTGACTTTAATAGGATCAAGTGGTTCAGCAAATGAGTGAGTAGATCTTCAAACTTTTATGATAATGTGCATCCAGGTACACGGTGGCATAATGGTTAGCACATTTGCCTCACAAGAAGGTCCTCGGTCCAAAAAAATAAAGTACACAAAATTAAGCATCGAAACATGGCTATTTTGTGTAGCATCCATGTGTTATGTAGGTATTGTGATAAGTTTGGCATTTGTGGATACTAGCAAACATGAGAGCCCTTTCCTGACATTAAAAAACACTCTTCTCTTCATCAGAATGTAAGGAAACTCGGTCAGTGGTTAGAACTAGTGTTAATAAATATCCCTCTTAAATCAATGCCCATACATGGTAATATTCCATATTTGTTTAATCCAGTAAACTGTATGATTGTGGCAGTAACCTAGTACTGGGGACTGTGTACAAGTACAGCACTGTGTATAAGTGCATGTAAAATAATGGCATTCAGGCCACTGGTACTGGTATTTGATGGCTGCAGTGTGAGAGTGATGGCGGATACTGTAGTACAAAACTTGGGAAGCTCACCGTCCATGACTGACCCAGGGTCTGTATCCCTACTACTACCATCAAGCTCGCTAGCAACGTTTGTGTACTCACCCAAAATATTGTTCAAATTCAGCACTTCCCAGTCTGTAAAGGCTTTTGAGGTGGAACATTATCTTAATACTGGTCCCAGTTTTGACAGATAAAGGTATGCGAAGTCAACGCTACAACTTCCATGAACAGGCACAAGGTTAGAGTGATTTTCGTGATTAAGGCTCTGGGTAACTAATCAGAAGGTTGGAGGTTCAAGGCCTAGTGCCACCAATTTGCCATTGAGGGCCACGACTTGTATGAAAGACGTAAAAATCTAAGTCGCTCTGAATAAGGGCGTCGGGCAAATGTTGTTAATGTAAATATTGTGAGTCAATGTCGGTCATCTCCAGAACGTGCATTTTCATCCGGGTGTGTCACAGAATGTCACGTGAGCTAAAATACAAGTGTGAGTAACATCGCCAGGCCAGCCCAGTGCAAGTTCTAATCCCTCTCTATACTAATCCCAGTTTGAAATGCTTTGTACATTAATATGATTTAGACAAAGATGAAACTGTTTTTATGTTTTTATAAAGTAAATTTAAGAAGGTGATCATAATTATTTCCTTTTTCTTTCTTTAATTTTTTTTCCTTATTTACTTTCGAATGATAAGTCTGCTTTAATGGTGAAATCGAAGAAGTTTAAGTCAGCCAAGTAGCGTTCATTCATTCATCTTCATTCATAACTGCTTTATCCTGATCGGGGTTGCGAGGGATTCAGAGGCTACCATGGGAAAACTGTGCTCGAGGCAGGGATGCACCTTGGATGAAACTCCAGTCCATTACTGAGCATCCTACACATACACAAAGTACGGAACTGATGAGGTGAGAGGCAACTCCATACAGACATGAACTGGAGCTCAGGATTGAACCAGGGATGTATAAGCTGTAAGGTAGCCATGTCACCATGATCTTATCCTATAATACCGCAAATAAAATTAACTTCCACTGAAACCTGCGAACCTTTTTTTCTTTTGTTTTTTTTTTCTGTCTCACTTACGTACAGCACGTGTTAGAAGGTATTACGCTGTGTGTTGTGGACTCATTATAATGTTTTAAATATTATGAGTAATCAGGGTCTATACATATCCAAAACAGCAGATCTTGTGGTGTGCTCCTGGTATGCAGTGGTAAGTACTAATAAAGATTTTGTGAGGAAGCAGAATCAGTGAATTGACAAGAGTGCCATGGGTGCCCAAGGCTCACTGATGCGTGTGGGAAGTGAAGGCTAGTACATGAGGTCTGATCTCACAGAAGCTGTTAACGCTGGCCATGAGAGAAAGGTGTCAGAACACACAGTGCACTGCATCTTGCTGTGTATAGGGCTGCCTAGCTGCAGACCAGTCAGGTGGTGTTAATGTTGTGGCTGATTAGTGTATTTATAAATAACAATTATTTGCATAGTTGCAACTGTAAGGGAACTATGTAGTGATATCCTCTGAGCCTGAGATAAATTTGTATATACTGCACAGGGACATAAGAAAAATAAATTAAATTGAGGTTTTTATGGTTTATTTTTTCATATTTTTAATTGATTCAATAAATGTGTCATTTTCTATCATACAGGAGGCAAATTCTGTATATATACACACACACACACACACACACACACACACACGTGTGTATTTTTTTTTCCCCATTCAAAAAGTTAGTGTTGCACGGGGCAATTGTGCAATAATCTTTTGACATATCCCATGTCAATGAAGCAACACCAAGAATTATTCGATGACTTTCCACCAATCAGAAACAAGATAATCTCTTAAATAAATAATAATATTTATTATCCCAAGATATTGAGCCAATCAGAATGCTCCATTTCCTTGTAATGCATACTAATGCAGTTTATGCTTGAACGTCTAAATCAAGGGTGTCAAACTCATTTTCACTGAGGGACACATCACTAAATTTAAAGGCGATCTATTCTACAAGGGCAACTGCATGGCAAAATTATTTGTTTTGGTATTTGTCCTAGCATGAAATCTTTCTTGAGTCAATCTGTTTACTTGAAATAGTCTGCTGCCACCTATTGGAGGGATGATGAATTAGGTTTCATGGTAATGGTCGATGGAAAGAATGTACGGTAATCATATACTTTGAAAGCTCCTGTGGGCCACATCAAATGAGTTGGTGGCATTCTTGAGTTTGACACCTGGGGTCTAAATAGAAAGCACACTGTTTTCATGGCAACCCAAGCGTTAAATATCACTTAATGCCAGCAGCTCAATATTTTGTCTGGGTAAGTACATAGAAGCAAAAGAAAGGGGGTGGGGAAATCAAAATTTACAGACACAGTAGAGTCTGATCATGATTAAAACAAAAATGTATGTACTGCTGGCTCCCGAGACTTCCTTCTTCAGTCAGGCTCAGGAATAAAATGTTATTTTTCTGACCTTATAATCACCATAATGTCATGTCCAATTTCCTACAACCTTATTTCATGGATCTATGTATATAT
>JAQMYF010000026.1:20170532-20181815 GCA_030014195.1 Neosilurus mollespiculum | reverse complement strand
AACAATCTGAATTATTTTATCAGTCAATTGTGGCTACTACAAGGTTTTATGAAGAATTTTAGTCAAGATATTGACAGAAATTATAAAGAAAGAGGAGAAAATATATTTGGTGTAAGTTTGACATGTTTTGAATACTATTATATTTGATGTAAAACCTCAAAGTAAATAAGGTTGTTTGCCATTATGAAAATGTGACTTGGATTTAAATATAATGACAGAATTTGATTTGGTTGGATATAACAGAAGCTTAATCGGAGCTCTTCACAATGTATTCATGCACTCGTTTTTACCTTGCTGCTCTATGTCATGGTACCATCTGTGCCGAAATAGACAATATGCTGACCTTATGTCTTATTTTCTGCTCAGATCACAAAAAAGATCCACCATCTTATTATAACCTGAGTACTTCTTTTTTTTTTTTTCCATACTGAGTTGATCAGAGAATATAACACATTAATCATAATCATAGTTGGTGCATATCTTCAGGGTATTACTGTTCATAGATAAAGCTATTCATTCATTTTGTGAGCTGAAAGAATCACAGGAGTGCTTGGTTCGATTATCCTTTAAATTGTTGAAAGTGTACTGAATTTACTGAAATTTTACTTAAATTTATTAATTCATGGTGGAGTTTGTGTGGGTTTCTTCTGGGTACTCCGGATTCCTTCCACAGTCTATAGACATGCACTTTAAGCTTATTTTTATGTTCCAAATTGCCTCTAAGTGCGAGTGCGAATGGTTGTGTGTGTTGGCCCTGCGATGGTTTGGTGAGCTGTTCAGGGTGCCTTCTACCATTGTAGATAACTGAGATAAGCACCAGCCGTTCCCACGACCCCCCCCCTCCCCCCCTGACCCCAGTAGAATTAAACTGAGTTTAGTATATACTACATGGAAACATTAAGAACAGCAAATAAACAATTTATTCTTACATATTTTACCAATAACAGAGGAAGGTCAGATGAGCTGTTTGTGCTCAGTCAGACGTAAAATCAAGGAAAATCTGAGGATAATTGAAGGTAGTTTTCATAATTAGAACCTCAGATGATGTGCAACTTTCTCCATGGATATACTGACATAACATTTGGACTTTCATAAGCTCAGACTCTTAAATCACTGGCGCATATAACTTGTAAAGGAATGAATAAAGATTTTCGACAGATACTTGAACAACAAATATTTTCCTTGGGTATTGTTGTGGGAAAATGTGGCACACCTCAATACTCCTGCATATCAGCCCAGTTTGCGAATGCGTAGGCACAAGCAACAGGAATGACGTACAGTACGAACTGCTCAACAATGTCTTATGCATGAAATGGTCATAATGTCAGGTCACTAATGAGTAAGCATCCACCATGTGACCAGTTCTCACCACCTGTCTTCATTTACATATCATATGCATATCATTTCCATAAAATGTGGCCCACTTTATATGGATGCATCCTCAGCAAGAAAATAAATAGAAAGTAGCACATGGGCCACTGTTTGAGCTGCATTTCTGGAACAGTGTAGTATATCAAGGGTACCATCATTTATTAAGTATTCTTAGAAAGAACGAACCCTGTGAAGTAATAGTTTACTGTAGGTTTTACGAATAAGGTAACAAATAGAGTTCTATTTCAGACTTCTCACTCTCAGGCGTTTGCCAAGCTGCTTACTCCTACTAGGGTCACGGGAAGGCCTCGCAACAGTTTGCCAGACCGCTGCAGGACCAACACAGTCAACCTTTCACACTCACACTTGTGGGCAGTTTGAAACAGCCAGTTAACTTAATGTGCATGTCTTTGGACTGTGGAGGAAACTGGAGTACCCAGAGGAAACCCATGCAAGCACTGGGAGAACATGTGAACTCGAGCTGAGCACGGGACTCAAACCTAGGACCTGCGCCACCATATCGCCCTGTTTCAGACTTAAGATATTATCTTACATTGCAAGCCAGATGCTAAACCACCATCACCATCCTTTTCTGAACCGCTTAATGCTAATTAGGGTCGCATGGAGGCTGGCACCCATCTCAGCTGACTCTGGGCGAGGGCAGAGTACACCATGGACAGCTCGCCAGGCCATCGCAGGGCAGAAACACGCTAAACGACAGCAATGGTTCTCTTACATGCCTCTCACCACAGACAGTGAGAGACAAGGCTGGCCTTTGGTAACCCAGTTAGCTGTACTGGGGGGACAGCAGTGACAACTTGGTGATAATGGGGCTTGAACCTCCCGACCTTCTGATCAGTAAGCCAGCACCCTGCCACGGGCCACCCCTGCCCCTGCTAAACCGTTATTTATGTAATATCTTTTTTAACCGGATATTGCAGTGGATAGCATGTCCACCTCTTAGCAAAAAGACCTGGGTTTAATTCCCGGGCTCGGGGTGTTTCTGTGTGGAGTTTTCATGTTCTCCACGCACTTGCATGGGTTTCCTCCGGGTACTCCGGTTTCCTCCCACAGTCAAAAAAACAAGCACAGTAGGCTAATTGGCTGTTCCAAATCGCCTCTAATGGTTGTGTGTGTGTTGGCCCTGCAATGGCCTGGCGAGCTGTCCAGGGTGTACCCCGCCCTAAGATTAAGCAGCTTAGAAAAGGAATGAATGAATTGCAACTTTATTCCTCAAATCTTCCAAAATACACAGTAAAGAATGTGAACTATGGAATTTTGATCCACTTACAGTATATGAAACTGTTATTAGTTGAAATTCACATTACCTGTGTATACTGTTAGTGGTTCAAATCTGTACATGATGTGATGATGATGAAGTGTTCTAAAGACATCATTCCTGAGTGTCTCACTCATACGCAAACACACGCACTGCCATGCCGACAGTACCATGCCGATTGTTGTCGAAGAGATAGGATTCCAGTGAGGATAATTGCTTCAGGGGCTTAGCGATGTGGGCCACCTGGCGAAACAGTTGGTGGCGTGTGTGTGTGTGTGTGTGTGTGTGCAACATTACATGGGCCTTGGATGCTAAGTGAAAGGGAGGGCTGGATTACATACACTTGTCGTATCCTCCATCACACATATATATTTATACTATGAAGAAGTGCAAAATGATATGGCTGTCGATATCTAATTAATGTTATTTAATGGACAATTAATAAACATCGAAAACAACCCCACATGGGCTTCTGTGCTGCGTAATGCACTAATGCACTTACATGTGTACGCATACACATGGACAGACTCTGTTATCTGTGTCAGCTGGCGGATTTGCAGTGGATTTAATAGACTCAAGCTCGGTGTGTAACATTCTGTGCCTTAATCCAACTGTAGAGTGTGTGTGTGTTAGAGGTTAAGATGGGAAGTGTGTGTCTGCATGTGTGTTTGTGTGTGTGTGTGTGTGTGTGTGTGTGTGTGTGTGTGTGCAGACGTAGCTTGTCTGCTGTCTAGACTTTGAGACAGAGACAGGTTTTAATACTTGAACAAATTATATGTTCTCCTTAACTGAGTTATTCAGAGAGAGAGAGAGAGAGAGAGAGAGAGAGAGAGAGAGAGTGGGAAGAGGCGAAGAAGGGAATTTAAGTGAGTGAAGAGCTAAGTGTATAAAATCCTGCTGTGAGTCAGGGAGATGGAGGAGTAGAAAGATGAAATGGAGACTTTATTGGAGACTTTAAAGCATTTGTATTTTTTTATGTCTTAAGTACCAGGCAGTAAATTGTACGTAGTCACTATTTTATATATTAATACTAAATATTAACGTTTTGCATGCAGTAGGCTTGTATACTGCAAGTCCATTAGCATGAAATTATTTTATTTTATTTATTATCTATAGAATTATTTTTTTGAGTGAAAGCAATAAAAGGGAAATACATTTTTGGATTTCTCTCTCTCTCTCTCTCTCTCTCTCTCTCTCTCTCTGTATTCTTGGTTTCATTATTTTTTTCCTTCTCTTTTTCTTTTTTTCCTTACAAAATTATTTATTTCCCAAGATGTAAAGCACTGTAATGTGCTTTTTTATGAGATGGTATTATTTTGTGTGTGTGTGTGTGTGTGTGTGTGTGCGTGTCTGGTGTGGTGTGGTGTGGTGTGGAGGGAGGACAACTGTTAAGACACATTATTCTGTTATTAAGTGTTATTGTGATATTCTTCATTCATTCATTTTCTGAACCACTTTTCCTAATTAGGGTTGTGGGGAGGCTGGTGCCCATCTCAGCCGACTCTGGGCGATGGCAGAGTATACCCTGGACAGCTCGCCAGGCCATCGAAGGGCGATATTATTCTTGTGTTTTTATAATAATGATACCATTCTTGTTGTATGGGGATAAATAAAAATAATAAAATGCCAAGATCCCACACAGCCCTATCAGAATGCTTTTATCTGTATCTCACTAATCTGTCTTTACTTAAATCTGATGGGGTTTGGTCTGACAGACTGCCTTTAATGTGGTGTCGCTCAGTCTGCTGTGTACCATAGGCTTCACTGTAGTGCTCAACACCTCATAGTTCTGTAGGGACGTAGAGAAGTAACTGAGATTAAAGTTTATTTATTCAGTCAGTCATACAATTAAAGTTTATTTATTATTATTTTGTTTGGCTGGATTTCAGGCAAAGGAATTTAGAAAAGCTAAATAAAAAAATGTAATTATGAAAAGTAAAATAAAAATGTGATTATTTTATTAGAAAAATTTGTTGATAGTTTGTTGATAAATTTGTACATGTACACTGAGGATCTAACATACAAATGCAAGTCACTATTGACGTTACGCATGCCGTATGCATATAAGTTTGCGCAACACTTAGGACCAGCGTTACTGCCTGTTTGCAGCATGTGAAAACCTTCTTTAGGCAATTAAACTGACTGTCATGATTTGCTAAACATGCACAGCGAAAAGTTAGCGATGAAAACGCATGAGCAACTTTTATTTTGCATTTGACCTCATTACATATATTTGTAGTTTTTCTTACAGATCACATAATGTGGGGAAAGAGAGTATTTGAGCCCCTAAGAGCAATAGAGGACTAAGTCCATTTTTGTCAATTTTGAGTTAAGTCAGAAATGTATAGATAAAAGTTTAAGCTTTCAGATAACCACGGGTCTAAATCCAGGTAAAGTTCCAATTTTGACATGATGGTGCACTTCACTATTGCTCTTAGCTATTTTACTGATTTACTAGTGCAACAGTGGGCTAACTCCAAAATCCAAGATGGCGGCACCTATGTGTGAAACCTCCACATCTAGGAAAAACATATCTGAAAAAGAGGTTCTTCAGTTAATAGAGGACTCGGAAAGTATGTATTGCTTTAGCTAGGACACCACTGCATCAGCTTGTTAGAATTATGAAAACTGAATGTTATTCATGCCCTGCGATGGCCTGGTGAGCTGTCCAGGGTGTACACTGCCCTGGACTGATTTGGCGGAGATGGGCGCCAGCCTCCCCATAACCCTAATTAGGATTAAGCAGTTCAGGAAATTAATGAATGAATGAATGTAATTCATTATGTTTTGTAATATTGCTACATTTCTTCGACATTTGTACTTTGCAAGCACTGTTGCACTGAAAAATACAATTTCAACCCAGGTTTGTTGCAATTCTTCTAAATCTAAGTCCAAAATCGCAATTTTTGGCAAAACGCCAAAGTCCCAGCAACACTTTAGACTGAAAAGAGTGTCTAGGAGAAATATCCAGTGAGACTGAAGGCATTGAAATATGAATCATATTAATGTTTTTATAGTGTTTAAACTAAACTTTGAATGAATTGCGGAAGGTCTGCGTTGTGCCTTTGTTTAATGGCAAATAAAAGCATGTGTTAATTATGCTGAGGTGTTGAGAGAGTTTAAGTGTATAACTACAAGGAAACATAAAGAAAAGCAAACTAAAATGATTTTCTTTTCATTTATTTTGACATATTTTTACCATGACACAAGTAGTTCAGATGAGCTCTACGCAATCCGAGCAGAACTAAATGCTGTGTAGCTAACAGCGTCTTTTTAAAGCCAGTCAGACTTTTAGTATATTTTACACAAAATCATAAAGAAAAGCAGGCAATTAAAATGAAGTTTTTTTTAATCTTTACATATTTTAACCATAAAAAAGTAGATTGGATGAGCTCTGTGCATTCCAAGTCTGCTTGGCACTGCTAAGCACTGTGTAGCTAACAGCATCTTTTTTTTTCTTTACACTGTATTAATCCCACAAGGGAAATTATTGCCTCTGCATTTAACCCATCCAAAATATATAAATTATAACCCATCAAAAGTGAGCACACACACTCGGAGCCGTGCGCTGCTACACATTGGGCCACCCAGAGAGCAGCTGGGGGTTAGGTGCCTTGCTCAAGGGCACTTCCGCCATGAATGTGGAGGAAGAGAAGGTGAAGCCGACCGCCACACATTTTTCCTGCTGGTTTGAGAATCGAACTAGTGACCTTTCGGTCCCAAGGCCGATTCTCTAACCATTAGACCATACCTGCCCCCAAACCCATTCAGAGTTTTAGTACATACTACACAAACTAAAATGAGATTTGTACGGTTTAATTTTTCATTTTAAAGTGGGATATATATGATAACGCCACCTGATCTTACAAACTGAGAGTGTCATTTTCAATTTGAATTAAAATTATACTTTGGATGATGTTTATTAATCAGAGCACGCAATTCCCATGTTGTATATACTAATTAATTATGTACACAATGTAGAAAGACACCTGGAACATTTTCAGTTTGGCAGACAGTGCTGGGGTTTATAGGAAAGGAATAAAGGATCATAAACAACATAGTGACCAGTTAACAAGATCGACTGAGTATCAATAAGAAACGGAAGGAGTGCTTCCTTGGCAGCTTTTTGCCCAAAGCAAGTCGAACTCAGGTTTCAGTCAGTGAAGCGTTATGAGTAGTCTGTAAGGACAGACTTCAGCCATCAAATATGAAAGATCCATTAAAGTAATGGTATGAAGATAATAAAATGAGAGTACCCCTAATGACTACCAATAATGACTAATGACTGTCTGCACACGTTCTATAAACAAATTTCAGCATGTTTGTGTTTCTTGGGAGACAAAAAAGGCTAAGTGCCCAGGCAGTCAACACACTTTCAGTTAAGAAATACATCATGTAATTTCTCAGCTCTGTCACATCTGTAATTGTGTTATTAAAGTTGCAGTATTGCTGTTAAAGCTTAACAGGCTTTGTATTTTGAATGGGTAAAGCTTGCAGTTTCTCAGCTTGACTCAACTTCAACTATCTGTAACTTTTCACAAGTTAAAGCATTCGGCTCGCCACATTTTCAGATTAAAAGTAGAATAATTTGCTTAATTGGTGTGCATGGCAATGAAAACTAACATCTGGCAAACAGCTTAATCATATCAAGGCGGGCCGGTACTCTGGATGAAGACACCACCCTGAACAGCTCAACCTCTCTCTCTCTTTCTCTCCATCTCTTTTTCTGTTTCACTTTCTCTCTCCTGTCTCTCTCTCTTGCTTCCTTTTTTTTCTCTGTCTCTCTGTCTCCCTCTTTTCCTGTTGCTCTCTTTTTCTCACTATTTTTTTCTCTCTCTTTCTCTCTCTTCTGTTTCTCTCTTTTTCTCTCGCTCTGTTTCTCTCTTTTCCTCTCTCTTTCTGTTTCTTGCTGTCTCTCTTTCTCTCTCTCTGTTTCACTTCGTCTCTCTCTCTCTCTCTCTCTCTCTCTCCCTCTCTTTTGCTCTTATTCGCTTTGTCTCTCACTCTTTCTTTCTCTCTCTCTCTCTCTCTCTCTCTCTCTCTCTCTCTCACTCTTTCAGAAACCAGTGCAGGTGATATCAGTGACATTTTATTTACTCATTGTGCAAACAAAAGCATAATCATAACCTAAAATACCCTTAACCCCTGGGTTACAGGCATTCAGCTTAGATGCAGTCTTTAGACATGTCCTCATCTCCCACATGGCCAGATACTTCTGTTTTAAAAAGGCCATGTTCTCCCCTAATGAGGCACACTTGTCCCTTATAATGAAAGGAAGAAGCACACGCTCTGAACAAGTCGCATGAAACCCAAGAGGCAGCAAAGCCTAGAACAGCTAGTGCAAGAACCCCAATGTCACAGACACCCAGGCGGCACTTGCTGGGTTTAACCAGTCCTTGTTGGAGTGTACATTATTTTTATATCATGATAATTGCCTAATCGCTTGTCATAATTTTCAGTTTTCAACACACAACCATTCACACTCACATCAATACCTAGGGGCAATTTGGAACAGCCAATTAGCCTCATTATTATTCATTCATTCATTCATTTTCTAAGCCACTTAATTGTAATTAGGGTCGTAGGGAGCCTGGCGCCCATCTCAGCCCTAAACAGCTCGCCAGAGCATTGCAGGGCCAACACACATACAACCATTCACACTCACACTCACACTCCTAGGGGCATTTTGGAACAGCCAGTTAGCCTACTGTGCATGTTTTTGAACTGTGAGAAGAAACCAGAGTACCCGGAGGAAATCCGAACAAGCACGGGGAGAACAAACTCCACACAGAAATGCCCCGAGCCTGGGATTCCCAACCGGGACCTTCTTGCTGTGAAGCGAATGTGCTAACCACTGCTCCACCGTGCCGCCTCCTTCTCCTCATTATTATTATTATTATTATTATTATTATTATAGGGTGGCACAGTGGTATAGTTGATAGCACTTCTGCCTGACAGCAAGAGAGTCTTGTGTTC
This sequence comes from Neosilurus mollespiculum, assembly GCA_030014195.1. Classification (NCBI taxonomy): domain Eukaryota; kingdom Metazoa; phylum Chordata; class Actinopteri; order Siluriformes; family Plotosidae; genus Neosilurus; species Neosilurus mollespiculum. Next base: position 20,173,189 of record JAQMYF010000026.1, on the reverse strand, counting down.
GGGTCCCCAGACTTGGCAAAAGTGTTTCTATATGGAGTTTCCCCTGTGTGCTCCGGTTTCCTCCCACAGTCCAAAAACATACACATAACTGGATATTCTCGATTGCTCCAGGTGTCGATGTGTGTGTGAATGGTTGTGTGTGTGTTGGCCATGCAGTGGTCTGGCGATCTGTTCAGGGTGTACCCCAACTCCAGAATTATTATTATTATTGGTATTATTATTATTATTATTGTTATTATTATTGATGGGATTATACGTGATCTTCAGTTATTTATAAACTTCAACAGGACTGAAAATATGAATCAGCATTACAATCAGGGCAGTATTTATGATAGTAGCGAGCGCTGGGAAGGCACACCAGCCAGCCTTTTAGACTTATCGATTGTCATGAGGAGAAGGAGTGCCTGGTCCTGCTAAATTTTGTTTCCAGTCAGAGGTAACTTATATATCACCTGAAGTAAGTTTATCAGTGTGGCAGACGTTTGGGTTTAGCCATCATCCACGTATATTCAATTGAAGGTATTTACCAGAATTATACATTTTTTTACTATTTATTTCTTCTTCTTTTCTTTTTAATTAGAGGAGAAAGAATTCATCCATTATCCATGAGTTATCATTAATTACACTTAAAAAAAAAAAACTCAGGAAGATTGGAGGATGGAATGGATTACATCAATGGCTGATTCTAATTGGTTGAAAGGATATGTCGCGGTTTGTGTGAAATGTTTGTGATTGAGCCGTGGCGTTTAGTGCATTATGGTGTGATTGTACACAATAAAATAAATAGATTAATGATGGAGATATTTTGAGTATTGTTGAATCCTGATGTAATCATGGCTTTTTTGTTTGTTTGTTTATTTTTGCCATTTATCACAAACTCTTTTTTTTTTAATCATTATAATCTACTTATTGCTTAACTTTTAGAACATAGCTTAATTGGTGTTTTCTTGTGTATTCCAAAAGATTCTGCTGTATATGGCATCCTGTGTGTTTATAGCGGAGCTCCACACTTAAGAGAAAATGGTATAGCAAACATTGTGTCCGTCCGTCCGTATGTGTACACATGAGAGCTCTGTGGTGATATTTTGAATGCCAGTATATGCCCGTCGTAATGGGAATGAATGTCTGTGTGATGGTAACTTTTTTTGTTCCATCTTCCCCTCCAAACTGTTACTTGTTTCAAGCAACAAAATAAAATACACTAAACAAAACGAATTCACATTGAAGCCTTGTATCAGGGGCGGCACAGTGGCGCAGTGATTAGTACATCCACCCCACAGCAAGAAGGCCTGGGTTCAGTTCCCTGCTCGGGCTTTTCAGGCTTGCGTGGGTTCCCTCCAGGTACTCCACAGTCCAAAACCATGCACAGTAGGCTAATTGGTGGTTAATTAGCTGCAATTGGTGGTTCCAGATTGCCCCTAGGTGTAAGCGTGAGTGTGAATGGTGTATGTGTGTTGGCCCTACAATGGCCTTGTGAGCGGTTCAAGGTGCATCCTGCCTTCGCCCAGATCTCCCCAGACCCTAATTAAAATTAAGCAGCTTAGAAAATGAATGATCCTTGTATCAGGAGAAGTTCAGAGCTCCACTTTTAGGCAGTGCCTAAATCTTTATATTATTGTATTTAAACATCTTGCAGTAACATGCAACAGAACTGTGTAATCCTAAAAGTTACATTTGTGTTGATAATTCCTGCCTTGTTTTTAAGAGGACTATATACTCCTGACCTTGTCTCTTAACCAGCTTTGTCTCTGTTCTATATATTCTTTAGGAGAACCCATACCTGTGCAGTGATGAGTGTGATGCGTCCAACCCAGACCTGGCACACCCACCCCAGTTAATGCAGGACCGTGAGCGCGGTGGCCTCGTCACTTATTGGCAGACTCAAACATGGCGCCGATACCCTGAGCCGTTGCTAGCCAACATTACTTTGTCATGGAACAAAAGCCTGGAGCTGACTGATGACATTGAGATAACCTTTAAGTATGGCCGACCTACTGCCATGGCGCTGGAGAAGTCACTGGACTACGGGCATACATGGCAGCCCTACCAGTTCTATGCAGACGACTGCCTGGAGGTGTTCAGAATGATGCCACAGCAGGCCCGTGACCTCACAGCATCCAACGCAACACGTGTCATCTGCACTGAACTCTATTCACGCTGGGTGGGTGCCAAAGGTGATAAGGTGGTACGCTTTGAGGCACGGACCCGCTTCACCATCTTTGCTGGGCACCGACTGCGCGACATGGACAGTCTACGAGCACGTTTTGAGAGCAACAAGAGCCTGCGCGACTTCTTTACCTTCACTGACCTGCGTCTGCGTCTGCTCAAGCCAGCACTTGGAGGAACATACGTGCAAAGGGACAACCTGATGAAGTACTTTTACGCAATCTCCAACATAGAGGTGCCCGCCAGGTAAGAGGAGTTCTGTCACATGGTCTGTTTCCCACTGACACTAAAATGAGGTGTCTACGTGATTTGCAAATTTAGGAATTCAGAATATTACAATTTTATATAGACGATTATATAATAATAATATAATATATAAAATTTCTGCACACAGGGACACTTGTTAATGCCTTTCAGTGGATATACACTCACCGGCCACTTTATTAGGTACACCATGCTAGTAACGGGTTGGACCCCCTTTTGCCTTCAGA
>JAQMYF010000026.1:20140128-20152168 GCA_030014195.1 Neosilurus mollespiculum | reverse complement strand
CAATCACACATGAAAGTAAATACAACTATAATAATATTACTGTGTGTGTGTGTGTGTGTGTGTGTGTGTGTGTGTGTTTATTCACTCGAGAATAGAGTAATAATTATTATTAATATATAAATAAAGAATTGTAGTATGTGGCACTTCCTGTTGTTGGAGGAAAATCCTGTACTCCAGAACGTAGTGAAGTTGGGAGGAGTTTGAATAATCCAGCTGAGAGGAAGGTGGAGGTAGAAGTTGTGATGGAATATTTGTTGGTGTTTATTTTGTTTTGTTTTTTTGAAACTGGAGAATATAAACGTCCCTCATGTGTCAGTTTTGTCCGAGATATTTTCCCACGAAGGAAGAGCTAGAACGTTTCATCTAGAATCAGGACAGTGGAGCAGAAAATGATTTATTAACCCGAAGTGCCAAATTAATGAAGGTAGAATTTCTGAAAATGCTTCTGGACACGAAGCAGCGTTCTGATTGGTGCAGGTGATCCAGGCTGCCCTGTGATTGGTCCGTTTCTGTCGCCATGCAGGTCGAGAAGACTCCGGAGGCAGAGCCGGAGCCAGAGAAGGAGGAGACTAAGGCCGAGTAGCATCCCACCCGTCCATCCATTTTAAACCCCCCACCCCACCCCACCCCCTCTTTCCCCATCAATCCGACCTTTTCTCCCCCCCCCCCCGCCCCTGTTTTCCAGCAGGTTCCGAGCCCCCAGACGGTCCCCTCTCACTACAAACCACCAGAGAAATATTTTTATCAACAATTTTGTAAATACTGGTTCAGGTTTTTAGCACAAAAACGCCAACGTGAACGAAGGGGATTTTCAGACGGGGGTCTTCTAAGTTGTCTCCAACACGAGCGGTGCGCAAAGGCGGCGCTTCTTCTTTCTTATTTTTTTTTTTCTTTTAATTTGTGTTTTTAGTTTTGTTTTAATGGACGGTCCTTCATTTCAAGACACCGATCCTGAATTTTGTGTGTGTGTGTGTGTGTGTGTGTGTGTGTGTGTGAGAGAGAGAGAGAGAGAGAGAGAGAGAGAGAGAGAGAGAAAGAAAAAGACTTTCCTGGAGTGCCCATTAGAAAAATTCTCTTCTTGTTTATAAACAGCTGAAAGTTCTCAAAACTGGAGTAGTGCTTTAGTGTGAGGCTTTGGGCATGTGCGCTGTTGTGTGGAAAAAATCGGAAGCTGAAAGGATCAAGTGATCTTTGAATGAAATTCATCTCTCTCATCTTCCATCACACTTCACTTTCCACTTTCATCTGAGCTATACTGTTTCTCTTGGGACTGAGCTGTAGAGGAGACCTGGACAATCAGTCGAGCTCAGCAAATACAGTTATGCTAAATGGATTAAGAGAGAGAGAGAGAGAGAGAGCGAGAGAGATAGAGAGAGAGAGAGAGACAGGGATGGACATAAGGCTACGACACAAATACATCTGTAGGCTGTATTCTTAGCTACAGAATTTGTTACCTAAATAACTCCAGAACTGAATCCCGAAGCAGAGTGCATGAAAATGATTAAATACTTCTTAAAAAATCAGATTGAAATTGAATAGTGTTTTCTACACCTTGTCTAGGGGCACAGTGGTGTAGTGATTAGCACCCTCGGCTCACAGCAAGAAGGACCTGAGTCCAAGCCCTCTGATCATCAAGGGCGTATCAGTCTGGAGTTTGCATGTCCTCCCCTAGCTTGCATGGGTGTCCTCCCACAATCCAAAGACACGCACATTAAGCTAATTGGCTGTTTTGGACTGTCCCTTGGTGTAAATGGTTGTTTCCATATTTTAGCCCTGCAATGGACTGATAAGTTGTTCAGGGTGTACCTTGCCTTTTGCCCAGTGTCATCTGGGATTTGCTCTGTGCAACCTTATACAGAATAAGCAGTACAGATAATGAGTGAATCACTGCAGCATGTCTCTGAACGTTAATGCAGGTGAGAAGGGAGTGAAGCAAGGCAACTCTTTTCACCGTCTTCTTTAACTTGCTCCAACAGTACACCACAGTGATGGAAGCTTGTTCGACTTGAGACATATGCAGGCCCAGCCTAAGATCCTGGACCAGTTCATTTGGGAGCGTCATAATGCTTCATAATACTCATAATGCTTCCCTTCTCGCCCACTCAGAAATACTCTGAGCATATAACAACTTGCTTCGCTAATGCTTGCTAATGCAACTGCATGGAATTTAAGCTAGCCTGAAGAAGCCAGACGTTCTCCATCAGCCCACACCTCAGGAAGAATACCATCCTTCCCCCATTACCATCGGTAACACAGACCTGAAGATGGCCCACCAGTTTAGCTACCTGGGCTGCATCATCTCCTCAGATGCCAAAATTGAGTAGGAGATCAGCAGTCGACTGGCAATGGCAAACAGTGCTTTCGGCAGACTGTACAAGAGTCTGGTATAACAAGCCCTTGCACAAGACACAAGATTCCTGTGTCTAGAGCCATCATGCTTAGCTCCCTCCTGCATAACTCTGAGTCTACCATCCCTATCAATGCTAAAGTCTTTGAGCATGTAAAGGTCAGTAGTATCAAGGCCATGCTGTTGGTGATGCACCTACACTGGACGGTACACATCTTCAGGATGGAGGATCATCACCTGCCAAGATTGTGTTGTATGTTGAACTGTTAACTGGGCACTGGGACATGGGGGCACCTAAGGAAAGATTTAAAAGAAATCTCTTGTCACCTGTTACATTAACCATATGCAGTGGTCCACCTTATTTGCCAATTATGAGCCCTGGTGTCACATGGTTCATAAGATTGTCTCCTCCCTTCAGAATGCTCGTAGGGTCAGACATGAAGTGAAAAGGGCAAGGAGGAGCCTAGGACCGATATTTCCCTGTAGCCAAACTGACCTTTTCAGCCATCAGCAAGCCTGCAGCAGACGTTTACAGCACCACTCAAGGATTTTCATTTGTAATGCCGAGCAATGATGATGAATATTCTGCTATTATGCCAGATAACAGCATATTCTGGCTTTAGTCCAAAAGTAGCATTTTTCAGTTAGAATATATGGGATATGAATATATTATTTGTTTTCTTAAGTACTTTCTTAAGACATGTATGCTGCACATTCAGAATATGTGTCTTAGTTGGGGGTTTTATGGCAGAGTGCAAGCCTGTGGTGTGCTCAGCTGCATGTCAACAGGAATATCGGTAAAATGTTAATTTTTATTAGCCATGTAAACCTCTTTGTGGGAATACTAGCTTTTTAAGAATAAATCTGTGCTCACATAATACCATCATGATCCCGACTTGAGAATCATATTCCAGTGTTAGTCTGATGGCTCAGCCAATTTTGTTCTAATATGTACCGATGCTCTCCGATTGTTACCCGATGTGATTCCAACGTTATTCCAAAGTTTCATCCAGTTTTATTACAAGTTATACTGAAGTCATTCCGATTTGTATCAGTGTTGTTCCGTGTCTCCAATATTGTATAAAAAATGCACAAATTTACCAGAAACGTGACCATAATTTCTCCCGATGTTGCTCTTACTTTTTCCAAATTTAATACCAATGTTACACCGATCATTACCGATGTATACCGATTTTCCCTGAAGTACTCAACATAAAAAAACACCAAATTTTCGACACTTCCAAAATATTCTCAAATATAACTTCCATGAGGTTTTTCCCGAAATTCTACATTGTCCTCCGATGTTTTTTGACGTGTACTGATATTGTCCGATTCCCTACGATGTAAAATCGTAATATGAGTGGGGTAAATCGGAATAACGATCAGTATTGTGTGAGCGCACCTCAAGGCCAAAACCTGGAATATAAGACATATGGAAAATAAGAGTGGACGATTAATCCAGTAGTTGACGGCGTAGTTTACATCTAAGGAGTTAGCTATGATAAAGCTTTAGCTGCATGTAACTTTGCACACAGTATAATATTAAGGGCCAGTAAACATAGGTACTAAAAACAGGACACATCAAACATATGAATAATATGTAACAATGCACTGAAATTGCACAATATTATACATGTGTACATATTTGAACAATATGTGAAAACTAATTATTTCACGGGCGGCACTGTGGCGTAGTGGTTAGCATGTCTGCTTCACAGCAAGCAGGTCCTTTGCATGTTTGCATGTTCTCCCTGTCCTTGCGTGGGTTTCCTCCCCTGGTTTCCTCCCACAGTCCAAAAAAATATGCACATTAGATTGACTGGCTGTTCTAACTTGACCCTAGGTGTGAGTGTGAATGGTTGTCTGTGTGGTTCTGCTCCAACCTCCCCATGACTCTGATATGATAAAACGGTTTAGTAAATGTGAGTGAGTGAGTGAATAATTATTTAAATTGTTTTAATAATTACATCAATTCAGGAAAAAAAAAAAAGAAAATATTTGTTTAAATTTGATGAAAATTAAAAAACACATGCCCTCCATTTGAAAACTACATCTGATTATTAGCATGTGATTTCTGACAGGAAGAAGCAGAATGGATAGATCAAGCTCAAATGCTTGATCGCTGAAATGGTCTGTAAAGTTTCCAGCTCATTAGAGCGAGTATGTTAAACAAGGAGAATTTCTAATGCGGGATCGTTAGCGACAGACTCTTATGGACTCCTAGGGAGTTACTCTGTGCACTTATGAAATGCAACAGCACAGCCAAATAACCTGAAGTTGACTCCTAATAGGGTTCAAAATGACTTTGATGTAAATGTTTCATAAGGAGATCTCTTACAGTGACTTGGGATTAAAAATATCACCTGGAAAAAGCATAACACTGACTGTGCACACCTGTGTACTATACTCATTGAAAGTGTGCAGGCAACTTTGTTACTGAAATTAAAAGGTATTGCATTGTGGAATTTGTGGAATTTCACAGTTGCATGCCATGCCAGTTTGTAATAAGCTCATCTGCTGACATTACAGAGAATGGCAACTGGAACTTTTATTGCAGTGACTAACAACAGTAGAGCATCGTTTGTTAACAGTGGGAACTAATTTTACTCTTCGCACTGAAGAGTAGCTCGTAGCTTGTTTTTCTCTTCTAATTTACTATCACAGTTTGGTCCCCTGCCAGTTCCAAACCAGCAGCCAGCTCGCTGCTAACACGCAAGAGCTACCAGCTCAGGAGGGTGAATGTTAACGTGTTTCCTCCAAGACATGTGAAGCCAGTTTTTTCTTGTCATACTGACATAAACTTGGATGGCATTGTTTTACCCCTACCACTGACTGGTGAACGGATGTTTGGGCCACGGACGTCTGGGCCACGGGGCTGTCCTTAGGTGGGCATTTGGGCAATGGAATTTTTGTGGGGGTTTTTTGGTGTCTTTGTGCTACTTTGTAAATATTATATTATATTGTGATATGAAATAAATGTGATTCTTCATTACAAAAAAAATAAATAAAAATACTTTTTATTTTCATAGTTTGTCCCACAGCCCACATGTCCTTCTCCCTGTGGTCCAAATGTCCTTCTCTTCGTGGCCCCAACATCCCAGGTGGGTGGCCCATGGCCCAAATGTCCGTGGCCCAAATGTCCTAGATTCCCATTGATTCGTACTGCTGTGATTGACAGTATGCTATTGCTTCCACCCACCTTGAGTCTTAAATCACTCAGGAGCCATTTGAAGTAAATAAATGGTACTTTTATTTCGTTATTTTTATTTTAGTCATTTAGTTATTGCAACTTTTACTTGATTTTTTTTTTTTTTTCTTAAGTAAACCTGAACCATTTTATTCAAAGAAGGATTAAAAGGATTCAACAATAGTAGAAAGAATGTATAAATGAATAAACGGTTATGGGTTATGTGTATTCTCACAACTCATTTCTAATTTAAATATATTATTAAACAATTTAAATATTTATATTTGTAACTCTTGAAGTGCTGTACATGTTGTTTCAAGTTTTGAATATTACATTACCACTGAAACTATTAAAAATGCCATTGTTTGGATCTAGACTTGAGAAAAATTAAACTGAAGTGGCAGAATAAAACACATGGGTATTGGGGGGGGCTGGATTCACCCTGTTTGTGCTTGTCTGTAACAGCTTGTTTATATTGTGGTGTCTTCTTGATCTTGACTATATGACAGCATTATCGTAATTCTCATATTGGGGATATTCAGTATAACACCAGCTGATGGCAATCTGCATTAAATCTTTGAGAGGTTTTGATGAAACCCTGTGATCGCTGTTCTTAGAGTGTGTGATAGAGACACAGACAGAGGGAGAGAGACAGAGAAGAAGAGAAAGATGTGCCAGCATGGATGAGTTGATTTATGGTGCTCTGGCAATAGCTGATTTGATCATCAGTGTTTATTCCTGCTCACAAAGTCAAAGTCAGCAGAATTTAATCTCATTTTCTTTCTTTTCTTTCTTATTGTCTTTTGGTTTCGAGTAGCTGGGATTTTTACCATCATATCTCTCATGTAAGGTAAATACTGATTTTTCACACTCATATGCTCCACTCAAGGGAATTGTAGCAAATACAAGGAAAGGATTATCATCATGGACGGCACGGTGGCACAGTGGTCAGCACGTTTGCCTCACAGCAAGAAGGTCCCGGATTCCATTCCCTGTGGTGTTTGCATGTTTTCCTTGTGCTTGTGTAGGTTTCCTCCAGTTAATCTGGTTTCCTTCCACAGTAAAAACACATGCACAGTACGTTCCAAATTGCCCCTAGGTGTGAGAGTGAGTGTGAATGGCTATATGTATGTAGTCTGCCCTCTCCCAGAGTCTGCTGAGATGAGCACCAGCCTCCCTAATTATCCACCCTAATTAGGATTAAGCGGCTTAGAGAATGAATGAATGAAGGATTATCATCACTAAAGGAAAGGATGTCTTGGAAAAATGGGGTTGTTTCATTTTGGAGATAATTCATACCAGTTGTTTAACAATCACAATGTGGCCCATGTCAAAATCACTCAGATCCATTTTCCATACTTTCAATAGAACAATTTTAAGTACTGGCTGTACACCTTCTGCCTCATACGTGCCACTCAGTGACAGGCCCCATCGAAACAAGATAATCAATGTTACTCACTTCACAACTCGGGGGTCATAATGTTTTTAATGTTATGGCTGTCATCAGTACGTTTTTTTTTACCAGAGAGGCATTCTGACCTCAAATGGCCAAGGATTTCTATTTTGCTAATGGATGGGTGGTAGACCTTTCATTCATTCATTTTCTGAACCGCTTAATCCTAATTCGGGTTCGCGGGGAGGCTGGCGCCCATCTCAGCCGACTCTGGGCAATGGTGGGGTACACCGTGGACAGCTCGCCAGGCAATCGCATGGCAGAAACACGCCGACGGCAATCCAGTGACCTACTAATGACGAATGACAGCAATGGGTTTTTTTTTTTTACATGCCTCTCACCACAGACAGTGAGAAACATGGCTGGCCTTTGATAACCCAGTTAGCTGCACTGGGGGATGGTAGAGCTTCTAACAATAAATTAAAAAAATGAATATGGCAGAAGATGGGTAGGATGGTGGCGCAGTGGTTAGCACATTTGCCTCTCAGCAAGAAGGCCTGGGTACAATTCCTGGGCTTGGGTGTTTCTCTGTGGAGTTTGCATGTTCTCCCCGTGCATGTACCCCGCCCTCGCCCGACCCCAATTGGGATGAAGCAGCTTAGAAAATGAATGAATGATTGATTATGGAAGAAGATACTAAAGGATCTATGGAGTCAAAAATTTATGGATACGTGGATATTTGACAAGTCAGATGATGCATGGATGGATGGATAACAGAGGAATGTTGCATAGACGATTCGATTAATAAATGGTAAATGAATAAAAAAGGCTAGATAGATAGACAGATAGATAGGAAGTGGAATAAGAAGTAAAGTGAGGGGAGACAGAGACAGAGAGAGAGAGAGAGAGAAAGAGAGAGAGAGAGAAGAGAAGGCTGCTCATGTTTTTCTGTCTAATTTGTATGTATCCGATTCATAGGCCTTGTTCCTGCTTGACATTTCTAAACTACTTGCTTTACAGTGCACGGGCAGGCATACACACACACACACACACACACACACACACACACAAAATATTCCTCTGACGAACAATCCTTTTGGTGCAGTCTGTGTAAATTATTCACTGGGCTGCAGCACCATATCCAACTTATGACAAAACTCGGACACACACACACACACACACGTTTACACATACAGTAGGGTTTACTCCCATGCATTAATCTGTCCACTGTTATTGGAATGTAAAGATGTAAGAATATTTAAATTAAACTTTTTTTTCGGTTCTTAAAACTATGTCCACTAGGAGGCACTAAACGGGAGCTGTAATGGCTTTGAACTTCAGTTCAGCTGAGAAAAATACACTGCCCTGCCCCCAAAAATTGCTACTTTTATTTAAACGAGCAAATAGGCAGTGATTAATATGTTCCAGCGTGCAGTATATTATGTTAAGCACTCACCCATCTCACTCATTTGCCGAACCACTTAATCCTACTATTATGGTCGTGGAGAGGCTGGAACCTATGTCAGCCGACACTAAGTAAAGGTCAGGTACATCCTGAAGAGCTTGCTAGATCATCACAGGGCAAACACATGCACACTCACACTTAAATTAAGGGGCAATTTGGAACAGCCAATTCATTTATAATAGGGGACAACGTAGCCTAAGTTAGAGAAGCGGGTTTGGGACTGAAAGGTCGCCATTTCTATTCCCAAACCAGCAGGAAAAGTGTGTGGCGGTGGGGAGGGAGCTGCACCTTCCCTTCCTCCACCTTCATGGCTGAAGTGCCCTTGAGCAAGGCACCTTACCCCCAACTGCTCTCCGGGTGCCCCAACGTGTGTGGCAGCCCACTGCTCCGAGTGTGTGTGTGCTCACTTTGGATATATATATGTGAGAGAGAGAGAGAGAGAGATTTGTGTGTATAAATGTTAAATCCTTACTTGCTGGGAACAGGAAATCGATGCCCCTCTTTCAGGTGAAATGTATTTATGAACCAGGTACATACATTTAGTTATGTTCATTTAAAGAGAGTGGATGTACTATTCACACACACACACACACACACACACATACCAATCTTCAAGCGTCTGGATTTGGAGAGCCACTGCTCACTGAAGCCTGAGATTCTTGTTTTTGGCTGGAAGGAGTGGAGCCTTAGTCTTCTGCACTTGTAGTCGTTCACACAATTTGCTCCAGGATCAATAAAGTATTCTGATTCTGATTCTCTCTTAAACATAATGGGGTTTGTAAACACTGAATGTAAATTAAAGCTTAAAGTATCTGTTTACTGTCCTAAACAAGAAGGTCTGCAGAAGCTGAAGGGTTCCTCCAGATGCAGCAAAACATTATAAATAAAAATCCATTTGAGAATTGTAAAGCGGATTTACCTTCATGGTAATTACAATAGGTGCTATCTGCCCCCTCGTATAAATGAGCTCACAGACGCCCATGATTAGCTGGTGATCACTGTGAGTGACAGGGAAGTGAGCGTATGCCATCCCTCCTTCCCGTGAGAGCTCAGCCAATTAGCTCCCATGGACTCCCAGTCACGGATCATTACCATCTCTGTACATTATTTTTTCTAGAAAGACAGGCCAAAAAGTGTGGCAGCAGGTCGCACTGAAAGTTTCTTATAGGGTTAAAGTTTTAGTTGCATGCTGAGGTGGTGCTGTGGCCACAATTTACAGGAAATTTGATTTGTTATAGACAAGGATATGAGAACTTTGACAGAAATTTTGTAAAACAGGGTGATTTGTTGGGTCAATAAGCAGTCACCAGCTGAGACTTTCAGAATTTATGAAATTTTTTTTAAAAATGTGCTACTTCTCAGTCACGCTCTTCCATTCACTAAACAGCCAATCATATGGCAACAGTACAAAATCATGCAGATACAGGTCATGAGCTTGTGTTAATGCTCACATCAAGCATCAATATGTGGGAATATTACTTTGACAGTGCCATTGTTGTTGATGCCAGATGGGCTGATTTGTATATTTCCGACAATGATGATATCCTGGTTGTCTCTAGAATTTATATAGGATGGTGTGATGAAGAAAAAGACATTCAGTGAGTGGCACCTTTGGGACAGAAACTCTTTGTTGATGTGATAAAGCAGAAGGAAATTATCAGATCAGTTTTAGCTGAAAGGAAGATAGCGCATACAGTAACGAACACTAGGAGAGCACAAACCTCCACCAAGCCATATGAACCACAATGTCAAAAAATCGTCCTATTACTGAATGTTAAAGAATCCTTTAAAAAAGTTCTGGATCCAAAATTTTATCCAGATCATCTCCAAAATCCTACAGTCTCTCTTACAAATTGCCGTCTCCGGGAGAAATTTAATAAAAATCTACATAGAACTTGTTGCAAATAACAGAAAGTACACAAGGGTTGTACAGTGGCTTAGTGGTTAGCACGTCCACCTCACAGCAAGAAGGTCCTGGGTTCGAGTCACGGTTCAGTCGTTACTGTGTGGAGTTTGCATGCTATCTCTGTGCTTGCATGGGTTTCCTCTGGGTACTCCAGTTTCCTCCCCCAGTCCAAAGACATGCATATTAGGCTAAATGGCTGTTTTTAAAATTACCCCTAGGTATAGATGTGAGTGGGAATGATTGTGCTTGTGGTGAGCAGTTCTGCAAATAATGTGAGTGAGAAAGTGCGCAACACACCCTACTGGGTCTGCTGTAATATAGTACATATATATACAAAAAAATAATCTCTCTCGCAGTGTTAAAGAATCGTTTATCGAATTCCTGGATCCACAATTTGATCCGGATCATCTCTAAAATCTAATGGAGACTTAATCTTAAAAACTAATATATACACAAACCCTGGGTAAGACATGACCGCCTGGGCAGAAATAATAATTACTCATACAAGTGTGGTGAGCAGAAAAGCATCTCAGGAGGCACAATACGTTGAACCTTGAGAAACATTGCCTTGGGGCATCGTATACATAATGAATTGTCCAGTGTATGTAACATGTGGTCTTTACATTCTCCTCTACATCCAGAAGGTAGCACTGATTTAATCATTAAACGAGAGAGAGAGAGAGAGAGAGAGAGAGAGAGAGAAAATGAGTCAAATAATGTGTGAGCTGGAGTGTGTGAGTGTGTGTGTGAATTAGTCAGATCATCAGTGCTGTGCTAAATGCAAGGTGTGAGAGACTAGAGAGGGGTAGAGTGAAAGAGTGAAAGAGAAATGCCAGGCAAAGAGGGAAATTATGAATAGTTTCCAGCTGCTCCAAATCCTCTAGGATTGGAGGGGTTTTTCTGTCTTACATTAAAGATAACTAATTGTCTCTTTCTTTTACACACAGTTTTAGCTGTCAATTTAACATGATCTGGCAAAAGTCTGTGTACTCTCAAGGATGGACGAACAGCAAAAGCATTGCAGATAACAGCAAGATATTTACTTCACAGACAATAAAAACTAATGATTAGAAATTTTGAGCGAATGAGTGAGTTAGTGAGTGAATGAGTGAGTAAGTGAGTAAGTAAATGAATAAGTGAGTGAGTAAATGAGTAAGTGAATGATTGAGTGGGTAAATGAGTGAGTGAGTGAGTGAGTGAATGAGTGAGTAAGTAAGTGAGTGAGTGAATGAATGAGTGAGTGAGTAAGTGAGTGAGTAAATGAATAAGTGAGTGAGTAAATGAGTCAGTGAATGATTGAGTGGGTAAATGAGTCAGTGAGTGAGTGAGTGAATGAGTGAGTGAGTAAGTGAGTGAGTAAATGAATAAGTGAGTGAGTAAATGAGTCAGTGAATAATTGAGTGAGTGAATGGGTGAGTGAGTGAGTGAGTGAATGAGTAAGTGAGTGAGTAAATGAATAAGTGAGTGAGTAAATAAGTCAGTGAGTGAGTGAGTGAGAGAGGGAGTGAGTAAATGAGTCAGTGAGTGAGAGAGAGTGAATGAGTGAGTGAGTGAATGAGTGAGTGAGTAAGTGAATGAGTGAGTGAATGAGTGAATGAGTGAGTGAGTAAATGAATAAGTGAGTGAGTAAATGAGTAAGTGAATGATTGAGTGAGTGAGTGAATGAGTGAGTGAGTGAGTGAGAGAGGGAGTGAGTAAATGAGTCAGTGAGTGAGAGAGAGTGAATGAGTGAGTGAGTGAAT
>JAQMYF010000026.1:20107051-20120367 GCA_030014195.1 Neosilurus mollespiculum | reverse complement strand
TTGTGTGTGTGTGTGTGTTTGTCTATATATATATATATATATATATATATATATATATATATATATATATATATATCATATCATATACACATATATGAAGCAACAGCACTTACAAGCATGCAAACTTACATTAAGCCAAAAATAATACATAAAAAATACACAGCACCCCCTGCTGGGCCTTTTGTAATATGACACTTCCAAAAAATCAGTGTTAAGGGATCCATTAAAAAATCCTGCTTCTTGAATTTGATCCGGATCATCTCTAAAATGTCATGCAGTCTTTCTTTTCCAAAGTCTTACCTCTGGTAAAAATAAATCAATCAATCAATAAATCAATAAACAAACAAACAAATAAATAATTTATGAAAAGCCTCACCTAAGGTTTTACTTAAAAGAAATACACAAACTGGAGGTAAAATTATTCTCCTTGTTGGAGGTAATAAGCATAAAAGCTACATAAAAAGCTGCAGCACTGAAAGGCAGTGGCTCTTTAACAGCCTACCCTAATTAAAATCAAAAGGAGGTTTTATTGATGAAAAGCCATATTTGTTAAGGAAGACAATAGACAGAGCTGACTGCTAATAATCAGCACAGATAATAGCTTGCTACTTACATTTTTATAACAGTAATGAAGTCAGGCATGTTTCCAGGCATCTTTTCACTTTTATTCCAGGAACAATTTAGCCCCCCCCCCCCCAAAAATACTATCCATATGCAGGCATCATATTTCATATGTGCTATCAAAAGACTACTGGTGTTTGTGTACAACAGACCTAGTGTGGCATGAAAAAGCCAAATTGTGTTAGCAATGCTTTTGTTGAGAGATGTCATGAATTTTTGCTGAAGAGATGATCAGCAAAACAGGATTCAAAGCATAGTGAAGGTGGGCATTATTGCCAATTGGATTAAATATAGTGACATAAATAGTAACAGGAAAAAACTCACTCTCGGAGTTACAGTACTGTATATTTCCTGAAAACTGAAAAGTTCTGTGTGGGTCCCTGTGTGTCCAAATTGTACCAAAAGTTTACTACAACATCAAGCCTGGGAATCACAGAGTCCCTCCACCATACTGAATTGCTGTCTGCAGCATATATTTATTCCTTCTTGTATCCCATTATTGCATGCATCAGTTGTCGTGCAGCTGATATCAAGAAACACCTGTCAAATGAACGCGAAGGATCAGGTTCTTAAGTTAGAATGAAATACTTGCAGTTAACAATAATCAATAACAAGGTGCACTGATGTGACCTAATGTGATGTTATCATACCAAAGTTTATTACTGACCGACCCATCATACATTTGAGTTTTATTTAAAAGTGCAGCTTGGCATGTTACCAAGAAACCACAAAAATAAAATTTTTTTACCTTTGACTATTACAAAAAAGGACTAACATAAGCAAATCCGTCCATAAAATTGTTTGCACAAATAAACATCTACAAGTGTCACCATATTTTACAATTACATACCAAAGTTAAGGTGGATATCAGGTGGAAAGGAATTGTTTTGGTATATACTACGCTAGCAAGTTATGCAAAAAAGCACACTGAAATTAGATTTTTATGTTTTGTTCCGTTTTTAGGGCAGCACAGTGGCGTAGTGGTTAGCATGTCTACCTCACAGAGGGTCTTAAGTTCCAGGGCTCAGGTGTTTCTGTGTGGAGTTTGCATGTTCTCTCTGTACTTCTGTGGGTTTCCTCTGGGTACTCTGGTTTCCTCCCACAGTCCAAAGACATGCATATTAGGTTAATTGGCTGTTCCAAATTGGCCCTAGATGTGGATGTGAATGTAAATGGTTGTGTGTGTGTGTGTGTGTGTTGCTCTGCAATGGCATCTTTTTAAACCACAGGTGTCAAATTCAAGGCCCACGGGCCAACTATGGCCCGCCAACTAATTTTATATGGCCCGTGAGAGCTTCCAAAGAATATGATTATTGCACCAATTTTCTTTGAATCATTCATTACCATGAACCATATTTCATCATCCTTCCACTAGGTGGCAGCAACCTATTTAAAGTAAACAGCTAGGCATTCATGAGATTCCAAGCTACCTTGTTGCTGTCAGGCATTGTTCGTAATAAAAATTGAATAAAGGAAAAGTGGTCAAACGTCTGGACTAATCATTTTGCCATGCAGGTTTCATGGTTGCCCCTTTTCAATAGATATCCAGAGAATATTCAGCCCTTAATGACCTTCAAATTTAGTGATGTGGCTCTCAGTGAAAATGATTTTGACAACCGTGCTTTAAACCCTTTACAGAGCTGTGATAGTACTATGTAGAAAAATAGTTTATATTTGTATATTTTAACCATGAAACTGAGGCAGGTCAGGTGAGCGCCGCGCTTGAGTCAGCTAATAGCTCTGTTTAGCTAACAGCGACTGTGCTGGCCTGTACAGACTGCTATTTAAACATCAAACTATACCACACTCCATAAAGGTGTTTTAACATACTTCAGGAAACACAAGAATAACAAACCAAAATGTTATTTTGTGGTTTATTTTTCCATTTTAAAGTGTGAAATTATTACATCAGTTGCGCACTTAACTATTATCCACTTGGAATAATGTCTAATATCTCTGAGATAGCAAGCCAATCAGATCATGCCATCCATGTAGCATATGAATGAAATGCAAAAGTATTCGACACAGTGTATCACTCGGTATGCCTCCTCCATACACCTTTTTAGTGTATGTTTGAACTGTGTCCCTGATCTTTAACAGATCTTAGCCCAAAAACATCTACCAGTTCATGGGCAGTTAGTAATGAGTAACTGGTTAAAGTTTAGTCCAAATCCATGCAGGCATTCAGACCTCATGTGACCTTGACCTTTGACCTATGTCCTCAGAGCAGGTTTTTGGTCAAAATCTGTTGAGGAATTCGGAAGATGGTGTACCCACAAGGAAGTTTGGACAGATGGACACACGAACAGTCGCACGGACAAGGCACTGTGTTTGAGGAGGCATAATAATGCCAATTATACACATTTTAATTGGTTAAGTAAAACATTTTAACTATTAGGTTTAGACTATGTGGAGAATCCAGCATGCAAATCTCTGTCAATTGGTTACTGTATACTGTAGAAAATTTTTTAACATTCACCTCCGATTTTCCTTACATCTGCAGCTGCTAAAATTATTTAATCAACATATTCTTGCCAGTTAGACTCAATAAGTGCAGTGCAGTGCTTTGAAATTATTACTTTATTTTGAGTAGTAGTTAAATTCCTCATAAGTTATACCTGATGTATTTCATTGAGCATAAGAGGATTTTGTGGTTACCAAACATTAGTGTATGTATATAAATGTCCTGGCAATGTGGAGACACACCGCTACATTTGAAGTGCATTTCAAGCCAGTGGTTTAAAGCAACCTTCATAGTAATCGACTTCCTGATTTCTAAGACAGTAACTCATAAGACAGCATAGTCAGCAATTCACCAAAGCAGCAGACTGCTGTTTCAGTCACACCCATACAGTGATGGAAGTTATTCTCTGCATAGGATTGTGGGTAGCTTCATCCACTGAGGAATATTAGTGCATGCTTATGCAGCTAATTGGTTAAAAAGCACTCGCATATTGAATGAAGCTGGGAGGGTGGGGATTTCTCTTTTATGAACGTGCACAGAGGCATATAAACACTGCATAATCACAAACACACACACACACACACACACAGAGAGAGAGAGAGAGAGAGAGAGAGAGAGAGAGAGAGAATGAAAAACACTGATAAATGAGTAGTTCTTAGAGCCAAATGAATCAAACTTAATGTTGTGTAAGGTGGACAGGCTAAAGAGAAAGGATGATGGAGGGAAATGAAAAATGGAGGACGGAAGGAGCAAGACAGAGTGTGCGCAGGGCCGTGGGTGGGTGTTGGGGGGGATGGGGGGTTTAAGACTTTTTGAATTGTGCAGCTTTAATTTCATCTATAAATGCCAATAAGGATTTCATTACAATCATTATATTATTCCATAGCACTGACTGTGAGAGCTAAGTAGCATTTATTAGGCCCTGCTTTTGAATTGATGCATGCATTTAATTTGCCATTTGTAATGCAGCTGCAGGACCTGAATAATAACTACTGTCCAGTGTGTATCAGGGTGAACTGTTCAAGCAAATACCACCCTGTAGGGCTACTGGAATGTGTTGCAAGGTCTAACATTTAGACTACCCAGCCAAAAAAAAGTCCTGCACTCTAACCACCTTTAGCCATGATTACAGCACATAATCGCCATAACACTGTTTCAACAAATTTATGCAAAAGTCTTTTGCAATCAATTATCACAATATCTATCAGAGTTGGGTTCATTTTTCACAGACATCTTGAACTGATAAAGGAAAAATTGAACCACTCTGTAAACTGTTCTCCAGCACATCCCAAAGATTTTTAATAGGGTTAAGGGTCCAATAGATGTTTGATTCCTCATGCTCCCTTAACCAGTTTTCACTATTTGAGCCCCAATTTTACATCCGTGCCATCAGAGATATAATAAACCCACTGATGGGATAACCTGGTAATTCAGTACATTCAAGTCGTCACCTGACTTCATTTTATTGCCACATAATGTTGCTGGGCCTCAACCTGACCAACTGAAGCAACAATGCCATGGGAATTACATGCTGTAAAAGTGGTCCAACAAAAGTTTAGAGTGCAGGACTTTTTTCTCCACACAACAGTTATGTGTTCTACTAAAAAATAAGAATAAAAATAAAAGCATGCATTTCCTGAATTTATTTGCAAAAAATAAACCTCATATACTAGAAGTAACACTTCCAATCATTTTCATTTCCAATATGGACTCAATATTATAGTTTTAAATTGCTTTCTTGTGATATCTCATGATATAAATATGAAAAACATAGCATTGGTTCTATAAAACAAGGCTTATTAGTGTAGCCAATACACCTACTAGGATGGTTTTGTAAGGTAAGTAGTTGGAAATATAATATACTAGAATAGCACTAGAAGAGCACAAACCCCCTGCCAAGCTGAAAGCCCCGAAAACCCCAGAAAGTACACAGCGCCTCCTGCTGGCCGTGCAATAATACCACAATTCACTTCCTACCTCACAATGTAAAAAAAACAAATTCCTGGATCTAGAATTTGATCCGTATCCAGAGTGTTACTTGGGTAATACGCCAGCCTTCTAAAAAGATTCATAAAAATCTTATCACAACTTTTTACATAACGTTGCGAGCATCAAACACAAAGACATACCAACGCCAGCCAAAGATTAAGTTCCCTGGTGGAGGAAATTAAATAATTAAAGACCCATTACTGTTTGACTTATTAAAATTTGAATGCATTTAAATACTGCATATTTGAAGCACATTAAAATTAGAACTTGGTCTAGATGGAATCTGACGACCCTGTCGTTCTGTGGAAGTTAAACAGGTCATGCTACCAATAAACATAAATAAATGTTAGTGCTGTTGGTAGCTGATATTCTGAAGAGAATACAAATAATTTGTGACTTTACAATTAGTGTGGAATTCCTCTTTCCCTTTCCATGTAAATTAAACAGTGTCAATTTAAATAAAAAATATAAACCTTGTGTGTACACCTAAATAACCACTGTGTGGGCTCCCGAGTGGTGCATCGATAATGTAGCGTGACTATCAACCTGAAGATCGCAGGTTTTAATGATGCCACAGCCATTCGCGGCCAAGATTCCATGGGAACTGATTGGCCAAGCTCTTATGGAAGGGTGGAATGGAATATACTCTCCTCCCACCAACCAATTCTAGGCATCTGTGAGCTCATTTGTACAAGGGGCAGATAGCGATTTCCCTTTGTGTGTGTTAGGCTGCTCCTGTGTGTATGCGCAGCAGTTCATAAGGATGTAGGTGGCAGCATTGCATCTCGCGGACAGGGCATGTAAATTCTTAGCCTTTTCCTGGTTAGTGGTGATCATATGTGATAGGGAGGCAATACTTGATGGGAGGGAAGTGGATATGACTAAATTTAGGGAAGATAAATTGGGGGGGGGGGTGTTAGCTTCTGAGTCAACATACTGTGATATTTCAGTATTTCACAAGGTTTATATGTTTAGGATGGAACAATCGAGTCTTCCCATCATCCCTTGCACCACTGTGATTTAGAATTTAGACCAAAGGATACTATTCAGGTTACTTTTCAAAATGCTTGATATGTTACAATTTTTAATATATACTTTACACTATATTCACATGCTGGTGATTCTGAGTTTAATAAATACACTTAGTTTGACCTGGCTGCTGTGAAGGGTTCTGGAAATGAAAGAAGACAAACTTGAAGGATGATCAAAAGACAAAATGAACAAAAGGACAGAAAGAAGATGCTGAGAGAGCGATAAAAAGAGAAATAAAACGTTTATAAGCTTTTTGCTGAATTGGCAAGTGCTGTGGCTGAGGGGACAGAAATTGTTACAAAGTGTCACAGGAATAGGATGGAGAAAGTGCATTGTGGGAAATAAGTGTGTGCCGTGCACTGGATAAAAAAAAAAAATCAATTTTCAGATGTCCTACCTATAAAAGCTTTATTAAAAAGAGTAATGTTAGTTTGGTCAGTGCTGAGCCACAGAAGAGACTAAACAACTGATATCAGTTCAGCATATGTACCAAAATTACTTTTATCAAAATTCCATTGGTACATAAAATGATTGGCCATAACATTTAAATTCAATATGGCCAGCCACTGACAGGTGAAGTGAATAACATTAATTATATTATAACCAGCCAAGGAGTGGGATGTATTAGGCATAAAGTGAACACTCAGCTGAAGTTGACATGTTGGATGCAGGAAAAATGGGCAAATATTAGGATCTGAGTAACTTTTCCAAGGGCCATATAGTGATAGCTAAACAACTTGGTCTCTTTATCCCCAAAACAGCAGGTCTTGTGGGGTGTTCCTGGTATGCAGTGGTTATTATCTACTAAAGGTGGTCCAAGGAAAGACAACCAATGAAGTGGCTGGGTGCCCAAGGCTCACTGATGCATGCAGGGTGCAAAGGCTAGTACATCTGCTCTAATCTCACAGAAGGGCTGCATATACAGCCCTAAAAAAAAGTCTCCTTGACATTCATTCTCTGGGACTCTTCTGCAGTCAGTGATATCCACCAAGCCTGAGTTAAATAACTGTTTTAGTAAATACCTGTGTAGTATTATGTATTAAAATATGTATACATTATGATAAGCTAATGAATCATTGTTTAATAAATGTAAGAATAATATATTCTGTTAAAATCAATTTAGCGGTGTCTGTAGTGATCTCAAAGCTGACCGCTTGCCCAAATATAATACTAGGGAGTCCAGTGTTCTTATAATTCAGCATCTAGGTACACTGTACATTGTGCACAGTACGCTATGGCAGAGTACAGGAATCCTTCTTATTAGTGGTGCATGAAATACCCTTTCAAATTATTGTTTTATTGATTTGTGAAAATTGATCCTAGATCAGCACTTGTGAGTTTATTTTTACTGTACACTATTTTCTCGCTATCCTCACATTTGAACTAAGCACTCCAAATCCTCCAAATACCAGGAAAGAAAAAGCCGAGCGAAAGCCTGAAGAAGGTACCAGTAAGATAATTGAGTCTGATGTGATTTGTTCTGTTTGTGGTTTACTTGTCATAGAAAGCTATTTTGGTGGATGTGGTTCTTTGTAGTGTTTCTGAGTGACATGTGTTGTGGAGAAATTGGTTTGGTAGTGAATGAGTGAACGTGAAATGAGTAAAAGTTTAGCTGTGGTTTATTGGTAGTTTGGTGAATAAGAATGTGTTGGTATGAGTATTTGTGTGATGCAATTCTGTGTTGCTTTTGTTGTCGTTGTGAATGTTTTGGTGTTCATGATTGATTTTGTGTTTTTCAGATTGCATATTGTTTTTGTGGTATTTTTGTAGTGATATGCATCTCTCAGCCACCAAAATTTACCACAAATACAAAAATAAAACTGGAGATTTTAGAAAATAACATATTAAATATATCTGGCATAATAAACAATATAAATACCATCAAAACATGCAAAATGTTTTAACCTTCTACAACCTATACTGTATTAATTTGTTGAATAGCATCAACCCACCTATGACAAAAAAAATATATATATACTTAAAGACTATTGAACATATTTTATCTTGATTTTTTCTAAACTGTAATATGAAAGCAACAGAACAATTGAGGTCCTGTGTTATGCTGAGTAATGCACTCCCTTTCATATTCTATTGCTTATTTAGTATAGTTATTTTAGTTCTAGTTTGGTGTGTAGGTAGTAAAAGCATCAAGTTGCTTCAGTAGTGTGTATCAGAGAGCACAAGAGAGAGAACGCATGTCTGTGTTTGTCTGATGTATGAGATTGAGAGAATAAAGGTACCATCCTGATCCTTGTCATCGTTGTCATCTTTGCATTGCCTTTATGCCTCTCCCACATAACCTTCAGAGGATTCTGGAGCAAATGAGGGGCCTTTGGAAAAATATGGAGAAAAAGGAATAAAGGAAAGCATGAGCGTCAGAGTGAAAGAGATTGACAGCGAGGAGAAAGGTATTAATTCACTTTTTGGGTCAACAAATAAATAGCAATACAGACAAAACCAGACTTCGAGTTGGCTTTTGCTACCAAGACTCTTATTTGGCATTACAATTTTCACAGATGTTGGTGTGTAAGTATTTTTCCCTTCTTTTGTTAATGCTTTGTTAGCTTACCATTACTACACTCTCAGGAAATAAAGTATGTTTTTGTAGATTTATAGGTACAAAACTTGTCACTGGCATAGTAAGGCCTGGTAAGGTCTCTAAGGTACTTATTTGTACCATTTATATGTACCTTTAACTGCTTGGGAATATAAATGTATCTTTTTTAACCTTCAGAAAGGTACACATAGTTTCCTTGAGATCTTTAGCCCTAAGGAGTACATTAGTGTAGATTGTACCTTGAGGGACAGAAATGGGCTCCTACTGTATCTTTGTTTATGGCAGTATAGTACTCACTCAGTTGTTAAACCACTTAATCCTTCTAGGGTAGTGGGGAGCTGACACTGAACGAAGGCAGGGTACCCCTGAATACCATCGAAAGGCAACACACACAACCATTAATACTTTTGTCCTTACCTAGGGGCAATTTTGAACAGCCAGTGAGCAGTTAACAGTTCATTTTGCAGTTGTCGTAATGTTTAATGTTTTAAAACCATAGGGCAATATAGCCAGGGCTGGTTCAACTGCATTGTCTGTGCATTGCCTAAGCTGGTATTTTTGTTGCATTTGTGCAAGCCGATTAGTAGTACCAAAAAATTAATCCAGCAAAATGAGTAAATTGGCATGCACCTACAGTATGAAAGTGATGCCACACAGCAAATTTAAATAATATAATATGAATTCATATTTTTTTAATGGTAAGTTAAATTGGAAAATTACCTTTTTTTCTGTCAGATCTTTTGCATTCATCATGAGGAGCATCAGCATCCATTTCACATTCTGTTTGTTGCTATGATTTTAGCTGATGCATATTAAGTTTGGGTTTGGGAGAACATTCCAGTCACCCACCCACTGAGACAACCCAAGACATAGCAGAGCTATTTCATCTTTGTTTATATTAAACATTTCAATCTTAAATCAAGTCTGTTGGGGGCATTAAAATTAATTGAGGTTAGTTCATTAAACATTATAACAAAATCTGGTGACTGAAATGTAAATTCCCACCATCAGACCACAAAAGGAAAGAAGGAGAGGATTACACTGGTGAAAAAGAAGGAATGGAGGAGGAGGAAGATGTGGAGATCAAGACAACAGAGAGAAACCTGTCAGAAAAAGAGAAAAGTAGAAAAGCTGGACACGAGGAAGAAAAGCAGAAAGAAAAAGGGCATAAAAGTGAAAGGTCTTATGAAAAAGAGCATGGGAGCAGACATCACTATGAAAGTGTGGAAGTGAATGGGCAAGAGAGAGAACAAAATAAGAAAGGATTTTACTCTGAAAATGAGGACGAAAGCAAGAGGGCGCCTGAGAAAGTGCATGGGAAGAAACATCGCTTTGAAGGAAAGGTCGAAAGAGGAAAACCCTCAGAAAAAAACCACGAGAGTAGAGATTATTCTGAAAGTAAGAAAGAAACAGAGGGGCTCTTTGATAAAGTAGAGGAAGAAAGAAAAAGCCACAGTGGAAAAGATAATGGGGGAAGACATTACTTTGAAACAGAGGAGGAGGTCAAGAATCAGTCTGAAAAAGAACATGGGAGTGGACATCACTCTCAAAGAAATAATGAAAAGAAAAAAATGCACAAGTGGGGACATCACTCTGAAAATGAAGACATGATAGAGAGGTCCATTGAAAAGGAACATGGAGAAAATCATAGAGAAGTTGAGGAAGGAAGAGAGAGACCTCCTGAAATAGAGCATGGGGGAAAACATCACTCTGAAATGCATAGGTCAAGCGAAAAAGAGCATGGTACAAAGCATTACTCTAAAGCAGAGGATGAAAGAGAGAAAGCATCTGAAGTCGAGCATGGTGGAAGACATAAATCTGAAGGTGAGGAAACAAGGGAGAGCTCAACTGAAAACATGCATGGGAGAAGACATCACTCTGAAAGAGAAGATGAGATAAAGAGGTCGTCTGAAAAAGACCATTGGAGAGAGCATCATTCTGAAGATGATGAAGAAAGAGAGAGACCTTTGGAAAACAAGAATGGTAGAACACATCACTCTGAAGGAAATGAAGGAGAGATACCTTCTGAAAAAGAGCACGAGGGAAGTAATAGCACTGATGGAGTTGACGAGACAGTAAGGCAGTCTGAAAAAGACCATGGAGAAAGAAATCATTCTGAAGAAGAAAGGAAGGGGTCTTTTGAAAGAAAGCATGGCAGAAGACACAACTTTTTAGTGGAGAAAGAGAGAGAAAGAGCATCTGAAACACATCATGTGGTAAGACATCACACTGAAGAAATTAAAGAAAGAGCAAGACACTCTAAAAAAGAGCAAGGAAGAAAACATCACTCTGAAGGAGAGCACCTGTCACAAAGGTCCTCTGAAAAACACCATTTGTCAAGACATCACTCTGAAGAGGAGGAAGAACAGGAGCTGTCCTCAGAAAAAGAGCATGGCAGTAGATATTCTCCAGGGCACTTGGCAAGACATCACCCTGATGAAGAGACACCATCAGTAAAAGAACTTGTTGGAAGACATCACTCTGAGGATAAAGAAATGAGAGAGATGTATGCTAAAAGAGAACATGGAGGACATCACTCTAAAGAAGAAGAAGAAGAAGAAGCAGAAGAAGAAGAAGATAATGAAGAAGAGCATGGTGGAGGACATGATGCTAAAGGAAAAGGAAAAAGACAAAGACTTGCTGAAAAAGACCATGGGGAAAGGCATCACTTAGAACATGAGGAAAAAAGAGAGAGATCTTCAGAAATAGAGCAATGGAGAAGTCACCACTCTGCAGGAGAAGACACATCACAAAGGTCATCCGAAAAAGACCATTTGGCAAGACATCATTCTGGAAGTAGATATTCTCCAGAGCACATGGGAAGACCTCACCCTGAAGAAGAGTCACCATCAGTAAAAGAACATGGTGGAGGACATCACTATGAGGGTGAAGAAACGAGGGAGATGTACGCTAAAAGACAACATGGGAGACATCACACCCATGAAGGAGAAGAAGACCGTGGTGGAGGACATCAAATTAAAATAAAAGGAGAAAGCCAAAGGCTTGCTGAAAAACACCATGGGGAAAGCCATCACTTTGAACATGAGGAAGAAAGAGAGATACCCTCAGAAACAGAGCATGGAAGAAGACATTCTGAGCACCAGGGAAGACATTACTCTACAATAAACAATAAAGAGAGACACTCTGATAAAGAGCATCTCAGTGGACATTACTCTGAAGAAAAGACACCATCTAAAAAGGACCATGGAGGAAAGCATTACTTTGAACATGAGGAAGAAAAAGAGATACCCTCTGAAATGGAGCATGGGAGAAGACATCACACTGAAAAAGAACATCTAACAGAGAGGTCCTCCGAAAAGGACCATTCGGCCAGACATCACTCTGGCAGTAGATATTTTTCAGAACACTTGGGAAGACATCACCCTGAAGAAGAGACACCATCAGTAAAAGAACATGGTGAACGGCATCACTCTGAGCGTGAAGAAACGAGGGCGTTGTATGTCAAAGGAGAACATGGGAGACACTCTGAAGAAGATGATGAAGATAAAGAAGAAAAGGAGCACGGTGCGGGACATCACACTGAAGTAAAAGGAAAACGACAAAGACTTGCTGAAAAAGGCCATGGGGGAAGGCATCACTTTGAACATGAGGAGGAAAGAAAGATACACTCAGAAACAGACCATGGGAGAAGACATCACTCTGAAACAGAGCATGGGACAAGACATCACTCTGAGCACCAGGGAAGACATTACTCTGAAAGTGAGGAAGATAGAGAGAGACACTCTGATAAAGAGCATTGGATTGGACATCACTCTGAAGAAGACACATTATCTAAAAATAACCATGGAGGAAGGCATCATTTGGAACATGAAGAAGAAAGAGAGATTTCTTCTGAAATAGAGTATGGGAGAAGACATCACTTTGAAGGAGAAGACACAACAGAGAGGGCCTCTGAAAAAGACCATGGGGTAAGACATCACTCTGAAACAGAGCATGAGAAAAGACATCCATCTGAGCACTGGGGGAGCCATTACTTTGAAAGTGAGGAAGATGGAGAGGGGCACTCTGAAAAAGAGCATTGGAGTGGACATCACTCTGAAGGAGATACACCATCTGGAAAGGGCTATGTGGGAAGACATCACTTTGGGGGGGAGGAAATGACAAAGATATACGCTAGAAGAGAACATGGAGGACATATCTCAGAAGAAGAAGAAAAAGAAAAGCATGGTGGAGTACATCAAGCTGATGTAAAAAGAAAACAACAAAGACTTTCTGAAAAGGACCATGGAGGAAGGCATCACTTAGAACATGAGGAAGAAAGAGAGATTCCCTCTGAAACAGAGCATGGGAAAAGACATCACTCAGAAGGAGAAGCTACAACTAGGAGGTCCTCTGAAAAAGACCATGGGGTAAGACATCACTCTGAAACAGAGCAAGGGAAAAGACATCCATCTGAGCACTGGGGGAGCCACAACTCTGAAAGTGAGGAGGATAGAGATAGACACTCTGAAAAAGAGAATTGGAGTGGACCTCACTCTGGAGGAGAAAAAAGGAAGGGGATACCAGCAAAAAAAGAGCATGGGGGAAGACATCACTCCGAAGGAGAAGTAGAAAGAGAGCATGGGGGAAGACATCACTCCGAAGGAGAAGTAGAAAGAGAGCATGGGGGAAGACATCACTCCGAAGGAGAAG
>JAQMYF010000026.1:20078810-20091079 GCA_030014195.1 Neosilurus mollespiculum | reverse complement strand
TAGTCATGAAAAGAAAGGAAACTCATTGAATGAGAAGGTGTGTCCAAACTTTTGGTCTGTACTGTATATATATGGCAGCACAAGACCAGCGATACTCAGTATATCGCGTGTATTCAGAACTTGCCGCCATCTTACCTTACTAGGCTTTATACATGTAAGCAATCTGCAGGATTGAGAGATTTTGCCTCGTTTTATTTTTTTTTTTGAGTCATATTGTTACACATACTGGTAAAATACCATGAACAAAATATCAGATTGTTCAAAATAAACCTTAATTCAAAAACTCATTAATGTAATTACCAAATTTTGTTTGCTTTGTATGCAAAACACAATAAAAACACCTTTCATTTGTTTGCAAAACTCAGTAAGTCCACCTCTGAAGACTAGTCTTTTTAAAATGTTGTTGAATCAATAAAACAGTCTACAAGTGAATACTGATTTTAAAATGTCCAAAAAAAGAGTGCAACCATGAACACTAAACTAAACTAATTAACTTAAATAGATAAACTAAGGTTATTCTTTAATTTTAGCATGCAAACATAGCAAATATGGGCGCATCCATCTAATGTGGATGCCAACGTGACCCGTGGCACGCCTGTGATTGGTGCCCTGTGGACTTTGTGGTTTTGCATAAAAATGCCGATGGTGCTCACGAGCTTCTGCAAACAAACTGTACACTGGCTTGGGTTTAGTATAGTACTAAGGGTGTTTTGCAGCAAAATGTATTTCTTCACCTGCTACTGAGTAACGTAAACTCTCATGTGCAATAGTTATCTCATTTTTCAGGGATTTGGTGTTTACGGGGTTTTGCATCTCAACTCTTCATATAAAATTAATATATGTATTAAACATTTATTTCATGCATCAAACAAAATAAATACAGAATCAGAAGGACTATTAACATGATTGTGTGATTAACAGAATTACATTATTATGAAGAAGTACAAGTTTCTTATTTAAATGTCTTATCCTCTGCAGACATCTTATATATAAACTTGCCTTAAACAAAAGCGTATCCTCATACAGTATAGACCATGCAACATTTAAACACTCACTTCCCCTTAATAACATCAAAAGTTATTAGATTCACTACAGAAGTGTAACAATTTGTGTTGTGGAGATTTATGAATTTACAGAGGCTTTTTTATCCAACTCCCTAGCTGATTAAAGGAACCACATCTGTAAGGGTTTCAAATGGGTTTTAAGTTAGAACTGCTTACTGCTCGCAAAAGAAAAGAGTAAGAGCATTCCTGTGTGTATTCACTTGTGAAGTACAATGCAACATACTTATTTTTTATTATATATTTGAAAGTAACGCTTTTTCAGCAACTTCTTTACAATTCTTTTTTTAACTCAACTCAATTACTAACCAACGGTTAATTATTACGCCCTACTCCCGACTCTGTCCAGGAGACAGAGGACACGGAAAATCAGTAAGTGAAGGTTTTGGTCCATTTTTCCTTCTTTAGGATCCTGCTTTAATTGTTCCCATAAAATCATCTGAATTGTCATGCTTGCTACACACCTATAGGGCTGTACAGGGATGTAAAGAACAGTAATTCTGAATTTCTAACATCTATTTTTTTTAAAAATGCCACCTTGCAATTGGGAAGTTGGGATGGTGTTCTCAACCCATATTATACTCAACCCTTTTCATTTGCCAAACGAAAAGGGGCAGCTGTGGCCTAATGGTTTGAGAAGCAGGTTAATTTCTCTTGAGGCATTAATACATATCATGATAGTTAAAGGGCTCGATTCCTGTTACTTACACCTGTACCAGGTGTAATGGGTTAATATTAAACCCAGCTGAGTAAGAAGGCACCTCTCCAAGAACACGGGTGTGATCACAGCTGTAACAGGTGTGTGTGTGTGTGTGTGTGTGTGTGTGTGTGTGTGTGTAATAATCCACTTTGAAGTGGAAGCTGTGAGTGTCTAGTTCACCCTAAGCTAAAAAATCTTTCCCCATCTCTGAAACTCTTTCACTCGTTTTCTTTCTCAGCACTGCAGATTATTATCTATTATTAACTTATTGTTACTTGAACATGCACACCTCTGACATAACCGTGCCATAAACGTCATGGCAGATGTGAGAGCTGTTGCGAGCTGTTAAGATACATAAAGTGAAAGTTCTACACAAATGCTGTGATTTAATAATTAATTACATTTGAATTACTTTTATAATGCCAAGGAATATCAGTTAAGGCTATGCTGAATAACAATTAACACAAATTTATTAAATGATAAAATTCAGATATATTTATAGGACCCAGTATCATGCAGTGTTTTGAAGTTCTGTTCTATCTCCCACGCTGTTGAAACATCTCAGCCTTTCCTCATTGTGTAGTGATACACCATTGGACTTTATTGGGACTGTCGGATAAATATACACAAAATAGTCTTATATATTGAAGTATGGGAAAAATAGACTTGACACTGGGGCAGAGGTTCATCTTTAAACAGGACTTATCTTAAAACTAAATAGATGCCATCATTTTTGAAAGAGTTAGACATAGACATACATACGTGTAAGTAGCCAAGCTGATGGAGATCCCTCACAGCAGGACTTCGACTCGCTTGAAGTTTCTCTGCAACATCAGTTGCCTTACATTTTCAAGAGTCCACTCCCGTCAGAGGAACCAGGTCGACCTGAGTAGGATGCTGTTGATTCCTTGCCTTTGCTGGTGAATTGTACAGTCGCCCTGTTGATGTTGTTGTACAAAGAGGAATCCAAAGGTCAACCCCCAGATTGACCCAAAATACGCCCTATTTGAAAATCAGACAACTCTTTTGCTCCTGGTGTTCATGGAATAGCTAGTTTCTATAAACAATTTATATTCTGTAATCTAAAATTTTAAAAAATTATAATATATTAACAATTTTGTTCAAATG
The DNA here is from genome assembly GCA_030014195.1 of Neosilurus mollespiculum. Classification (NCBI taxonomy): domain Eukaryota; kingdom Metazoa; phylum Chordata; class Actinopteri; order Siluriformes; family Plotosidae; genus Neosilurus; species Neosilurus mollespiculum. Next base: position 20,088,190 of record JAQMYF010000026.1, on the reverse strand, counting down.
ACTTTCAGAGATTAGACTCTGTAATGAGGGGGGTGTATTTACTTTTGAATTGTCTCTGTTTTACTTCTTTTTCTTCACCTTCTTCTTTTGACTTCTCCCGTGATAGCAGTGGTCACAGTGGATCATCCTTCTAAATCTCGCTCTGTCCTTTGCATCCCTCTCCGTCACACCAATCATCTGCATATCCTCCTTCACCACATCCATTAATCTCCTCTTTGTGCTTCCTTTTCTCCTCCTACCAGCCGGTTCCATCCTCAACATTCTTCTACCAATATACCCTTCATCCCTCGTTTATACATGCCCAAACCATGTCAATCTGGCCTCTCTCACTTTATCCCCAAATACTCCTCCTGTGCTGTCCCTCTCATATATTCCTTTTTAATTCATCACTCCCTGAGAAAATCGCAGTATCTTCCTCTCTGCCTCTTCCAGCTGCGCCTCCTGTCTACTTGTCAGTGCTACCATCTCCAAACCAAACAGGACCTCAGGACTGGTCTCACTACTGTCTTGTAAACTCTTCCCTCCACTTTAGCAGATTCCCTTCTATCACAAATGACTCCAGCCACTCTTCTCCACCCATTTCACCCTGCCTGCACACTCTACACCATCAAGTACATTGGATAGTTGACCCAGTTGTTCAAAACCACAAATCTGAATGTGGCCAAAGCCTGACCTTAATCTGCTTAGCAATTTTAGCAAATGAGAAAGAGAGAGAGAGAAAAAAATCCGTAAGAAGTCTGAGAGAGAGAGAGAAAGGAATCCGAAAGAAAATGTCGGAATACAAGAAGCTGTAATCGCTGTCAACGGATTGACCAGGAAGGGTTGGAGGTGGGGTTAAACAGTTATGCAACCAATAAATGTTGATTTATGGGGTAAATACTTATCCCAGGCACTGTACATTGTTAACAAGTTAGCCAACATCGGCTAGCACATTATATATATTGGCGTTTAAGTCACATTATGTTCGCTAGGTGAGTTCTGGTGATCTACTAACAAAAATAATGCAGCCAAGAGAGAAGCAATTTACATGTGTGTGCACATTCTGTTAAATTGAATTCTGGGATTACTTTCACTGCAGATCACTGATACGTAAATGTGCAGCCTACTTCTGAATGCAAAGAAGGGTCAGTGATAATGTCTATAATAATGTCTGTGGTTGTTGAAGATGGTATATCAATAATTATCAACAGGGATCTAATAAAGTCATTATAAAACACTAGGGTTAATTAACTGGAATTAAAACTGAACAGAATTTTCTCTCTCCTTTAGTGAATGTGTGTGATGAGGAGCTGCTGATGTGCCAGAATGGTGGCACATGTCACCAGAACCAGCGTTGCATCTGCCCACATGAATATAAAGGTGTCCTATGCCAACACTCACGCTGCGAAGAAGGGAAGAAGTGCAACCACGGGGACCACAATAGCGCCTCTGTGCCTGCTCTGAGCCTGGCACTGCTGGTGCTGTGCCCGCTCCTCACCCTCCTGCTGGGTTCTGCAGTCCTGCGTCCTGAAACAGTGCCCGTCTTTCTCCCACCGTCACACACATCAACACACACCTGTGAGGGCGCACTGGCTATTACTCTGCTGTGCACCCTAAAGGGATCTAGGACTTCCTGGACATAGAAATAGGGAAGACGAATGACTGAAGATGACAGATTTGTAATGTTTTTTTTTTTTTTCTCTTTTTCACAAAAGAAAAAACATAACCCAAAAAGAAATAATATATACATGTATCAAATATTTATATATATATATATATATATATATACACTATACAAGTATCAAAAGTTTAGGCACTATCCTGATTATTGATTTAGGAAAAAGCATTAATGGTACAAATGAGAGAACTATACAACAGGAAGATCAGCACTCTGATTGGACGAGCAAGAGAGGCTCTGCCATGTCACCCTACTGTGCTGCTGTATGTAATGAACGCACTGTTAAGCACTCAGAAAGATATTTTTAAATAAATCAATAATAGTATTTGGGTTTATGCACTATTCTGTGTAGGAATGTCACTGCAGTTAGAGGAACACTTTTCAAGATGCACAGTATGAAACTTCAACAACAACAGGGGAGCAAAAAGCAATGTTGACGCTTACATATCATTCAAATATTTTTTGGTACAGAATATTTTTGTTCGCATTTAAACCTATATGTAAAGGGAAGAATCTATTACACCTGAGCTGGCCTGTAGCCTTTTTTTTTTTAAATCAGATTGAGCGTGTATTATAGTATAAGCATTACATTGCTGATATATTACAGGTGTTTATTCTGTAAAAGCAGGTTCATGAGCATAGCCTATAATTAACTCTACAGGGGGAAAATATTCCTGAATAATTAAAATGAAACAGGATGAATAATTAACTCATAGATATCAGAAAAATCTAGATGCAGTGTTTAGGGGTGGCATGGTGGTGTAGTGGTTAGCACGTATGACTCACAGCAAGAAGGTCCTGGGTTCGAGCCCCAGGCTTGGGCATTTCTGTGTGGAGTTTACATGTTTTCCCAGTGCTTGCGTGTGTTTCCTCTGGGTACTCCAGTTTCCTCCGACAGTCCAAAGACATGCACATTAGGCTAATCGGCTGTTCCAAATTGCCCCTAGGTGTGGATGTGAGTGTGAATGGTTGTGCCTGGAGGTGCAAACTCAACTAGGAGAAAGCTGGACCAGCCTAATGTGCATGTCTTTTTTTTATATATTGCAGGTGATGTAATTATAAATACACCCAGACTGCTGATAACTGAAGTGAGTCTTACTGCTGGGAACTACAGCAAAGCGATGGAATTGTAGGTAAATGCAAATATACGGTTGGACAAAATAGATCATAAACTAACTGCTTGTCCTGTGTTTACTGCTTTTCATCAGTATGCACAACATCGGCGTCATTTATCAAGCTCGTTTATCAACAGATTATTTAGAGAAATCACTCACAAGAAATGTGGCATTATGAGAATCCAGTAAGTTGGGGAAAATGTTTGTATCCTCCTTTTGAGCTTATGTAAATTTATGCATATGGAACAGACACATTGTGTAAATTTACATAGAAGTAGCCGACATTCCGCAATAACTGAGTTACATCAGGAGTCATGCTTAGGAGGCGCTCTTTCAGTTCTCTTCCTTTATGAACTTTTTAAATGTGCAGTTGGCATTAACCAACACAGCACACACATACAAGTACGAACAAAGGCAGCATTAGTGAGACTTCTGTAAGTCTGACCAGATTGGTACTTAGGATTGGCCTTAAAGGGTTCTGTGGTAAATTAGTGTTACTAGCTCTTTAAAAATGATCATGTTTGACATCAGGCAACATCCTTCCGGCAACATCAGTCCTTGCCCGTTGATAAAGTATGTGTGAGTGCTGTTACACTGTGCATGCTCAGAGACATGTTCCCTTCCTCATTGGCTTTTCCAGCCTAGTAGTGATGTGAACTTATTGGACTGGCTGGGCTGCGTCGCTGACCCCATGCATCATAACACATTGGCCAGTGCTGAGCTGCACTGTGTTCCTAAGCCAACTGACGACAGGGAAACTGAGTTGGCAAAACGTTAGCTGCATAAGCCATTTTGGATTTACCGTCACACTCATCTGCGGTAGCATTTTCGTCCTCAGAGTCACTAGAATGTGACGTCTCACTGTCTCCACAAGGCTCTGGTTCAAATAGGTAACATTTACACCCATCTCCTTAAAATTGTTTGCCATAGTTGCTTCTTGAACATGTTTTTTCACCTAAAATGTAGCTCACTGAATAGATCTGTATGTTTACTTGCGCTGGACAGTCCGGCCCAATGAGTTCACATCACTTCCTGGAAACAAACGACTGGTAACCATTGGTTCAGTCTCCGCTAGTAATGCACGGGATAAGATTACCCAGATTCGTGCCTTTAATGTTCATGTACACATCCAGGGGCAATTTGAAAGACCCAATTAGCCTAACGTTTCGTGTCTTTGGACTGTGGGAGGAAACCGGAGTACCCAGATGAAACCCACGCAAGCACGGGAAGATCATGCAGACTCTACACAGAAACGCTCGAGCCCAGGACCTTCTTGCTGTGAGGTGGATGTCACCAAGTCTAATCTAAATCCGAATTGAACATCCCTTATCAAATCAAATCATAAAATGACCTAAGAAATACAGTTCAATTAGAGAGAAGCTAAACAGTATTAAACAGTAATAAAGAGTAAACTTCTCTCGCTGACCAGCCTTAGGTCCTGAATAAATCCCTTCAGAAAATGATGTCACACTTATTCTCCAGGCTTCGACAGTGAAAAGTAATTCTCTGTTCTTTTTGTTTGGAGATATGAGTGATTCTTACATGCATTTGCTGCACAGTGTGGAAATATTTAAACAAGATTTAAGTTATAAGAGCAAAATCTGAAAACCGATCGACGTGTCCGTTTCAGCACAATGCAGCATCTAGATTTCCTGTATCTATAAACAGACCACATGCAATCAGGTAAACAGGCACAGGTCAGATATGGAAATTTCTTTTACTGAAAATGGCAATATTACTTAAATAATCATTTCAAGAGACACATGCACTACACTGGAGGTGCCACAAGCGATCAAATAGCTTATGATATGATCTTGTAAACACTGTAGACTGAAATAAGGATTTGTTCTATATAACAGATAAATAGGTTTTGGGGGTGTCTAACAATTATATCTCTCAAAATATCAAAGAAATATATATCCAACTGCACAAGGGTTGAAACGATGGACACACTTTAAACTCCAGAAATGCAATAATATTATTGAAGGAATGAATCGATTTGTTTCCGAGAGACTTTCATTGTGAGAGATTTTGACACTGTTGTAAACTTTACAGTAAAAATGACTGTTATTTGGACAAGATCTTGACTGTGTGTTTTCTTTGTTTAAGAGATCAGTAAAAGACATGATATTGGATGTTCTAAATAGCAGAGAGTGAGAGAGGTGTGTCAAATACATATATTTATATTCTTTGGGGTGTCTGGTGGTGTAGTGGTTAGGGTGCTGGGCTCATGATGGAGAAGTTGTGGGTTCGAATCCCTGTTAGACCCCCACCGTGCTAAAACCCACTGGGCAAGGTCTTAACCACAAGTGTGTCTCTGTCCACCCAGCAGTATAAATCGGTACCAGTAAAAATATACTGAGAACATAACCTGGGATGGACTAGCATCCCATCCAGGAGGAGTTAGTTGCTTCACGTTACGGAAACCGGAGATAATCGCTCCAGCCTGATGTAATGGGTGTAAAAAGCCCATTAGCCTAAAGAGCATTGTTTGTGGACAGTAGGAGGAAACCAGATTACCCAGAGGAAACCCGTGTAAGCATGCAGAGAAGACGTAAACTCCACACAGAATCATCGGAGCTCCTGTTCTCAAACCATCTTTGAAGGATTTTTGTAGTGTAATGGTGCATTATCCTATTTAAAGAAAACAATGAAGGGGTATATTTGGTCTGCAATGTTTAGATAGCTCATATGTCTCAAAGAACAGCCACATGACTGCCAGGACACAGGGTGTTCCAGCAGAACATTGTCTGGACCATCACACTTCCTCTTGTGGCCCAACTTTTGCAATGGCAAGAGTGTTGCAGGCCAAAAGTAGTCAGGTTTTTAGCAGTGGAGTTTCCAAGCAGAGCACCATAGTCATGGGTATGCCCACCCCAGCATACTTATAATCCAACAAGTTAATTTTGAATGGTTGTCCTGTGTCCGCATGTGCCCACAACAGGAAACCCAATGAGGTGGACACATTGCTCAGTTGATGCTGATTGGCTGTTAATCACTGACAATGTTCATCGCATGACAATGTTCAGTAATTAAAAAACAAACACACAAAAACAGATGAATCATAAATAAAACTGAAACCCCAAAACAGAGGCTTATACTCTGCTGCTCAGACTCGCACAGAATAAAAACCACACAATCTAACTCAAGTAAAAGTTCATGGAGCAAACAACGAAATCAGAAACTTGACAGAAAGGAAAGGTGATACAAGTGAAAATCAGCTAATAAAAGGAGAGGCAGTGAAAAGACTATAACACCAATCAGTAGAGGAAGTGCCTAAATCTTTATACAGTATTAGCATTGGCAAGGATCAACAAATGTTTGGGCATTTAAACTTTGGCCCAGTTGAGTTGTGGCCATGTTCCGCCATCCAGATTTCAATTCCATTGGCGTCAATCCATAGTGTTATGGTGGCCATCACTTTACCATTGCTCATTTGCTATCAGTGATGGCCTTAAGAATTTTACTTTATCCCAACACTATTGCAGCATACCCCAGTAAATTATTTTACTATAAGACATAAAATCCAGTAAATCAATCTAAGCTCAGTATTAGGTAGATAATAAGTAAATCTTGTCATAGACTAGGTATATATGTTGCAGCAATCCTAGATTTGGTAGTAACATATGTACACTGTATTAGAATCCTATGCTGTCTATATTCCTTTTGTAAACATGGCAGATTGCAATTTCTCTTATTATCACCCATACTTCCACTGTAGACCATCCTGAGTTTTTATGTTACCCCAGACATAGGTGAAGCCCACGGAAAGTTACAATATACTTCCTGAACAACGCAAAAGGAAGAACTCTTCCTGCCAAGTCAGTGATTTTATGAATAGAAACACAATCTAATAAAAGTGCTGTGACACAGCAAGAAAAGTACAGTACACCTGCAAGGGAAAAAAATATCACCACAGGGAATGTACTACTTTAGAAGGAAACATCAACGTTAGTATGGTGTTTAAAGCAGAGATTGTCCAATTCATTTTGCTTTGGGATTATACAACACTGGGTAGTGCAGTGGTTAGCATGTCGGACTCAAGGCAAGAAGGTCCTGGGTTTGGGTTTTGGGCTTGGCAAGGGTGTTTCTGTGTAGAGTTTGCATGTTCTCCCCATGGTTGCATGGGTTTCCTACAGGTACTCCGGTTTTCTCCAACAGTCCAAAGACATGCACATTAGGCTAATTGGCTGTTCCAAATTGCCCGTAGGTGTGAGGGTGAGTGGTTGTGTGTTGCCCTGCAATGGGTTGGTGAGCTGTTCAGGGTGTATGTACCTCACCTTTGATCAGTGATTCGGCAAACAAGTGAAATAATTAATGCATGAATTATACAACACCAACAAGAACAACTCACTGAAACGTCGCTACCTCTACAGTGGAAAGTATGTAAGGTATCCATTTGGGATTAAAAGCCCTCAGCATGTGCCAAGTGGAATCTGTTGTGTAAAGCAGTAGCAAAGTTTATACACCTGCCTCATTAATTAGATAGATGGGACAAATTTACCTGCAACTGGTTCCATATCAGGGTTACGTATTTTCACATTAGGTCATAAAGGTTTTATACCTTTTCAGTCACTCACTGAACCACTTAATCCTACTAGAATTGCGGGGAGGCTGGTGCCTATCTCAGCCATCACTGGGGAAAGGCGGGGTACACCCTGAACAGCTTGCCAGACCATCGCAGGGCAACACACACTCACACCTAGAGTCAATTTGGAACAGCCAATCAGCCTAATGTGCCACTCTTTGGACTGTCGGAGGAAACCAGATAACCTGGAAGAAAGCCATGCAATCATGGGCAGAGCATGCAAACTCTACAAAGAAACGCCCGAGCTCGGGACTCGAACTCAGGACCTACACTAAACACTACATCATCCATACCTTTTCATCTTTATACCAAAAAAAAAAAAAAAAAAAAAAGTTTTGTGATTCCAAAATAGACTTTCATTCTGTGGTCAAAATGCACATTTTAATCAGCAGTGTGCCATTTCAATAATGGTGAGCAGGTAGCCAGTGAGCAAAACATCAAATTAAAAAAATAAATAAACAAATGAATGGACCACATGGGTCCAGATGTTCTTGCCAGCTCGCCAGGTGACCATGGTTGGGATTATATATAGGTCACCTTGACTTTTCTATATTGGAGCATTTATTTGTGTGTGTGTATGTGTCTATATATATATATATATATATATATATATATATATATATATATATACACACACACACACACACACAGAACCCATTGCTAAAGCTCAGACTAAAAAACATCTTAATTGTGAAACTAAAGGAAAATTCAAACACAACTAAATGTTACTTAAAATGTTGATGACAAATAATATTGTTTGCAAGTAATTGTGGAATTTAGCATAAAATGTCCAACAAACATAATTCATATATCTCTACTCAGCACTTGTGGACATTCATTGCTTTAATAATTTTCTCCACTCAAACTTCTCATGCCTTACAAATATGGGGTAAGAGCGCCCTCTGTTGGTTAATTAGATAATTACATGTTAAACCCTGCAGTTTTCATGTTTTCTAAATTATTCATAATAATTCATTCATTCTCCAAGGCTCTTAATCCTAATAAGGGTTGCAGGGAGGCTGGCGCCCCTCTCTGCTGATTCTGGGCAAGGGCGGAGTACACCCTGAACAGCTCTCTAGCCAACACTCACACCTAGGGGTGATTTGGAACAGCCAGTTTGCCTATTGTTCATGTTTTTGGACTGTGGGAGGAAACGCACGCTATTACGGGGAGAACATGCAAACTACACAGAAACGCCTAAGCTGGGAATGGAACCCAGGCCTTCTTGCGGTGAGGTGGATGTGCTAACCACTATGCCACCGTGCCGCCCAATGCTTACTTACAGTAATTGAAATTTAGCATCAACACCTAAGATAGAAAATAATGCTGCCTGCCTTCCAAACCAGACTCCACTGCCGTTACTTTGCCCTGCAATGTAGTGCGCTGACTGCAGTTCTGGATGCAGCAAGCATTCGAGATATTTGCTTCAATGATGTTGGAAAAGATCACAAGAATACTTATGTGCGGATGCTGTTTATTGACTACAGGCTCTGCTTTCAACAGCCTCATTCCATCGAGGCTTGTCATGAAGCTCTGGGATCTACGCATAAGTATCTCCTTATGCAACTGGATCCTGGACTTCCTGACAGGCAGACCACAGGTGGTGCGGATCGGTGGTGCGACGTCCTCCACACTTTCACTCAGCACTGGTGCACCCCAGGAATGTGTGCTCAGCCCCCTGCTGTATACCTTGTTTACCCATGACTGTACTGCCACACAGCTCCAACACCGTCATCAAGTTTGCAGACACCCCTATCATCGGCTGCATTTCAGATGGTGACGAGTCTGCTTACAGAGCAGAGGTGAGGGCCTTGACATGGTGATGCCCGGACAACAACCTGGTGCTCAATGTCAGCAAGAACAAGGAGCTCATCATGGACTACAGAAGACTGCAGGGTGGAGGTCACACCCCTATCCACATCAAGGGGACAGCGGTGGAGAGCCAGTTGCTTCAGGTTCCTGGGGATCAACATCAGTGAGGATCTGAGCTGGTCACATCACGTGAGTGTGATCACAAAAG
>JAQMYF010000026.1:20036062-20065165 GCA_030014195.1 Neosilurus mollespiculum | reverse complement strand
ATCACCTGATATGCATTAAATCCAATAAGCATTCAAGTTTATACAGCTTGGAGTTGGAAATTATGGATAAAATGATAGTCAAAATAATCACTTGCCTAATTATTGTGCACACAGTGTAAATGTACATCACAGTCTCAACCAGAGGTCCCCGATAGGGGAATCACACCAGATGCTACCAAGCCATTGTAAACAATTGGCGGCCATTTTGCTGACCCAAGTTGCTACCTTGAACATTTGATGGTGATATGTCAAGCAGCTCTTGAAATATAGGCATACGTAACAAAAAAAATAAAAACCCCGATGGAACTGAAAAACAGTAGCAACAATACAGCTGGTAAATATCTGACACAACTCGAGTTGGTTTCATTTCACCATGTGTTATATCCAGTGCAGTTAAGGCAGTTGACTGAATGGAATGTTTCTTGACTAATGGAATAATACTTTTTTAGTCCACAGTACCTGGGATAATACAGTGGGTGGAAGTTGCTTCGGGTCACCCACCAGGATAAGATTTTGGCATTGATAAAACAAAGGAATCAATGTTTCTGTTTCTTTAGCTTGTCCTGCCTAAAGGGACAGATAAATGGACACACACACACACACACACACACACACTTTACAAGGGGTTGCAATAGTCATGGAGCGTAATGTACAAACATAAAACATTCATATATTTAAATTGTAATCAAGCACACAAACCTCATCCACAATAACGCAACTGAAAGGTTCATGTCCAAGACGACGGAAGGCATATTCAAGGAGGGGACTGCCACTTGTGCTCAGCGTGCTGCAGATTACGTGAGCCTCCCGCAAAACCCATGATCTTATATCTTGTTTTTTACTTTGAATCTTTAGAGATAGAAAGTAATAGGTCAGATACAGAACAGAAAAAAAAAACCAAAACACGTGCATTATTCTATCCTGGCTGGTGTCTTCTAGCACACTGAGCATGGAGTTTTACACGACCAATCAGAGCAGAGTAGGCACAGAAAGCTGAAGGACTATAAATGGGAAGAGGAAGCCAAACAGGCTCTCCAGTATGTGCACTTGATCAGCTTTTCAGGGAGAGGAAGCGGAGAAGCTTCCTGAAGAGCCTTGGAATCACACTTTGGTGCTTCACTGATGTCCACATTGAAAAATAAAGAACTGAAATGGGTATAATATCTGACCTCTAAAAAGGTGCATACCTCTTTTAAGACTCGGCTGAGTTTCTCCCTCTCTTTCAAGCAAGACATTTTTTTGTTATTCAGCTCTTCAAACTGCAGGAAGGATGAAAGAAAGAATGAGGAAAGTTATCAAACTAATATGCAATTTAGATCATAGTCTCTCATTTTAAATAAATACAAACATTCACTTCTACACAATAGATCAATTATTTGGCAAAGGACATTATAAATGTAAATCCTGGCGATGTCACCACCGTCTATAACGTTCAATTTTCTCATTCAGGTTGCTGGTTTTCTGCTAATAAAGTAATTTTTCAGGAAGGCAATGCATCTTGTTAAAATTATTTTTCTTCAGGAAAAGTCAATGAACTCCCTGACATGGCTAGCAAACAGTCCAGATCTCAAGCCAATCAAAAATTTATGTTAAAACTTGATCGATGACCAGGCTCCATCCTGCAAAGCTAATCTGGCAGAAGCTATCTAAGAAAAAAGTTGGAATCAGTTTGATGGAGAATATCGTTTTAAATTAGCGAAGTCAAAGAATTCAGGTCCAAGAAGGAGCAACAAAGCACTAATTGTGAAATATTTTGCTGATGATTTGCTGTTTGTTCAGGTCGAGTATTAGGTGCTATTAGAGGTTTAATAGTGTCTCACCTTGGGTGATTTTTTGTTTATTTTGGCACACTCCTTAGACAGTCCATCAATAAGCTTGTCCAGTTCCTCCTTCCTCTTCTGAGCATTCGGATCACACCTCACTTTTTGGTGCACTTTCTCTGGACAAAAGAATCCAATATCACAGAGCAGCTTAAAAGGTTGTTACATATCGGACACAAAATTGCAACATGATAAAATTGCATACAAAAATACTTCTACTCTCAGTCCCATGCAAATAATTTGATTTTCGTGTATATATAGATGACAAAAAACTCTTTTACTCTATAATACTCTATAACTGAGTATAATACAGCAATAAAAAGATAATTTCTGGAACAGAGTTTTTATCATATGTTTGGAGTACACATTGAATGAAATTTAATTTTAAGGATTTGTATATGATCTGTAACAGGACAGACATTTTTTTTCTTGGCATCGAGACAGGGTAAAAAGGGTTCTCAACGCGATGCTCACAAGACAACAGCATGTAAATGGAAGCTTTCTAGGGAAGTTCTACATCCACTAAAAGTTTGAATAGATGCTGTAGTTGATTTTCACTGGCACTGCAGTTCACCCCGTCATGAGGACAGAGGTTACGTGAAAATCATTCACTTTTTCCTCAAACTATTTATCAGCAATATTATCAAACAGGGTTACACATTGATTACTTTTGTTTTTCTAAAGTAATACAGAGTTGTCTTTCACGTAGTTTGCCGTGAAAATCTAGTATTTACACAAAGTGCATGGAATTGTCCATTTTAACTTAAATTTTTTTACTGCATTCTCGCTCATGTGACGGCTGTAAGAAATACTGAATGGTAAAATTCTGTTCAACATCCATGTAAATGAAAAATATATTATATAATATTATAAGAATTATTTAAGCTGGGCTTTCAAAGCTTTGGTATTACAATAGATCAACAAAACACACACACGACAAAATAGATAAACTACGAATTAAATTAGGAATTAAGAATGCATAAAATTAGCTATTTAATTTAATTAGCCATTCCCCATTCCTCTGTTTTTACACTGTCATTTACACTTAGACACAAATTATACTGTACTGAATTGAGAGGCCTCTATTCAATTTCCTGTACATTATATTTCTAATTCTGTTTAATACGCAGAAGTTTATGGATAGCTAATGTCTGGCAATGTTGTTTTGTTCCCCTAAAAAAATAATAATAATAATAATAATAATAATACTTAAAAATTAAGTGGCAAAAAAAGGGAAGAATTTACTCACATGCAAAACAAAACGTGAACCCACCCCATACTATTCCACTGTGCACACGAGTTGTGTTTTAGGACGAAAATAAGGATGTGCACAGCTAGCAGCTACGCTCATATTCAGTTATCACCTCTAATCTAATCCCATCCCAACACTAATATTTTATACAGCTATGGTCATTAAACACTGCATATCCTCCTTTCACACCTCTCTTAATTTCATTAATCTCACAGGTTAGTCTGTGTAAAGTCTACACCTTATTAATTTGCTTTATTAAACCAGTAATCAATAATGCATCCTTTAACTGAAATGAAACGTAACTGAAAGCAGCACGGCCACTCGCGAAATTCTCTTTTCCGGTATAATAAAGACCATCAGTTTCTGGACACTGGCAAAAAGAAGAGACTCCCCGACACACCCAAGGTGATTTGACCTGATTTTTCTTCTTGTGTTGTATGATAATAAACCAATGAAACTCGTTTGATTAGTCAGGTGAGATGCAAATTTAGTAAATTACTTCATTCTTTGTTGTGTAAACACTAATATAAACATGCATTTACACACCTGTGATTTCTTGGGAATATTTTGCCTGAAAATTCAGATCTGATATGCAAGGACCTTCAAGTTGAAACATTATGTCTCAGGGTATTTGGCATGTTGACAAGTTTCATAATTTTGCTTCTGTACAGCACCAGTCGATTGGATTATACATGAAAATGTTTTTGATGAGCTTAACTATTACAGTGGTGCCCTATTGTCATTATTCCCATGAGCCATCAGAGGTTGTATGCAACATCTAAAAAAAACGTATCTAATTCTCAAAGAAAAAAAATAAATAAATATTGGATCCCAATTAAAATGTTCATGATAAACGTTGTGATACGCATGAGGGTGGACTCCTCGCCCCCAACCCATTAACTTTGTTGCAACAGTATAGATCTTACCAAAACGTTATTCCCAGAAAAAATAAAAATGAAGACTGGTGGTACTCTTCACTAGTCTCAGCCCCAGTGAATTAGCATGAGAACTCACTTTGGCCAGTTAGACCTGCCAAATGCAAATGCATTACTATTAACCCTTACAGTGCTGCTGCAGTGTTACATCATATTCTCACTAAAACAAAAAATCCAGAAAGATGACATCAAGTCACTATTACACCATAAATCAACACCAATTTCATCATTAACTGTAAATTTGCAACTATCACTCACCCATTTCTTTTTTGACCCGGTTGTCAAGGCTGTAGGGTTTCAGTTTATCAGCGATGGCTCGATCACTCCCTAGGCGCACCAGGTTGATGTCACCACAGTTCCCTACGCACACAATCTTTAATCAATCTCTTATTAAAGTTATGGGAAAATATTTGCATAAGCCAAAGCTAAACATTTCAGGAACCCATGTTCGCATGCAAGAAAACTGTAAAAATAAATAAATGAATGACATTTGTGATGTCATTAAAGGAAAAATAAGTTCAGTAATCCATTTTCGAAAAGTGTTTTAGCATTTGGGGCTGTGATATATAATAGATACCAAAATTGAGCCTCATTCTTGCATTCATTTTTTTTGGGTTGGATTACTATGAAAGCATCTGAGTAAGATTCAAATAAATAAATACAAGCAAACTTAGTATATCAGAAACTCTTCCAAAATGTTTTGAAGTGGCTGAGCACTTACTGTCACATCCGTTTTTCAAGTAATAATCATATTTCACACAAAGTATGTCAGCACACTAGGAAAGTGCCTTGTACACCATGATCATCATATGAAATCACATTATTATTAGAATCACATATAGTGGAGCGCTTTAAAATTATGTATCTTTTTTTGCAAAAATGGTCGAAATGACATATTTGTGACGCTACAGAAAGAACAATTAGATGTGCACATCATTCAGGAAAATTGTTCCTGTATCTGGGGTTTACAAATATTGCAAAAACAGAATTTGAGCTTCATATCTGATTTACAGCCGACACGTTACCTTCTAAAAATGCAAAAAAAAAGCTCAAAATTCACTCAAATAAAAAAATGGGATTTTGGTGGGTTTGTTTTGTTTTCAATTATAACTATGAAACTAATTCGAGTTAGCAGAAATATTTGCATGTGTATGTAGGAACTTACATTAAAAAAAGTAAATTAAAATAAAATTCATGAGAATGATGACCTGGGAGGCACCTGATGATTTCACACAGGATGACTCATATATGTAAATTTATTATTATATTTAGTAGTACATAGATAAATACACTTTTATTCGAAATGAAGCATCTTGGTCAGTGTTGATCATGCTGAGAACGGGCTTCAATCACTGAGCAGTTGATCAATGCCTCATTTCAAGTGACACGTTTCCATAAATCACTCAATTACCGGGAAGTCCACAGCTGTATGTATGCATTACTCCTACCTCGAGCAGCTCGGATGTGCGCGCACTTCGCTTTGAAGGCATTTACGATTTTCTTCATCAGGCTGTCAACAGCAGCATTAGACTGAGCACAGACCAGAATTCTCTTTCTTCGAGGTTGCACACAGACATTCGCTGAGAGGCTTTCATCATACTAAAGTGTTAACATACACAACCAAATGAGAGGATCACTCTTCTATACACAGGCTTAAAGAGCAAACAGCACAATTAAGAGAAGGAGAAAATAAGAGAAATTAATTTTACCTCCGCCAAGTTTGTTTGTCAATGTCGGTTTGATATTTTTTTGGAGGCGTGGCGTATGGCCCAAGTAACCCTCCATTAGATGTTTGTGGTGATCTGGGTTAAATTCTGGATTCTGATTCTTTAGCATTATGAGATAGGACTACTTTTGAGAAATGTGGTATTACAGCAGGTCCAGCAGAGGTTCCTGTGTACTTTCTCTTTTTACTGCTTGGCGGAGGTTTACGCGGAGTACTTCTAGTCTATTGTGTTTCAAAAGAGACAAAACTAAAGTGAACATACAGAGAGGAGTCTGTCCAGAATGCCGACTATGACTTTGCTTTTTCCAGTCCCAGGTGGTCCATTTATTAACAAAATCTTGGGGGTATTTTCTGTCCTTTTCACCACTGCAACACCACTGCTTATTGCTTTAGCCTGGTCCTTGTTGTACTCCTACAAGGGAAAAAGTGTTTAAAATGAACAGGTCATGTTTCTCTACAAGTGTACACTAACAATTACCTAATTTACACACATACTCACTATTTTCAGCTCCACTGGATCAAGAATATGGTAAACTATGCAGCATCACACCAGATATTTTAACCTACCGGCCTTCATCACCTACTTACAGGCATATCGAGGTTCGGCAAGCCATCCAGGCAGGGTGCAAAGAACCTGATGTCCGGATTGAGAAATGGATATAGCATCTTGCTACTTTTCAGCCTGCACAGCGCTTTGAACTCCCGCAGGGTACTGACCAGGGAGCCAATCACTTCACAGCTTACGAGTTGGGTGTTAACAGGGGCCACATATCCACGTGTCTCAATAACAAGGTCCAATGTGGACATCTCACCTGTAAAAATCACAGTACAGTTCCGCAGAGCAATATATTTAGCCAAGCAGTCTATAGCTCGTTCACCAAAGTAATCCAATTTAAAATACAATTCCAAACAGATTTTATCTTAAATGTGTACCAATGTACTTCTTGAGAGACGGTCTTGATTTGCATACTTCGATAAGTAAACTTTGATGCTGTACACCATGAACATTGTGCTTACTTCTGCATTACGCAAATTTCAACAGGGGATTGCTGTCTCAAATCGAGGGCTGAATGTCTTGTACGTGCCAGAAATAGCATCGTTGTGTTGACGGGGAATGACAATGGAGCCATTTGACCACATAACCTGCCTCAACTTTTATTGGCTTGTACGCAGCTCTTTTTAAAATACATTTGGGGATTTGCTTATTTGTGACTCCTGTCACTTCAGCCAGTTTTCACAAAGGATTAAAGTCCTGCCCCTTCCATACTTGGCCAAGACGGTGCCTGCTTGTGGTGAAAAATAAGCAACGCCCACGCTAACATCATGACTGTTTTGATTAGATCAAAGTACTAATAGTGCTCTGTATGTTAACCTACTGCAGCGCGCACTCAAAATAGCAAGTGCACAAACTGAGACACTGCATAAAGGCTTTGCTTTTCATAAACCTAAAAACCATATAACGGCAGCTTACTATGGTTAAACATAAACTGGAAGGACCATCTGCCAATCATAGAGATACTGCACTACAGATTAACAGGTACACTTTTTAATAGTTAATTTAAATCGCCAAATACAAATTAGTACATAATTGTTCTGTAAATACAAGTACAGAGCAATAGTTCCAGCATAACTACCAAAATATTTCTATACCACAAAAATAACTTTAAATCATTTATAACACACCTCTCCCATTATTTAATACGTTGGATCGTGACACCCATCCAAAGTGGACACTGAGTTCAGGAGCATGTGGTTCATCGTTTACATAAGCACCGGTGTTATTGGGCAGCGAGAGTAACACAAGGTCATCTTCTCTGGGAAACAACTGCATACTCTCCTGCGCAGGATTAAGGCGTGCTACACAAAAAAAGTGAAATTAAATTGATTTACATACCATGTATATAACAATCAAAAAGAAAAACAGCACAAAAATAAAATGAAATCATATCCAGTACATATCACGGACAGCTAGAGGTCAATTGCTTCAGGTAATATTCACAGCAAACATCACAATGGAGGAAAACGTCATGCACATCAAACACTGAGCTGGATGGGCTTTGACACCAAAAGGCTACATAGAGTTCCACATTTGTCTGTTAATAACGGTAAAAGTCCGGCACTACATCAGGAACAAGCTCACAAAAACTGGATGGTCAATAAATGCTTTCGGGCCCAACTTTTTGAGTTGAGATTGATTGATTTTTGAGATTGAGAGGAACAATCTTCTACGGCGATCAACGGAGAACACACATTCACATCCCCAGTGGGAAGGCCGAAGTGACGTAAGCCAGGTGACGACTGGTATGATGTCACTTGGGTGTGACGTACATCAATAGGAGAACGAAGGACTCCTTGCTCAGAGCTGTGCATGACTGTTGGGGGTTTAATGACAATAGAACAGTTTGATTATTGCTAAGGGCAAGAACTGGAGCTAAGATTTAAAAACTTTTCTGAGAGGTGGATGCCCAATTCCTTTTGGAATGTCTCAATTTTTTTTCACCTGAAAATCATCAAAATTTCTTCGCATTTCTACAGCTGTAAATAAGCTCAGTAAAGCCTGCACTTCACTGTCTGACCCATGTTTTACCACTGGGATCTAAAAGCTAACATACGACCTGTTTACACAGCTTTTGGGGCTTCTAAACGTCACAGTTGCCAAACTTCAGTTGATCAGGTCAAGGCTCAGCAACATTACGTGGCAATAAAAAGTCAGCTGATGACCTGAATATACTGAATGACCAGGTTATCCAATCAACAGACTTCATCCCTGATGGCAAGAACATAAAATTAAGATGAAATGTCACAGAGTCCTGACCTTAATCCTACTGAAATGTTTGGGATGTGCTAGAGAAGACTTTATGGAGGGGTTCAATTTTCCTGTCATCAATTCAAAATGAACCCATCACTGGATGAAAATAAATGTTGTACTCTTGTTCATCATAACAATGCCATGGCAATCACATGCCGTAATCAAAGCTAAAGGCACTTCAACAAAATATTAGGCTGTGCATCTTTTTTTTTGGCTCAGCAGTGTATCTGAGAAAATTCTTTACAAGTAAGAAAACCTTCTTAGGCTTTGACAAATAGATGAAGGCACCTGTGAAACTGGCTCTGGCAATGCCATTGATGTAATCAATTTCCCCAAGCTTCAGATTAATTGTGATTCTCCTTTCATCAAGCCATTCATTGACCATCTAAAAGGAGGATGGGGGAAAAAAACTATTATAACACAATAAAAAAAAATAATTATGAAAAAATGAGCTTAGACTGAGTAAAGAAAATTTTCAGAATATCAGCATAAGTACTGAACAACAAACAAGTACTGATTTTTTTTTAGCAATTTGTCCTTTTGAGATTTGCATGAAATGTGCCTTTTTTAAACTTCCAATTCATTGAAATGTACACTCTGAGCTGGTGCAGCTTTAAGCAGTGCATAAAGAAACATAGTAAAAACTCACCTCCTCAAATGTATTAATAAGCAGAAGTGGATAGAGGATTTCAAAGTACTCCTGGTAGCTAGAGAACTTCAGTGGTACTTTCTTAAGAGGAAATGGACACAAGTCTTCAGGTGTCCCCCACAGTCTGTAGTTGCAAAACATGCTGTGCTCCCACTTTAAAATGGTCCGTTTCAGGTGGGATGTCTGAAACAAGTGCGAATTATTAAATCTATGATCTTGAGCTGCTGTTGGTGTTCGAGCTGCTACAGGTGCCTCTGGTCTGGGATAGGTCTTATAAGAAGGTACATGAGAAGCAGATCTTGCATTAGAAAGGGAGGAGGTTGAAACCTGGTTTGAAGAGTGCAGGATGGGTTTGGGCGGCAGAGGTTGGCGAAATTCATGCATGGACTTTGGAGGTGGAGGCGGCAGTGGCAGCGGCATTGCCGGTGGTGGTCGTGTAATCTTAGCCTTAGCAACATTAGCAGCAGGTACAGGGTTAGCTGGTTTTCCCATCTCTTTAGCCAAAGATGCATTGCGGGAGGTTACTGTATAAATTTTCGTTGTAGAAGGCTTTGCTTTTTTCTGACACTCGACAGGAATACTAGGTTTCGAGAACAAATGGCTACTTGAAGACATCTCATTAGAAGCATTAAGAGGTGATTTCTGGGGCGTGCCATCAAATAATGGCTTGGGCATAGATTGCACACTCGTGGCTCCTTCAGACAGATTTGACTGGTTGCCAGGGTCATTGTTTCCTCGTACACAGTCAATGATCAAGTTCTCACCATACTCGTCCTCCATTTGAGAGCATAACTCCATGTCCGTTGGCTCATTTTGTGTAAGGTATGTCCATTCATCATCCTCATCACCACCATTTTCACCCTTGGGTTCTCCACCTTCTGCCAAGGAACCATCTGCTTCTTTGTTTTGAAGGAAACTGAACTCTTTAATGTTCTCAATGGTCTCTGCTCTTTTGGAGTCATTTGACAAACTGGGACTGACATGACTGGTACCCATTTTACTCTCCATCCTTAGGTCAGGATCAGGCTGAGAGCAAGGAAGGAAGTAATCATCCTCCTCCTCCTCATCATCATCTGGTTCCTTCACAGCTTCAGTTGGAGGTTTTGATTTGGGTAGGACAGGACATTTTTTTGATTTGGCAACAACAGCGGCAGCTGGCGTGGACTTCTGGCACCTCTCACGGCTTTGCCTAATGAACTGCATTTCCTGTGATGCAAGCAACTTTTTCTTTATGACAACCTTCTGTTGCTGAACTCTTTTTGACTTCTGTTGTGGCTCAACATGCACATTTTGGCCATATGACCGAAGTTCACCCAAGCAGTCCAAGGAACGCTGTGAAAGTTCAAAAGCTTTCCTTTCCTTCTTTTTCAATCCCAGAAGCTCTGCTTTAGACTCTGGTTCAACACGTTTACGAACCTTTTTTGGTGGAACTATAGCAGGGGTGGGCCTTGAGGGAATAAGAGGTGATGCGGCAGAGCCTCTGGAAGGGGCAGTAGTAGGTGACAGAACTGAGGATGGAGGCAGCACTGTGGAAGAACATGGTTTCACAGGGTTTTGAGATATGGTGTTATGGGACCTGCGATGCTTCTTGATTTTTTGGCTCAAGGGTTCAATAAAAAGAGGTTTTCTGTTTAAACATTGATTAACTTTCTGGTCAGTCAGGCCAGTTTTAGGTTTGGGTGGAACAAAAACAATTAAAGGTTTGGGTGGAACAAAAACACATTTCTCAGAGGAATTTGTTTTCGGTGGTATTTGTATTCTTGATGCAACTGGTTCCTGTTGCTGTTGCTGTTTAGAGATCTGTGCCTCCACTTGCAGACATGCTTCCTCAATGTCTTGATCGGAGACAGGCTGAGTCTGTATAAGATCCAAAGCATTGTGAGTAGTGTTTTCTTTGGAATTATTTCCAAGCTTGGGCTTTTTGTTGTCATTGGAGATGTTGACGTGTGGCTCATTCCAAGCAGATACCACATTTTCCTGGGTTTCAAACTCAAATACTTGTGATTCACTCAAATCATGATAATCACGACATGGGCTCTTATTCAAATCAAGGTCCAAAAAGGGATCACGCTTTTCCTTGTTGTCTAATGGCTTTTTGTCATTTGAAGAAACATCCGAAATTGTGATTCTGCTACTCTCACAGATTTCTTTTGCGCTGCTAGACAGATGTACTGAAGCTTGTTTGGAATTCATTGAATCCTTTTCACTGGAACTGAGAAACCTTTTCAGACGATGCCTTCGGACACTAAGTGGCTCATCATCATCATCATCCTCCTCCACCTCCATTTTCCTTTTAGATGATGTGCTAAGCCTGGCAGCATCTGGGGTCTTAGACTGCGAGGTTGAAGGTTGAGGGCTTCCACTTGATTCAGCTCCAACCTCTTTCAAGCCACTGCATTTACCTTGTTCATCCTCAGTTCCCGATTGCCTTTTAGCAATGGCTTGTATCCTGGAAAGATTCTGCTCATCCTTCAACTTGGACATGATTTCCTTCATTTTCCCCACGTCTGGTTTAATACAATTCACATCAAAAGGAGGTTTGAATTCTGTAAATGCTGTTGAGGTGCTTGGCTCTTGCTTTATTTCCTTATGGCCATCACAGGAACTTTGACATTCCCCATAATCCTGCAGTTGTTCATCTTTATTATAATTGATGGCACTTTGAGTATTACTTGTACCAACCATTGCATTTTTGACTTCTAGCTGCTGCAGAGGAGGGGTCAATGAGCAATGTGGGTAGGAAATGACATTTTCTGAGGACTCGGATGGTGGTGTTGGTGGATTACATGACATAACGTCATTTGAAACTGCAGGCCTTTCTGATATTGTTTTTATAGCCTTGAGTAAGCATTTCTTAAGAGTTTCACTATCTGTTTTTGAAAGATTCCACCCACAGGCAGAGCCACCCCGCAGGTGTTTGATAATCTGGTTCAGAAAATCTTTAGACTCTGGATCAGTTCCTGTTCGCTCCCATTCTTTCAACAAAGAGCGAATTAACCCCAAGCAGGCTTGACTCATTCCCCAGACATCAACTTCTCCTCGAATTCTGGTATTAGAAATACCAGAAAGAGTAGCACACTGCAGCACTATGTCCAGCCATATGTGTGTAAAGTAAGACAGTGTCTCCATGCACCCTTTACTTAACTGCAGTTCAATTATATCAACAAGGATGCGGATAAAGAACTCTGTGACTTTGTCGCAGGTGTGTGTCCGTCCAGACAGCACGTCCTTGTTGATATTGTTATCCAAATAGTGGAAAACTTCACCAATGCAGATGCTATTAAGCACAGTCGCCTCCATAATAGAGCGAACGAAGGGAATGAACCAAAGAAATGTGCTACCATATACACGCATGCCTTTGCCCATTTCAGACTGCAAGACATTAACTAGGGAGCTCATTTCTTCAAAAATTGCAGTTCCACTGGTGTCACTTTTGCTGGATGAACAGTATGATGACTACAGGTCACAGCATACATGGAACAGAAAAAGTATTAAAACATGTTACGACTTCCTCCCCACAAATAAACAAAATTAGTAAATAATGGTGCAAAAATATTTAACACATTTCCCACCAGCACTAAAAAAAAAAAAAAAAAGTAACTAGCCAACAGCAGCATTTTTGGCCATTTTCACCAAATTTCAAAGTTTATTCTTGGAGATTTGATAAACACATGGCCAGTAGCTCCATCTACTGGGTGACAGCCATAAGTATGATTGCTGGGAAATTTTGCCACTGGCAGAGAATGTGTTAATTTAAGTGTGGTATGCAATTAAGAAATAATTTTCTTACTCTACTTCTTCGTTCCGGAGCATAACAGTCATACACAATTTGACTGCAGGATAATGGGTCGTTATGACTCTCAGGCTCCACTTTTACTCTCATTCTGATTACAGTGAAAGACGAAAAAGGTTTTAGAATTAAAAAAGTTAATTAGAAAAAAAACAGCTTTGTAGAATTACATGTACATAACAATCCGGGTAAAATTACAAAATGTGTATTCAACTTGAAATTTCCTTGACTGCAGTATTAGTTTTATTTGATTACAGATTGATTATAGCGCCAGAGAGCGGCATCGTACCCTGAGGTTTTCTGTCGGACATTCTCAATTTCATCTTTGTAGCTATCAGCTTTAGTAATGGCCCGGAAAGCATCCAGTGGTTCTATTTGACCCCAGATATTTGAGCCCAGTCGGTCTAGAATGACCAAGAAACAGTGCAGAGCTGGCCAGAAGGGATCCGAACCCTGGTCATCATCTAAAATCAAAAAATGTGAAAAGGGAAATATTAAAATTATAATCCAGGTTTTGGAAAATTTAATAATAAAAGACCTTTCATTATAAGCGTTCTCCTAGCTCATCAGTACTTTTCTATATTTTCTGCTGATTGCTAGCAAATATTGTTGTGAAGTCATAATTTCAGCTTTTTCCAAATTTATACATTTCATAACTCATGAAAAAGCAAAAACATACAGTGAAGCTTTGGGTTACCAGAAGCAATGAACACACTGCTCCAGGAGTTTTAATAATTGTTGCCCAGCCCTATGGGGAATGTAACCCCAAAAGTTGCTTAGCATCATCATGTAAAGCTATTGGTAGCATAAAGTTGCTCTAAATGGTAATAAATACAACAAAAATATGTACAATAGAATTACTATTAATTCTATAATAGTTTTACTATTATAATAGAATTACTATTAATTCTAAAGAGTTATTCTACTAATAACTATATTCCTTCATGTTTACAAAAAATGTGGTTAGTGTAGTTAGATAAAGGTGGGACAAACATTCTACAGCTATATTTAATAACTAGCTAAAAATATGACTAAATCACATGAAGGTTAGTCATGTGTTTCGGTCAAGAAAATAACATGTCGCAGTAAATTTGTGAAAGCCTGAGCTTCATTCATGTGATTAGCATAATAGTTAAATACACACTCACAGTGAAACAGTTAAATACACACTCAGTTTGTTCTAAATTTTAACGAGTATGGAGTCAGTAAAAACCAAAGTAGCATTGAGTTAGTTTGTTAAGTTACTTCAGCTTAGTTTGTTAAATGTTATGCTTAGCTCTGTTATCAGTACAAGACTTTAAGAGAGGTGAAACAAATGCAGTGCGAGTTGTAATTTTTTTTTTAAAGCTGAAAATCAGAACTGTGCATTTGTTTTCCAAAAACGAAGCAAACTGAATTATCAGCTCAAACAGATCCTAATCCACACCAAAAGCTCGTGTGAAAGCACCCGAAATTTAACATTAGTAGATCAACTGCAAAACTGGCCACTACCATCTTCACCTTTTTTCTTTTAATTTATATACACCAATTTGCCCTATTTAAGAAAATCAGCATCTATTCATAAAAACACCCTGCCACAGGGGTCCAGACGCTCCTGCCAGAAGGACCGTCCTTAATATGCTTTTTATAGAAAAATTTCACCAAGTTGACTGCTGTGACCTTGAAACAAGGTCAAGCGGACCCATATACGCTCCCCATCTAGACCTCCTTGAAGAGAATTCATTTGCCAAATTTGGTGCTCCTATACCATTTCCATCGGGAGTTATTGCACCAACATGCCTTGACAAGCCGAATATTGAAAAAGTGACCCTGAAACAAGGTCAAGGTGACCCATACACATTCCCACCCTATTCACCCCTGAGGTGGCCCCCATATACCAAATTTGGTGATTATCATTTCTTTCCAAAGTTATTGCACTAAAGTCATACGACTGAAAGGACGGAACCCATTTCTACAGCTCCTGCTTAACTCAGGTTCGCTGATTGGGGGAATAAAGAGTACATTAAAGACACAGAATGAATGAGTGGCACTTTGGTTGTTTCATCAACATTCCTAAAAAATACCAATAATACGGCGTGAGAGTGTGTTTTACCTTTATTACAGTCACTCATGGTATTGATAATGCACTGAGGAATGCTGGACTGTCCTGCTGGCCCCATTAACAAAGAGTCCATGGCCTGTGAATCGAGCTGCATCAGCAACATACAGATACCTTAAAAAATAAATATATTAAAAAAAGATTTTTTATAAAAATGTAAAAAAAAAAAAATTGCTCGACCTAAGATTTATCAAACAGGTTTTTGTTTTTTTGTTTTTTAATAAAATCCACCACTCACAAAATCACTAATGTGCATTACATACACACAAATTAAATTTTAAATCTAAATGGACCACCATTAGGAAATGATTATATGGCGTATCCAGTGGTCACAAATATCTGCCAATCAGAAAAAAAATAAAGTACACAGCACCCCCTGCTGGGCCTGCTGTAATACCACACTTCCAAAAAAAAGATAAACAAACCATCTACTAATAAGAAACCTTATTATGGAAAATTATTTTATTTGATAGGATACTACTACTTTTCCAATATAACAAAATTATAGTGGGAACCTAATTAATTTAGTTTTTTTTAACATTGCAAAGGGGGAAATGATGCTTGGGGAACGAAGGTTAATACATCTGGTCTGATCAGAAGAAGAGGTATAATAAAAATTTTTTTAAATAAATAATTAAATAACAAACAGATCCACTATCAACAGCAGTTGCTACCAACACTTAAAAAAAGGAACAAAAAGCATACCAAGCCAGTAACTCTTCTTATTTTTGCAGTCATACAGGTGTGGAGGTAACATCTGGAGCTTGCCAGAGAAGTACGAGTCATCTGTGTTTATAAAGTCCACTGTAATTCCTAATTCAATGACATAGAACATGCAGGAGAAAACTTCCTGAAGATCATAATAGCCATCTCTGTCCACCCTACCCAGCAACTTGGCAGTATTTAGTGCCCAGCGACGCACCTAGAGAGAACAAAAAATATATATTTTTTTTTTAATAAATAATGAATACATTTTAACTAATGGTGTCACATCTGCCTCACAGCACGAAGGTCCTGGGTTTGAGTCCCCAGCCCAGACAGGGCTTTTCTGTGTGGCGTTTGCATGTTCTCCCTGTGCTTGTGCGGGTTTCCTCTGGGTACGGTTATTTCCCAGATGTCCAAAGACATGCGCATTAGGCTAACTGGCTATTTCAAACTGCCCCAAGGTGCGAGTGTGAATGGTTGTCCACGTGTTGGCCCTGCGATGGACTGGTGAGCTCTTCATGATGTACCCCTCCTTTGCCTGGCGTGAGCCAAGATAGACTCCGGCCTCCTGGTTGGATTAAGCGGCTTGGCAAATGAATATATGAAAGTTGTAAGTAGCTATAATGTGGACAAAATCACCACACCCATACTTGCTTGTTCCAATACCCTGATTCAAAACCATGGGTATAAAAATGGTACATGGGTGTTTTACTTAAAAAAGACGGCTGTGGGGATTCATGGCTATTATGTATTAGTATGCTTCATGACTTTATGGATATTACATTACCACACCCATCCGAGGCTAGGAGCCCAAAAGATAAATACTGTCCATACTTTTAGGGAGGAAGGGGTGCCATACTCTCTCTCTCTCTCTCCTGTCAATTACATGTGATGCTATTCACTCCTGTGCATCTCTGAGAAAACACAGACATTCATTCATTTTCTAAGCTGCTTAATCCTAATTAGGGAGGCCTGCACGTATCTCAGCCAACTCTGGGATACACCCTGAACAGCTCGCCAGACCATTGCAGGGCAAACACACATACTACCATTCACACGTGGGGCAATGTGGAACAGCCAATTAGCCTACTGTGCATGTTTTGGGACTGTGGGAGGAAGCCGGAGTACCCGGAGGACATGCAAACAAATTTTGTTGCCAGTAGCTACTAATCAAAATTTAACCAATTAGCTGTTACAGCCCCAAAATTAACATTTAATATAAACTACACATACATCATGTAGTCCAGACCATGTTCCTTATAGAAAAACATGGTGTGCATAGAATGCCACAAGAAAAAGGAGAAAAAAAAAAAAAAGAAAAAAAAAACCAGCTAAATTAGCACAAAGACTAGCTAATAATAATAATCAGAATTACATTTGGACATACCATTTCGTTTGGGTGCACCATTAGCAGGTACGTTCCCTGACACGGGTCCTCAACTAATAGAGGTTTGTTCATATCCTCCATTTTACACAACACTTTCACCACCATTTCACCTGGAAAAGAGAAAAGGAGAGAAAAAACACAATTAGGAAAAAACTGAAACATCAATGATAAATGACAAGCATTTCTCTTTGTCAGTTGCCACCAATTGATGTTCATTAACTATACGGAGTAATGGTTCAATTTTAGCACTGTTTTCAGTCAAAGTTTTATGCCATAGTACAGTTACATTCCTACCATCACAGAATACCCATCAGGTTTCCGTGCAGCACAATGCTAAACCAATCACCCCAAACTTGAAGCTGAGATATAGCCCTGCCCTTAGTTAAAGTAACTATAGGAATGGGCTCAGTCAGCTCCCGGGTGGCACATCAACAAGGTACCCTGGAGATCACAGCCATCCGTGAATGAAACTAATATGTAAGATTGCCCCCAAATACGCATGCGCAGCGGTTAGAAACTTCTACGGGTGGCAGAACTGTACGTCACAGAGGGGGCATGTGCATGCTTACATCCCTCCCTGGTTGGTGGTGGTCTTTGATTGGGAAGGGTGGGAATTAGATATGACCAAAATTGGGGAGAAATGGGGGGGGGGGGGGGGGGTCCCCCGTCCATCACACTTTAGTTTCCAGACATTTACTTGCTGCGTGCTAAAGCTGGAACTTTCAAACTTGGTATGCTGGCTCACTATGATGAGTGCTAGGATGATTTTGGGTGCGAGTGACCTTGACTTACTGTTTAAGGTCACAGAGGCAAGTGTGTATATTAGGTTTCTGGACATTTACTTGCCACGTTCTGAAGCTGTGGTTTTCAAACTTACCATGCTTGTTCTATATTGGTATATAATGAAATGGTCCTTTCAGCGGGAGCGTCTGGACTGCTGTGGTCAATTTTTACAATTTGCATCCAATTCCATTTTTTTAAAGCAAGGATATTGTTAAAAATATTTGTTTAAACAAAATGAATAGAGAAATGTTACCAATTTTAACCATGAAGGAAGCAGGTCAAGTAGCTGTGAATACTCTGAGCTAATGGCGTCTGCATTGCTGTACAGCTAACCCATTCAGAATTTACTATATGCTACATGGAAACATAAGTGAATTGCACTCTAACAGTTCAAAACTTAAAATTTTGCTGCATACATGTATGTAGAAAAAGTGCATTAAAGCTAAATGATGATTTATTATTCAATTTTAAAGATTGATAATGATGCCGCCTGCTCCAACAATACTCAAGGTAATGTCCTTAATTCCCAGATAGCAGACCAATCAGATTGTGCCTTTCCATGTAGTGTATAGTAATACAACTTAATCATTTAGTAGAAACTTACAGAGTTCCTCGTGGCACAGCAAGTAAGGGTATTTCAGTACTTCCATGAGTGGGAATTTTAGCCGGTTGTGAAATTCTTCTGGTGAATACGAGGGGACGGGCTGCTCTAGGCCATCGTCAACAACGAACAGGTCATAGTCGTCCAGACTGACCTCCAACATTTCCCGGAAAACTTCAAGCAGCCGAGCCGTCTCCAATTCCCACAGACGCTGGGACAGAAAACGAAAAGGTCTTGAGAGTGTAAACAATTTTTAATTGTAATGAAAACTAGGTGTGCATTCTACAACTTTGTGAGAACTTGAGTTTAGGATCGTGTAGCTTAGTTCATATGCAATCACATCTACATGACATCCTGGAGTGATGCCAATATTTGCTTCTCTGTAATGTTATTACTGGTTGTTCAGCCATGACAGTTATTTTCCTCTTTGTTCCCTGAGAAGCTTATCTGATAATTCTATTCCTGTCCAAGTTGATTGCTAGACTGCTGCATGTATTCACCTAGTGCACAGCTCCACTATATAAAAAAATAAAAAAAAAAACATTACAGTATACAGACAAGTTGAAATGATGATTACAAGCTGAATTATTAAGGCCACATGAAAATAACCAGTGCTTGTCCTCATGAGTCCTAGTAAACAAACACTGAGTGGATCAGAGTATAAGTGTGTGGAGATTCTTGTCATAGATACACAGAGTATGGAATTAGAGGAAATATTGATAACCAAGTCAAGTAGGCCTGACAAGGTAACGTTATTAGATTACATACTTGAAAAGAAACTATCACGATTAACAATAGTATTGTCATAGCACCCTATCCTCTTATAGCTGGCTGCAACAAAACATGGCTGGCTATTAGTTAAAAAGTTAAAAACATGTATAGGAAATATAACTTTGCTGCATACACAAATTTGCACATACTCTAAATAAATGTAAAAACAAACCCTGTAATGAATTTATGTATGTCAGACCTCGGAGACCTCTCTGAACGGACATGCGCCGGGTAAAAGTGAAGTCCCTTGTTTTTTACCAGGCTGTCTCTTAGTTCATGCCCAATAGTTCACTAATTCCTTACAACACTTAGTCAAAACAAAAAAAGATCTCAATGCAGCAGATGAGGAGAAGCAAGATTCCTTTTTATTCAGAGTTAGTCAATCACATACAACTCTGAGAGAGCAGCTGGTCTCTAAGGTCTGATCTGATCAGCAGCATCAGCCATCAGCATCCAAATCAGAATCAGCAAAAAACCCCTCTGAAGCCATTACCACTTGGCTCGTGCTAATCCCGACCTTCAGGATTTTCTGGAGTTCCTATCTGCCACCTGGTCCTTATCTAGGTCTCCTGGGTTTCAGTCCAGGTCCACCCTTCACACTTCCCAGCCTTCAGCTGTTACCCATGATCAGTTTACCCAAACTCAACCTGAAACCAAAGACCAATCCACCCAGGTCTACTTTTGGCATTGCCAGGATTGTCCATCTATTAATTCTCCATCAAATTCTTCCTCAGGCTCTCCTTTTCTCCCTTTACGTTCACCTGAGTGTTCTTCTCCAGAGCCCTCCCCTCCTGCCTCTCCAATGGAATATTACCCGGATTCTCCCATCTTTGAATCTCCCACTGACTCTTCTACATCCCCTGTGGATCCAGAGCTTCCTTCTTCTTCTACTGGTTTTCCTGTTCCATAATTCCTGTAGACAGGCTGACTGATCTGTAATCTTTAATAAATTTCCTGTGACCTCTTTTCCCCCAGTCTGAATGTGGTTATTTCATTAGCACACTAGGGTCAATGGTTCTATATGATTATGTGCCTATTATGTTAAATTATATATTTGTTATCTGCACTGTACTCTAGAATGCTATAAAGAGTACAACCATGTATAGTTTCGGCAGTGAGCATATTAAAAAAGTTAACTTTAGATATAGCAACAGCGATAATACAGGATAACTAAGGCTGTATTAGGTTCTGACTGTTAGAGGGGCAATTTGAGAATTACTATGCGTAATGTACATATTCATCCACATTTTTGATAGTTTTAAATACATTTGGAATTTGGAGAAGAAACTTGCATGCTTCAAAAAGTTATTGAAATGATCATGCATAAGTCATGGAAGTGAGACTATCTGTTTGCTTTTATGCACAAAGCTATTTAAAAATCAAGGCGACATAGATATACACAAAAGCGGCCAGAGATGCCGGCATCTTAATAAAGACTATTCCACTTTTTGGAGCAAGTTGAGACACAGCATTTAACACCCATCGGAATGGCAGATTTTAGTCTTTAATAATATGGCGGCCACCAAAGGCACATTATGTGAGGGTCTTGTGTATATATCTATGATCAGAGGTGATAATATGCTATGGATTTATATCAGATGAGGCTGATAAGCATATGAAACTTTTATATATTCACTTAGACACTGACCACTGGGAAGTCAAAGGCTGCATATGATTTATGCCGTTTTCCTTAACAACATTTTTTAACTTGGGCGTGTGTGTAACAAGTAACATGAAATTGATAAGAGCGGGTACTCCCTAAACAACCTCAGGATAAGCTACGACTACGAAGTTCAGGTCCTTACTTCACCTCATGTAACTAATCATGCAGGTACAGATCTCTCCAAACCCAACCTTGCTGCTCTGGTTTGTAATTTTTTTAATAAAACACTTTTGCTTCGTGGCCAGTGTCAGAGCAATTTTACAAAATTTCCACAACAGGCAATAAAGGTTATGAACAAAACTACTAATAAGCATCTGTTACTCAAATTATTAATTTCATATGCAAATATGCTTACCTGTAATTCAGCTGAGGAAATAAAGTAGACCTTGAATTCTGTTGTGTATGTGTGGTACTGGCCTCACCGCAAAAAGGTCCTGGGTTTGAGTCCTGGCCTCGGGTTTCTGTGTGGGGTATGCATGTTCTCCTCGTGCTTGCGTGGGTTTCTGCCAGGTACAATGGTTTCCTCCCACAGTCCAAAAGACATGCACACTAGGCTAATTGGCTGTTCTAAATCTTGCCCCTAGGTGCGAATGTGAAATGTTATGTGCGTTGGCCCTGTGACAGTTTAGTGAGCTGTTCCGGGTGTACCCTACCGTCGCCCAGTGTCTGCTGAAATAGGCTCTGGCCTCCCCACAACCTTAACAGTAGGAATAGGCAGTTTGGCAAATGACTGCATGCATTAGTGTGAGCAAGTGATGATTCATTCTGTTGATTCAGCTCAATGAAGAGAGTTATTTCTCCTCATAGAATTAGGCGTATCTAAAATAAATTGATATAATCTGCAGCTAAGATCTAGGTTAAGCCTAGGTCCAATGCAGCCATAACCATTAGCTAAAGCGCATATTCCTAAGGGCACAGGGGAAGGTAGAGCAACGAGAAGAGGCATTCAGCCTGGACAGCACCTTGAGCAGCCTGGCAGCCGCCCAGATAAACATCATATCACACAGCCCTAAACATATGTAATGCTGATCTGCCATGGAGTGAAATTTGCAAGTATATCGTGCACGCTAAGTTCACGCTTGCGGCGTAGATGCTAGGAGCACTGTAGCTCTTTTGCATGCTCACTTTTTCTGATGTAAATGATTGGAGTTCTCTAGTACGTCTAATAAGCTAGGGCTTAAATACATTTTGAAGAAATTTCATCAACACAGACGCGTCTAAAAGCTCACAAAATTTCTCTACCAATCCTAGCACAGCTCTTTACAATGCGGTAACCCACCAGTCAGTGTGTGTGTACTTAATGCAGCATGTGGCTACTTTCTCAGGATCGGTGTGAACATTGCAGCAGTGTGGAAACCCACCCTCTTGTTCTGCGTGGAGACTCACTTATTTGCTCACACTTGCTTATTTTCTCAGGGTTCGTACCCTGTGCAGCGTGGAGGCCTGCTTGTGGGCCATGTGTGCACCATGTGTACTGTGAACAGTGAAGCCTCTCTGGCTTGCTCTGTGTTCATACCTTGTGCAATGCAGGGACCCTCTCTCTTGCACGGTGATACTCCACCACACACTCCAGGCAATATACAAAGTCATTATTAGCTTCCTTTATTTCTTGCTGCGTCAGGCCATCGGTGCAGTAGCTCGTTAGAAACTCTGCGACAGCCGCTTCGTTTTTAGCCGCCGCTCTACACCACTGGCACGTCTCCATAACTGTCTAAAAAAACACATTAAAATAATGTACAAATAAAAATCTACAAACTGGTATCATAAAACTGTCAGCTAATAAAACTACAGAGCTCAACATAACCACTTGCCTGCTGGCCTGAAGCCAGTAAATATTCAAGTGGACACACACAGAAAATAATAATTAATAAAAATAATAATAATAAAATTAAAAATAAATGAATAAATTACAGGAGACCCGTTTGGGCCACCACATTTTCAGTGAGCTGGAGGTCTGACAGAACCTTGTAGCTGATGCTGTGCAAGTTCATACATTTCAATAGGGCATGTAAGATAAGAATTTCATTTATAACCTGATGCAGTACATTCTTAATCTAATGATTGCTTTAGGTATAATCCCCCTTCCCATGATCATAACTTGTGAACACGGGTTGGCACGATTAACTTGATCACCACAAGTCATGTAAACCAGTCAAAAGAACGCTCTCAACTTAGTATTCTGTGCTTTTGGTAAAAAAAATCGTGAGGTTCCAAGACTCCCAGCTTTCATCTCAACACAGCATGGACATCACCCTGTGTTTCCAAATCCCAACCGGTCCTCAACTTCTGTTTCACATTTCTACATGTATACAGAGCGCCACAATATATACACACAATTGGGGCAGTGATGGCGTGTGAGTGAACCAGGAATCGGCTCACCTGTATAGCTTCACAAACTACACCATGATCAGCTGAATGTGATGCACCAAACATGGAAATCAATACCGATGCCAGCATTCCAGCAAAAGCAAACTGTAGTTTGTTGCCCAACCGTGTCCACAAAACTCACGGGCTGGTGGCCCGACTTGGTCCATGACATTTCATGCCACTGACCTATGAAATCCTGGGGAAACTATAATCAATGTGAGGTGACCTATACTAATAGATCAGAACCATAATGGGCTCTAGTAACACTACAGGGAGGGATCTGCAGTTTTCTTCTTCTCATTATTTCTCAAAAATAATTTTGAGTCAGGTGCAGCATTAAAATAAAAGTAATCAAGTGAAGATGAGGTTCATCCATTTTGCTCCTCTTATTTGAGGTCAGGTCACAGAAGCAATGGGCCCTTCATAAGCGCCTCTCTTCCATATTTCTCTTCATTGTAATTTGCTTCTGTGGACTGACCAGACGTCCTGATCTAATGGTCCTGCATTCTCTCGCTCTCTTCCGACCCACCTTATTCAACCGTTCGACTATGAGTATCTCCTTCTCTTTTATAGTTTTCTTCAGTACGCTGTTTTATCATTTTTCTAAGTACTTTGTTCTGTAAGCAAGCATTATTGTCCTCTTCTAGGCATTTTTACTCTAAGATTTTGTTCTCATATTTGCAGTTCTGTATCTTCTCTAGTCTTTTTAGTGCTCCAGCTCTATTTTACAATTATGCATTCCATGCCCTTATGTGTACCGTGTTATGTTCTTGGTTGTTCTGGCCTGTTCTGTTTTACATGTCCGTAAGTGTCGGTCCCAATTTGATTGCGAAGCTCTTGTCCTGATTAACCTCTCCATGACCCGCCTTTGTTTCCCTTTAATCCACAGCCCCATCAGCCCATCGTATCCGGTCCAGGAGAAGGAGATTTACTCCATGCCGTCATCGCCACTACCATTTGGCCCGTGTTAATCCTGGTATCTTAGAGTTTCTATCTGCAGTCTGGTTCTCATCTAGGTTTTCGGGGTTTCACCCCAGGTCCACTCCTCATACTTCTCAGCCTTCAGTTGCTACCCACGATCGATCTACTCAAACTCCACCTGACACCCAAGATCAGTCTACCCAGGTTCACCACTGGCATTTTTCCCCACAGTCAAGTTCTTTTCCAAGTTCTTCAATGGAGTATTACCCTGATTGTCTCGATTTTCTCCCTTCTCCCACCTATTCACCTACCGGAGCCTCCTTCTCCTAATACGGATCCTATTCCCATAATTCCTTGGACAGGCTGGCTGATCTGTAACCTTAAATAAATTTACTATTACGATGTTTGTCTCCGAGTGTGGATATTTCACTGATACACTTGAGGACAATGGATCCATATAATTAAGCATTAATCTACATAGTTCACCCATCACTATCTGTGATCTTTGTGTTAATCAATTAAAGAATATCATATTTTAATGTTAAATCAAACAGAATATATTGCCTTAAATGCTAATTAAAGCGTGGTATAGTACCTCAAAGCTTAAATCACACAGGATACATGTTTTCTTCCGACACTGAGCCCAGAGACCCTGAGAAGCAAAATCATTTTAGCCGCGACCTCATTCTTTGGGTCTCATGACCAAAGGTGAGGGTTGGAACTTAGATGGACAGGTCTTTCAACTCGGCTCCCTCTTCACCATAACAGACCAGGACAGTGCCCTCATCACTGCTGATACAGCAAAGACTCGTTGGTCCATCTCCTGCTTCACATCTGAGATACTGAAACTCCTCTGCTTTAAAGGACATGTCTTAAGCGTTTTATTTACCACGATTACGAGCATAAAGTGATAATGCTAGTACTAGAGTGCACCCGGGTTGTATTGCACTCACACTGCCCCCCCCTTAACCTTCCCGCTCTCCGAATGCTTCCGAAAATGCTCTCTTCGGCATTTTCCGCCGAAACTGACTGCTGACGTCACTTACAGAAAGCACTTCAGTGCAGAAGTCATTCATTCGAAATGGTGACATCTTGCGTTGTTAGCGGGTGCAGAAATAGCTACTCAGGAGAACAGTTACAACCCACAACGAGTTGTCTCTCTCCGTCAGTGGCCGACCGACCCAGTAAAATCCACGAAGTGGAAACGATTTGTGGAATCCACGAAGAAATGCAGTACCCAGTATTCGCCCCGTGAAGACCGACCCACGCACAGCCCAAGGTGCCTGTAGTGAGAGACGGAGAACGACCATGACTAAGCTGAATTTTAGAAGGGTGCGTTTACTTTTAATTATGTATAGCTCAGCTTAATTGGCCCTCATACCAGTAGTAGATACATGTATATACACACACACACACACACACATTACATGTACTAATACTATTACTAGTACAGTACTAATATAGCCTCTGGTTTTGCCATGTTTGTAGGACTAATTAATAAATAACGCTAACATTAGATGCTTGTGATTAATTCCGGACAGAACATAGAAATAATAATTCTTAAATTTCGAACCAAATTAATTCTTAGTAAGTTCCACGTTACTAGCAACAGCAGCCTGTGGAGGGGCTACCGGTTCGAACCGATAAGGCTCTACAACCGGAGCCTGCAAATTGTTTAATCCCCGATCGACACAGTCATCACTGTCCGATGTAAGTAAGTTGGGGGCTGAATAATTGTTTAAGTCCTCACTCCCATCACTAAAAGACTCGTCCGAAGGGAATGGAGAAGCTTCTCGATCACTGGCGGCCATCTTACTGTAGCGAAGCTAGTCTGTTGTTTTCTGGAATCTACGTCACGTGACCAACTTCGGCTCCGATGACAGCGTACTCAGGAATGTTCGGAAAACACTGAAGTTTCTCAGCTGACTTTAATAACCACAGTGTGTATTGGTCAAAAAAAGCCGTGGATTTAATTATATACGCCAACCAAACAATTTACATGACTTTGCATTGTTAATTAAGACGTGTCCTTTAAGCAAAGGCTCATCCCCGACTCGGAGGGAGCAATCCAACTTTATTCTGTTGGGAACCATGGCATCAGATTTGGAGGAGCTGACTCATTCCAGCTGCTTCACACCAAGCTGCCTCAGGGTACTCTGGTTTCCTCCCATAGTCCAAAAACCATGCACAGTAGGCTAACTGAATGTTCCAAAAACTTCCTAGGTGCGAGTGTAAATGGTTGTAAGTGTGCTGTCCCTGCAATGGCCTGGTGAGCTGTTTAGGGTGTCCCCCTCCTTTACCA
This sequence comes from Neosilurus mollespiculum, assembly GCA_030014195.1. Classification (NCBI taxonomy): domain Eukaryota; kingdom Metazoa; phylum Chordata; class Actinopteri; order Siluriformes; family Plotosidae; genus Neosilurus; species Neosilurus mollespiculum. Next base: position 20,038,586 of record JAQMYF010000026.1, on the reverse strand, counting down.
GGAGTCGACTGAGATAGGTGCCAGCCTCCCTGTGACCCTAATTAGGATTAAGTGGCATAGAAATTTTGGTTTTAAGTCAGAGGCTGAAATTTCGGAATTAGAAACGAGAAAACCTCTTGAATGCATATCAAATAACCACCAAACAGGGGAAAATTGCAATCATCCCATTCTTGTGTAGTATATACGAACAGGATAAGTGTATGAGCTGGGCTTTTGATGTAGGAATCATATTCAGATCTTGAGTACATGGTTTCCTTACAGTTAATGTTTTGAGGACTCCAGTATTTGTGGCAGTCAGTAAACTGTATTTTCACTGTCATTAGTCATCAATTCAATCTCACTGCTTGACAGCTGAGCACAGTTTAACTCCTTAACCCGCTTCGTATCGCTCACTAAAATTACACCCATCATAGTTTCTTGTAATTGATTTTCACTGACGTTACTTGTAGTTTCACTACATTCCCTTTATAGATGTGACCAGCCCTAGGATTGAAGGGTGAGGCAAGCTATTTAAATAAAAGAAAACGAAAGGAGACGAGAGGGATCGAGAAAAACAAATAAAGAAAAGACAGTTACCACTGCCAAGGATGTTCGGTTTTCCCTCAGTTTTAGTGTCTTTATTAGCAGGAAGATGCAGAAAAGTTATATGAATATTATCATTCGATGTATTCCAGAGGTGGGGCTTTGGACAAGGAAGACTTCGTTAGATTTTGGAGATGATCCGGACCAAATTCTTGATTGAGGAACTTTTTGTACGATTTTTTTAACGTTATGAAACACATACTTTCCTTCATCCATCTTCTTCCGCTTGTCCCGAGGTCGGGTCGCGGGGGCAGCAGACTAAGCAGTGAGGTCCAGATGTCCCTCTCCCCAGCCACTTCCTCCAGCTCTTCCGGGGGGACACCAAGACGTTCCCAGCCCAGCCGAGAGACGTATAATAGATCCGCTTGGTTCACTATGGAGGGGTTGCTGGGCAGTTTTGTGCTCTGATTGTTCCTGTTCAGTTTGGATCCAAGACGCAATGCTTTCGCGAAAAAGCAAGACAGCTGTCACTCAGGAAGGGCTCAGTGGTAATGAAAATCCGCAGAAATAGCTGAGGGAGTAGCTGGAACCACCAGGAACAGGCACAGGAGTACTCGATACCCTTCACCCAGGTAGAAAAGTAGTAAGAGCTTCAACATGTACCCATGATGCAATGCCCAAAATGTCTGCCTGCCACCCAAAGGCATAAACGGAGAGAAAAATCACACAATGTGATTAGAGGGCGTTTACAATTTTTATACAGCAGGTGGCGTTTCGAGACTAAGTAATTTAAAAAAAAAAACACCCACACAGATTTTGAACATTTGCATTGACACCCGATATTAACACGAGCATCACAGGGTTTCATGAAAGTACAGGTCGCATCATTCAGGTTACAGTAAAAAAAAAAAAAAAAAAAAAAAGACAACCCACACATACAGTCCTCCTTTATGACAACAATTTGGTTTCACTGACATACACCTGTTTTTTTTTTTTTGTTGTTGTTTTTTACTCTTGACCGTGTTTACACACTGTAACGCCACGAAAACAAGTTCAACATCTCGTCCAAATTAGACACAAATAAAGAATAAACGCTTTGTTTCTGTCTTAGCAATGCAGCTAGCTAGCCATGCAGGAGGAGTTAGCACAGAAAATAAACAAACAAACCGTTAGGAGGGAACCGTGATGTCTTACCGGTTTTCAAGCTGTTGTTGTTGTTATTTCATCCTTCTCTCCAAATCAACAACGCTCTTAATCCATAATAAAAGAAGTTTAGAAATGTCTAACTGCTTGCGTGTTTTGGTTCTTGCCTTTAAACTACCTAGCTGAAGCTGCACAACACGCCCGTGACGTCATCACGTCGCATCCGTATCCCGGCTGTACCGGAAGAAGGGGTCCTTCCTTCCGTTTATAACAGAGCAGTCAGAGCAGCCTCAACACTGTGCAGCTGTGAAATGTTAATTAAGCCCTTATTCTATCTAATGAGTGCCAACAGCTCTACTATTTTTGTTTACATTAGCAGGAGTCTTCTTATCATATTTGATTTATTCATCTGTTGCTGAATGCTGCCTTCTGATTGGTTATTAATACTGTATAATAAAACTGTAATAGTTGGCAAATCAGTGTGATATAAAATATAATAATGAAAAAAAAATTGTTATTATTATTATTATTATTATTGTTGTTGTTGTTTTATTTATTTATTTTGTACAAATTTTTTTGCACATAATCACCTTGGTATTGTTGCTTCAGCTGGTCAGGTTGAGGCCCAGCAACATTATGAGGCAACAAAATGAAGTCAGTGAATAATATACTGCATGAGCAGGTTGCATTGATGATTATACGCTGTTATCGAGGCTAAAGGTGGTCAAATATTATATAACAGTGCAGGACTTTTTATTTTTTATTTTTTTGGCTAGACCGTTATGAAATAAGGTCCAGCCCCTCTCGAGAGTGGTGGTTCCAGAGCCCAAGCTATGTGTTGAGGTGAGCCCAACTATAT
>JAQMYF010000026.1:20021640-20035962 GCA_030014195.1 Neosilurus mollespiculum | reverse complement strand
CAGATTGTCAACCAACAAAGTCAGTATCCAATTCAGAATCAGCAAATTCCCTCGGGGCTTCTCTCCCTTTTATACACGTCAGAGCCCTAAGACACCACCCTTTTTCCCACCTGCCCAAAGTTTTTTCCATTTGGTTCATGTTTTAAGTTAATTTGGCCCTTCCCACCTAATTTTTCATTTCCCATTATTTTCCTGTTTGTTTTGATTACACCCCGTTATCTAATTACTCCCTCGGTGTGATCAAATTTCCGGTGTCATCGCCTATTTTATCCAGATATTTTCGAGTTGATTTAGGAGTTTTTATAAAAAAATTGGGCACTCCCTTCCTAAGCGCCTCTCTTCCATATTTCTCTTCATTGTAATTTGCTTCTGCGGACTGTTCAGACGTCCTGATCTAATTACTCTGTACGGTGTCATTTCCGACCCATCTTTTCAACCATTCAGCTATAAGTAAGTGACTCCTTCCCTTTTATGGTTTTTCTTCCGTACCTTATTTTATAATTTTTCTAAGTACTTTGTTTTATAGGTTAGCATTATCGTTCTCTTTTAGGCGTGTTAGTAGGCTGTTATTCTCATGTTTGCAGTCTTGTATCTTTTTTTAATATGTGTACCACTATTATATTCTTGGTTGCTCTAGCCTGTTCTGTTTTCTTATGTCATCATTGGTTGCTGCGTCCAGTATACGGTATCTTCTTTCATAACTGAGTTTCCTAATTTGATTTCTAGGTTCTTGTTGGGTTCTTCTTCCATAATTGAGTTTCCTAATTTGATTACTAATCTTTAATTGAGATTCTTTTGCAGTTAACTTCTCCATGACCCTTCATTTGTTTCCCTTTAGGTCACAGTCCCGCCAGCCTGTTGTGCTCATTCCAGAAGGAGATCTGCTCCATATCGTTGTCACCACTATCCCTTGGCCCGTGCTGATCCTGGAAAATCTTTTAAATTTTCTGGAGTTTCTATATGCCATTTGTTCCCAGTCTAACTTTTCTGGGGTTCACCCCAGACCCACTTCTCCTGCTCTTCAGCCTCCAGTTGTCACCTGTGATCATTCTACCCAAACTCCACCTGCCACTCAGCATCAGAGCAGTACATCAATTCAAGATGTTGGTTAAAAAAAAGGATGTTGTAATGATTTGTTTGTCGAAACAATGCAATGATGATTATATGCTGTTATCGAGGCTAAAGGTGGTCAAACATTATATAACAGTGCAGAATTTTATTTTTTGGCTAGACAGTGTTAACCGGGAGTATCCCAGATTGCATGGAAGAAAAACGTGTCTTATCAGGTTACATTAAAAACTCAACTCATCAACTGTCTAATTATAGGCTTAAATCAAGCCTCAACATTCTCTCTAAGATCCTAGCAATGGTTGGTTCTCAGTACTTTGACTCATGCATGGGAACATGATTAATGAAATTCATTAGTCAGGGTTTAGGTATCATCACAGTACTGAGACACTGACTGAACTCAACTCTGACCTAGTTAGTGCTGTGATGAAAAGCTCCTAATAATTTTGCACTTTATCCAAATAAAAAAATTGCACATGTAGAATAGGCTTAGGTGGTTGTGGTTATATAAAGACACATACCCAACAAATGAATAAACAAACAAACAAACACACCCCCAAATAAATCTACCGCTATGATCATGTACCCTGTATTTCCTTCCAGCTGTACCAACGTCCAGTTCATTTAGTAAACTTTTGGAGCACATGTTGGATTAAGGCCAGAGATGAATTCTGTAGGGTTACAGACTTAGTCATAGTTACATATTGAAATTCATGATGTTGATTGAGGTGGTGCAGTAGACAGCACGTCCACCTCACGGCAAGAAGATGGGCTCGGTGATTTCTGTGTGGAGTTTGCATGTTCTCTCTGTGCTCTGTCTATTCTCTGTCCAGATTGCCCTTAGGTGCGAGTGTGAATGGTTGTGTGCCTGTGTGTCACCCTGCAATAGACTGGCGAGTTGTTCAGGGAGTATTCCACCTTCGCCCAATGTAGGCTGAAATAGGCTCCAGCCTCCCAGTGACCCAAATAGGATTAAGCTGCTCAGCAAATTAATAAATTAATGTTGACTGACCCTTATCGGATGATCATCAAAGAAACATCTGAGCTGCTAATATATAATAGATGATATATATATCAAAATCCTGAGTCGATTTTCCGTAGAACAGTGCTCGATACGTCGAAGTAGAGCTAAATATATTGTATGTGGGGAAAAATAATAGTACTACATTTTCATCCCGACAAGCCTGTTTCGTGGTTGCCCACTCATCAGGGGATTTTTATATAAGATCTTGAGTCGATTTTCCGTAGAACAGTGCTATATGCTATATATATATATAAATAAAATGGATCATTATAATGGATGAGAGTTCAGATGGACAGCAGTACTAGAACATGGACAGCAGTACTAGAACATGTCAATGGTACGCAGGTAAGAGGAACAATGTGCTATGTCATTTTCGGTTTATATAAAAAAATAAGGAGTACGCCCAGCAATCCCCCACATGAACCAAAATATCAAAAAAATATCATCCTCTCTCACTGTTAAAGAATCCTTTAAAAAATTCCTAGATTCAGGATTTGATCTTCAACATCTAAGAGTGTCTTCCTTGTCCAAAGTCCCACATCTGGTAGACATTTCATGTAAAACACATAACCTTATGTATAATCCTGCTACTAAACTGAAGGTAAAACAAACACCTTGGGAAATTTACTGCATTTTGTTATAAACAGATGCCAAACAGACATACTCCACTATATCCAGTTGACTTTATTCAGCCTGATAACGAATGACACAATCAAACAAAAAAGAAAAAAAAATTGAAGCGCTATGCTGTAATGAGTCTTTCATTTAGGGCCACCCCATCATGGGCACATTCTTTGTAGGCATAGTAGCTGTAGAGCATCATTGCCATCATCACCCTATGCTAATGGTTCACCTGAGGTTTGGGTTTTGAAGGATTTTCCTTTGATGCTACCCAACAAAGTGGAATGTTTTAGGATTGGTGGCTTAGTGTCCAACACACCACAAAAAAAAATGTAAGGAAGAAGTAACTGCCCAGTCACTGTTGTCCCAAAATTCCTGAACGAGATTTGGTGGAGAAACTCCAACACCACACATATAATTAGGGAAAATGTGCCATTACATTACGTCTAATCCCAAGTACAGGATGATATTAATTTTTGGAGAAATTCATGGATGGGTCCTATAATTTTTGTTGCCTCCTTAGCACAAGGATGCACTCCTGTAAGCTCTTGATGGGGTCTCCTTATTATTTTCTTAATGACTGTTCATCTTGTACATCTAAAATGTACTTAGATTTAAAAAAAAGAATAATAAAAAACTAAAGAAAATTTTAAAAAAGCTTTATTTAACACCAGCTGAACATACTGCAGTGTAAACCAGTGTAATGTGATGCAGTTTAGCTCTCCTGGAGTGAAACAAAGCTGCTAAATAGTCAGGTAAGCTTTTATTAATATTACTTTTGGAAATTTTGGGGGAAACTCCCAACAACGACAATAAAAGTACCTTTTAAACATATGGGGGTGTAAAAAGACGGAACAGATCTGAATTTCAGAAACTTGAGTACACCTGATTCAGCTTCTTGATTTCATGACCAACTCAACTAGAAATGTTTTAAAGCAGAGAAAATAAAAATGCTTCTTAAATCAAAATGTATGCAAACGCAACCAAATCATCAAACCAATAATATTTGTGATTTTAAAACTGATTTATCGTTCTGATCTATAAAAACGGAGAGTGAAACTGGAACAATTCATGACAAATAAATGAGCTGCATGGGAATTACATCATATCAATATAAATTAGGATTAGGAATGTTGCTTTTTCAAGAAGGGACAAAGACCTGAGCAAATTAATGATCGCTGTCTCTGATGGGACTAGTGTTAAGTACAGGGTGACCCAATAAAACCTCTCACATTTCAAAGGTAAAGAAAAAAATGTTAACCTAATTATTATTTGCACAGATGAAACTTCACGCAACACAGATTTTGCATGGATGGAAGTGGTACCCCAGTTAAAAATCCCTACACCTAAAGCATGCGTCTGCGCAAAACGTCTCAGGGACTGCACAACAGATCGCCTCAATGCTTCGATATTCACAGGCATATGAGCGCTCCCAGGTCGACCAGGTCATCTTTTTAAAGCTGAGACTGTTGCTCGGAAATTCTCAACCCACTGCGAGATGGTTTTCCGATCTGGTTCCGTGGAATACTACGTCTTTGAAAGGCCCTCTTAGTGGTGGTCATGGAGAGGTTGTGCTCCGGACCACGCAGTGTTGGTGAATGACTAAGCATAGTTGGTGTTGGGCTAAAAAAAGACCTTAGCACCGCCTCTCCTGCATCACAAAGTTTCATGTGAGCAAATAATGATGGATAAAAAGTGTATTGAATGAAGTTTTATTCATTCATTCATTTTCTGAACCGGGCAATCCTAATTAGGGTCATGGGGAGGCTGGCGCCCATCTCAGCCTACTCTGGGCGAAAGCGGGGTACACTTTGAAAAACTCACCAGGCCATTACAGGGCAACACTCATACAACCATTCACACTGACACTCACACATAGGGGTGATTTGGAACATCCCATTAGCCTACTGTGCATGTCTTTGGACTGTGGGAGGAAACCGGAGTACCCAGAGAAAACCCCTGCAAGCACAGGGAGAACATGCAAACTCCACACAGAAACACCCGAGCCCTGGCCCAGGCCTTCTTGCTGTGAGACGGACTAATCACTGCGCCACCATATTAAGTTTCATGTGTGTAAATAATTTATTCATTTTTAATTTTTCTTTTATTTACCTTTATTTTAATTGTTGGGGTTTTTTGGGGTCGTTCTGTATAATAAAAAATTCTGATTCAAAAAAGTGCAAATTATTTTACTTGATATTACATATCAGAGTATGGAAACATGTTTCCATGATATATCAGAACGATGGAAAAAGGGTGGACAAAAAAAAAAAACAAACAAAAAAAAAAAACAAAAAAAAAAAACACCACACTGTTCCCCTTCACTTCTTTTCTTTTCTGCTACAAATCCCCACCCACCCATCCCCCCTTACACAGTTTCTAAAAGAAAATTTCATGCTTTAAAGGTCATTAAACAATCTTCTCTTTCTTCCTCTCTCTCTTTTAAACCAGGTACCCTCGTGCGTTTATCGTTAAAGTATATATTACGTTTCTTGTTAAATAGCTTCGCCTCTTGCACGGTCAGCATGCATCAGCAAGAGATGAGAGGAGAGGTCCAATCCCCTACACAGGCCCCGGCCCCTTTGACCTCTCAAGCGAACTCTTGTTTTTGGTCCACCTGGAAACGAAAAGCCTCAACCCGGACAGTCCAGACGTTCGACCTCCAGTGTGTTAGCATGTAGGAGTGTGCGTTGTGGGTATGTGTGTATGAGTGAGAGAGTGTACGTGTGGGTGTGTTTTTTGTGGTCCTTTTAGTCAGTTTGAACCAGCTGAGAGTGCTGATCACTGGAGTTTTGTTCCCAGTTTTCGTTGTCTGTTTCTGAATGAAGGAACATTGGGGTCAAAGGTCAGTAGAATAATAAGTATAACTATATTAAGAAAATTTGTACAGGTTTTTTAATTAATAGGGTAAAAAAAAAATACAAAAGGATTGCAGGATGGATTACATGAAAACCAACAGGTGAGAGTTACCTGGCTTCCGATCTGGTGACCGTGTACTCAAACCATAGAATATTAGGAATGAGACTCGTATCCCTCACTAGGAAAAACTCTGATATGGGCCTGAGAAAGAAAAAAAACAGAGAAACATAAAAAAAAAATTTTTTAATGAAATGTGTAACTCGGTCCCCATAAGGAATAAGTGGATATTAAGCACTGGGAATTTTCCCATAGAACTTCTACACAGAACTTCTATTCAACTTCAAATATTACAAATCAGATTTCTTTATAAGTGACAATCAAATGCCACAGCCATCCGTGACCGGGAGTCCATGGGAGCTAGTTGGCCGAGCTTTCACGGGAGGGAGATGGCATACGCTCACTTCCCTGTCACTCACAGCAATCACCAGCCAATCATGGGCGTCTGTGAGCTCGTTCATAGCGCTTTCCCTCTGAGTGTGTTAGACCGCCCCCAAATACGCATGCACAGCAGTTAGAAAAAAAAAAGGCGGGTGGCAGGAAGTGCATGTCATGGAGGGGGCGTGTGCATGTTTACGCCCCTCCCCAGTTGGTGGTGGTCGTGTGACAGGGAAGGCAATATTTGATGGGTGGGAATAGTTATGACTAAATTAGTGAGAAAAATGGGGGAAAAAAATACAAAAAAACAACAAAAAAAAAACAAATAAGTGACAATAGAAACTATTTATTGATGCATTCAGATTTTAAATCTTCTTGTAACTGAATAAAACGTGTGTGTATTACCAGGCTGCTATCTTGGGAAAGATCGGCGTCAGCACCTCTTGTGTTATGAAAAACCAGACCACACCAACCACCGTTCCAGCTACACCGCCATATATCACCTGACACCAGGTGTGGTAGAGAAGGTAAACTCTGTAAACGCAAACAAGCAATAAACACCTAACAACGGATAACGCAACTTCAAAACAACCACGACAGCAATCACAAGCCGTACCTGCTGTATGACACAAATAAAGCCACACCAAGTAGGATGACTGAGAGGACATGTCTCCATAACAGCTCCACACATCTGGCATTGTTTGTCTGATGCATTCTGTCGGGGGAAGGGGGGGAAGGTCAAGCGTTTACAATTTATTTTATTTATTGACGATTTTCATTAATGATCACTTTATTCACCGTGTTATATAAAAGGAGGATCTTTGATCTGAGTATATTGTCTGTATCTATTATTTAAATGTTCTGTTGTATTTTTCTTCTTTAGAAAATATGTTAAATATTTAGATTGTTATCGTATAGAATAAATGAGGCATTATGGACAAGATATAAAGATTGTACCCCAGTGGTTCTTTGTCTATTTTGTATCCTGTTTTGTTTCTTATTCAATTTAAAAGTCAGATATTACAACTTTATGTTTCATTTCAGTTACCAGTGGAGCACCAAATTATGATTCCTAAGCCAAATTTTTTTCATAGTTCTTCAGGAAGCTGCTCCTCCCTCTGCGAGCACTGGCTAGCCTGTTTGGCTTCCTCCTCCCATTTAGGGTTTTTCAGCTGTCTGTGCCTACTCTGCTCTGATTGGTCACCTTTAGGCAGATGAAAGCTCGACGACCGGGATGGGCAAAGACTGCTATCACCCCTAGAAGTGCGATAGAAAAGAGACTGATGCGAATGGTAACTCACGGCTGTCGCTTTCATTCTCAAACTGTTCTCAAACTTGCCTTGTGACATTCGCGTCATCACATTTTGGTCGCCTGGTTCATGAATTCATCGCTAAATATTTCAGACATGGTCGAAACTTCTGCAACCGTCGCAAAACGAGGCTCTGACGTGGTCTCAAACAGTCCGCTCACGTCATGAGAAGGTCGCGACGTCGATTTGCTCGAAAATTATTGTTGTTTTTCTTTGTTCTCGGGAAAAAGCAACAAGTTGGAGACTTCCATGAGGAAAGCTTAAGAAAAGTTTGACAGCCGCTGACATCCGCCATATTTCAAATTACTTGCAAATCAGTCTCTCGACTTACTCGTGATATATACGTAATTAGGCCACAAAGTATACGCTTACATGTGGAGTCGCAAAACATCACACGAATTTCGAAATTTGCAAAAAATAAATAAATAAATCAATTCATGTCATTTGCTTTTCTATCACACCTCTAGTGTGATGACCCCTATGCATAAAAGGGGCAACGAGGGAAGGCTTGCTAATCAGAAGGCCCAGAACACTGTGATGCACAAATGTGCCCAAAATAAATGAATAAAATGTTGACACCTTGTGTTTACGGCCAGCTCAACCCAGAGGGAAAAATAAAACGTTATTTGAACCTCTGTTATCAAACAACATGGGTAATCGCCACTGTAACAACATGTATGGGTCGAAAAAGTTGAAAAATCTTAATATCCCCCCTTTAAAAACATTATAACTGACCTTAAATAAAGAAAGAGGAAAAAGTAAACAACAAAGAACCAGATGAACTGCGAGTGGCTAGACGGCATGCCGTACTCTGTGGTTACTGTGCTGTGGCCTCCTGAAAATAACAACAGATAACGTTAATAATACAAACGTATTCATGCATATTCATTATAAATGACACTACAGGCATGATGAGCAACAAATTCATATTGGTAAGTGATTTCTATCAACTCTTGAACTGACTGTTGTGCCTCCTTGCTGAGCCCTGATCTTACCGAATAAAACAGGAACAGAGATCTAGAAGAGGAATCTTAGTGCTACACTGGGCTCATCCAAACTGAGCACTTTTATATTAAGATGGAAAAAAAATAATGGGAGGGACTTACCACCACATGGGCGGGGCTCCTGTAGAATGTGCTTCAGCAACCAGTTTAACGCTTCGTTTATTACCAAACCACCAAAAAATGAGATCTGCAAGAGGAAGGTTTTATTTAGTCACAGGAATAAACAGATCACATGGTGCGAATGACCTTGTCTATGATGCATGAGCAGACACTAACACTCTAGGAATCACAGTTCTCTAGGAATCGTTTTTTTAGATCGTAATACTTGACTAGTGGGTTATATGCTACACCTGATCATAGCTCTAAATGCTTATCCAGAGCGACATACAATAAACATTTTTTATACAACAGCATTTGAGGGTTAAGGGCCTTGCTCAAAGGCCCAACAGTGGTGGTACTGGGGATTGACCCCTGACCTTTGGATCAGTAATCCATCGTTTTAACCACTGAGCGACCACTGCCCTATAATGTAATAATACACAGTAGGGGAGGTGAATATCACTGAATGGTCCAGCTGATGTTCTATCTCAGGGACTATTAAGATATAGGTGCTCGAGAGTCCGCAGTGCTCCGACATCACCGAGTCGGCTACGGATTGAGTGAAATTACTGTTTTATTCTATCTAGACTCACTGGAATGCTAGAAATAAAGCTAGCTTAACATGAACTTGCACTTGCTTGCCACCCTTCTGCTTTGTCATACACCTCTTACAATGACAAAAAAAATCAAATTCTTGACAATAAGAATTAGCCGGCTGGCTAGAGTTCACTTTTAGCCTAGCGTGGAGTCACACCCGTTAACTGTATATGAGTTGACACCCTAGCTGTGCGATTACTTGTATCCAGTGGCAATAAACAAATCTCTATAGTCTATAATCCTGAGATAGGGAACCAATCAGATTGCTCCATCCCTGCATATTATACATTAAAATGCATTTATAGGCTGTTTGGCCCTAACAGAAACATAAACACATTGTTTGAACACTCCTGGGGACCTCTTAGGGGGTTAGTCAATGCTGTAAATTCAACCTGTAACGTTTTTGGTCAAACCAACTTACTGTTAACTTTAAAGTGTAACATGGAAATCAGGCTGAGTAACACCCAGACACAGATCACGGATCAGCTGACACTGGGTGAAGGTGGTGGACAGCCTGAACAGTTCACCAGACCATCGCAGTTCCATCACACACCATTCCTACTTACACTCACACCCAGGCGCAATTCGGAGCAGCCAGTTAGCCTAATGTGCATGTCTTTGGACTGTGGGAGGAAACCGGAGCACCCGGAGGAAACCCACGCATGCACGGGGTGAACATGCACATGAAGTCCACACAGAAACGCCCGAGCCTACTGAAATCACAGGTCTAGTCCCCGGATAACGAAAAAATAATCTATATGATCAGGGAAACTTTTCTTTTTAAAAGTGGAACATAAAGACACGCACAGCGGCGGGGCAACCACACAGAGATACTTTACTTGAACTTCAAGATCAGAGGTATACATAATGCGAGGGATCTGAGGGAAGCAGACTCACCGTGTGCAGCTCTCTCTTGAAGACAATGAGCGTGACAAATCCAACCAGGATCGCCATCGGCAGCAGACTGGCGTATGCCAGGATCTGCCCTGCCAGATCACCTGTTCAGTGAATAAATAAAACCAACATTAGAAATGTTAGATCACCGACCTCAGTATGAACAATTCTCAGCAACTGCACAATGATGACTTCAAGTTTGTAAACGTATTATATTCAAATTTATATTGAAGCACCCAATCAGAAAGAGGGTTGCATTCAACTAAAGGCGGTAACTTGGAATTCCTACACAGACTGGACCTCAGGATGGTCCACACACACATACAACCATTCACGCTGACACTCGCACCTAGGGGCGATTTGGAACAGCCGATTAGCCTACCGTGCATGTTTTTGGATTGAGGGAGGAGACCGGAGTACCCGGAGAAACGCCACACAAAAACAGCTTGGGAATCGAACCCAGACCTTCTTGCTGTGAGGCAGGCGTGCTAACCACGGCACCACCGTGCTGCCTAAAAAGGAATTTTTATAGTTCATATTTTAATAATTTAATCATGACACAGAGTCTGTGCTGCCTTTTCCCGTTTAGCGTCATGGGGAAGCTAGCGCCGATTCTTGGTGAAGGGTTGGTACATCCCCATACAGCTAGGCAATAGCTTTTTTAATTTTAAATTTAAATTTGCAGTTTAAATTGATTAATTTTAGGCTTGACACGAGGCAGGCCAATCAGCCCTGTGCTTTCATTCGGTTAAACAGCATCCGTTTTGTTTACCCTTGTCCTTTAGAGGCAATGGAAACAGCCCTTCATAAAGATGTTTTGGTATATCAAACAGGCAACACAAGAAAAAACAAGCGGAACCAGATTTTATGGTTCATTTAAAAGCGTGATAATGACGATGCTGCCTACTCAAGTGTCTGCGACAAATTGCGAGTGTATGTCATTTTAATTCAAGCATTATCCACTCTGAATAATGATTTATGATCCCGAAATAGAGGACCAATCTGATCGCACCACTTCCCATATAGTATATTCCATTAACAGATATTACAAAAAAAAAAAAAACATTCATGAGCTGCCATGTTTGATGAGATCAACTAGAATTATATAGCATTTTATTCAAGTTTTAAAAATAACACAACCTCATTTCTACAAAAAACAAATAATGTAAACAAACTAGCAAAATGACAGCCAACAGCAATAATTTCTTTAATGAAAAAATGTAAAATTAAACATAATTCTTGAATTTTTCCCCATTTTTCTCCCCAAATTTAGTCGTATCCAATTCCCACCCATCAACTTTTTGCCTTCCCTATCACACGACCACCACCAACCAGGGTGGGGCGTAAGCAAGCACACGCCCCCTCCGTGACATGGGATGCTGCCACCCGCCTCTTTTTGAACTGCTGCGCATGCGTATCTGGGGGCGGCCTAACACACTCGGAGGGAAAGCGCTATCCGCCCCCTCGTACGAATGAGCTCACAGACGCCCATGATTGGCTGGTGATCGCTGTGAGTGAAAGGGAAGTGAGCGTATGCCATCCCTCCCTCCCGTGAGCGCTCGGCCAACTAGCTCCCATGGACTCCTGGTCATGGATGGCTGTGGCATCAATCTGGGTTTGAACTTGCGATCTCCAGGTTGATAGTCGCGCACCTTGTCGATGCGACACTTGGGAGCAAAACTCAGACTTTTCATGCCGTACTAATAAAAGCACACATTACGTTACCAGCACCCTATACACTGGGACTGAATGTAAAATGAGTGTCACTCACATAACAGTGAACGCTTGTAATACCTACAGGACTAGTGTACTCCAGGTGCAGGGTTTAGAACCTCCATCTTGGTCATATATGTGAAGACGTCGTATACATTGTCACACTGTCTGGTATAGAGTACCATGATTATATTGTCATCACAGCAAGGCCACCGCAAAGCAGGCTTTGGTAAAGAGATAAAATTGTACACAGAAAGTAAATCCTCATGCATCGTGTCCTCATTTCATGTCCCATGATATTCAGTGGGAGGATTTTAGTCTGCCTTAATATAGACGTCCCCAAAAAAAAATAAAAAATAAAAAAAGAGCCTAATTGGGACTACTGCAGTCTTCTCTTGGAACACTCTTGGATGTTTTCCCTCCGACGCACTGAAGATAGACTGGGCTGCCCACCACACTGCCATACCGCCATGAGCTCACTTTAGCTTCCCGCTAGTGCCATCACGTGCCAGGGAATCCTGCAGTCTGGATACGGCATGCTACAATAACAAACAGTATGCAAACTAACTGCACCACTGGTGGCTTTCAGGCCTTTAGGCCGCAGAACAAAACCGTACTAAATAGTATGAACAAAGTCAAAGTAAATATTTGACTAAAGATGATTTGAGCCTTTATAGGATGCATTATTTTTGACCTGATGTACCTGTAGGAGTCTCGGCAGGTGATATGCTGCCTGTCTGGACACACCTTTCTCAGGTAGTGTCTGAAGTGATTGCATGTATTGTATTATAATAACCATCAAATCACGACTGGAAGAGAATACAGTGTGTTCCAGGTTACAGTTTTCATTATTATAAATGTAAAACAAAAGTGAACAATAAAAAACAGAATAAGGGCCATTCTCTCGCTGTGGATTATGGGTAATCTTGGTGTGACAACAATGGCACTACCTGCTAGTGAGCTAGCTCATGTTAAGCGTTCAATTACCACCGTCTTTGTTTTTAAAATGACTTTATAAACAAACTTAAAGACATACAAGTTGAGATTTGAACAGAGGTGTCATGACAGCATCTAAACTGGTGATAGAGCCTTTATATAAACAGCTGGCGCAGCAACAATAACATGGAAATAAAACTTGGTAAGTTAGCCGGTTAGCTAGCTTGACTGTTCGCACTGACTGTTTTCCTTTAACAGTGAGGCTGAATAAAAATATAAAGTACATTAAAAAATAATAATAATAATAGTGCACAAATTACAGGGTCACACGTTGAGTTTAGTGAGTTTATAAACACGTTTTACATCTAATGCCAGCTAAAGGGAGTCCCAGACACAGTAGGGAGAGTAGGGAATTAACGCGCATGCGCGAATTCAATGCACAATTCGGCAGCTCTAGTTAAACTCCCAGTGGTCGCTATTTTATGTCACACCCGTATTCGGTTTAACCACGCCCGTCTGACACAGGGTTGGCTGATAGTATCCCACCTCCTGGGTCGAGTCAATGTAGACTGCAAAGATGAGTGCGCGCGGACACGGAATCCTAACCAATCACAGAGCAGGAGGTCGGAATGTGAGCGGAGAAAAAAAAAAAAAGATCTAAACGAAGTATGAGCGCTTTCCTATGGTATCACTATTTGGCAAGCAATCCCTTAGTCGTGTCCATTCGGTTGTAAAACCTCACACAGCGTTTCCAGCCAAGACAAAGTGCTGTTCGACCATGTGAGTCGTTTCGGGGAAAAACGTACGATCATAAATTACACTCACCCGATGGATACTCTACGTGCGTTAAAGATATCGACTGCCATCGAGGTGGTGCCGAGCACTGCTCTTCCGCCGCCATCTTACCCGGACACCGGGCATCTAGATTCGACGAATCAGCATAGAACGTCTGGGCCGCTTCAGCCAATCAGCACTTACCGCGCGCGGCCAACATAATCGACCACTCACCATGGAGATTCTCTGAAGGGGGAAAAAAATCTGCACAGGAACCAACATCCAATCAAATAGATGCTGATGAAGGGCCTCATCCAATCAGAGGACGACAAAACTGGACACATGAAAGCAGAGTTTATTCAAATAAAAGTGAGAAAAAACTGAATGAAGAAATTTGTTCAGTTGATTCAGTATGCAAAGTCATAATTAAGCACACTTGCCTAATAAGTAGTGAATACCCATGATTTAAGGGTATTCAAGGGGGGACTGAAGGGAAAAATTTACTAACAGGTTTATAAAACCACTTATTTAGCTTGAAACTACTAATAAGTATTTAGTGGACGAACTTGTGTCTCATGACCATGCCTTGATTCCGCATGGGACATCCTGTTTGCAACATGCAGAATAGTGCTTACTCTCTGATCAGAATGTTCAGCACATACTAAAATAACTGTTTTGTAACTGCTGAGTTTAGCAATGTTCCAGACGCTCACGTGTGACTTCCCATTTTCCTTCTTTGTTTCCCAATGTGTAAGGTGTTGGGCTTGAATAAAGGAGCTGTAAGCATTTCTTTGTTTGTCTCCATTATTGAAGTCTCTATGCCAGCTGGAGGCGAAGAGAGAGAGAGAGAGAGAGGAATCCATTATTGACTGAGAGGAGGGTGGATGACGAAGGAATAAGTTTTCTAACAATGTTTATATTAGTTTATATTTTAATTTTTTATTATATTAGTTTATATTAAAATAAATTTATTGTTTATATATATATA
>JAQMYF010000026.1:20004354-20014923 GCA_030014195.1 Neosilurus mollespiculum | reverse complement strand
AAAGGAAACTCATTGAATGAGAAGGTGTGTCCAAACTTTTGGTCTGTACTGTATATAAATACACACACACACACATACACACACACACACACACACACACACACACAGTATATCAGTTTATAACATGAGGGTTAAGGGCCTTGCTCAGGGGTTCAACAATGGCAACTTGGGGGTACCCCAACCTTCAAACCACTAACCCAGATTCTCAACCACTGAGCCACCTCTATCAAAGATTTTAAAGCTTCTGAAAGAAACCTCATTGCCAACTAAAGACAGGAGGGGGAGGAAATGGAAGACAAAGAGTGAAAATTGCTTTAAAAATGTTTAATGTTTGCCCAGTACAGGTCCAGATAAGAAAAACAAAATACAAATGTCAGAAACAAGTACAACCATGTTGTGCTGGAATTTACTGTCAAGCTTAGGCCAAAGGGAAAAGGAAATAAGAATGTATTGGTTTTTAAATCAAATATACTTCTTTTTTGTAAACAAAAAAGAAAGATATATTCACTGCTTTTAAAAAGAACTCAGTGCATTTTAAAAGGGTATAATTTTCTTCTAATCTATCTAAATAAAAACTCTGTTATTAGATATTTAACAGACATCCAGCATGTTAGTACTGCTCCAAAGGGTTACATGAAATGTTCAGAACGCTCTGCGTAGTGAATGTACACTGCTTCTGCACTCCAGGGTAAATTTTTGGGAAAGATTTTCTTTCTTTTCTCCTTTTAACAAGATGAGTAACAGCATAATATCAACAAGCACACAGGAGACAAGCATATAATGAACTGCACACTCCAGAAAATGATTTAATTTTGTTATAGGTGCTAATATCTGATTCATAGCTGTTAGTAAAGTACCAAAACATCGGATTTGCTCTCTTATGAGGGGGTCATATGTCAAGCTTTGTTAAAGAATGAGCATGAATTTTATTTTTTATTATTTCTCAATAGGAAAACATTTTCATTATACCTTTAAAATTTAAAGATACTAACTGGAGTACATTCAAATTTGGATTATATGGCTTCTCTAAAATGAATTTCTATTTAATTCATAATCTGTGGATAAACTACTGGAGTAAGTTTATATTGTCAGTCTAGTATCATGTTGCTCAACATTAAGAACATCGTTCTTGTAGAATTGCCATGTTTATGAGGATGGTTAAAATGCAGAAAAGCTTGGATTGAAACCGAACACCACACTATTTTGTTAATTTCAGTACTCAGAATTGTTCTTATCGGCTCTATGTAAAAACAAACAGAAAATGTGGGGAATACAGATTAAAAAAAATACAGAAATACAAACAATATTCAACATTTGTTTAATATAAATGATTATTACAGTTCATCAGTAAACTGAACACTTCAGTGAAATAAAGGCTTCAGTCGGTTAGAAAAGAACAACTGAATAATTAATTAAGGTTGAACCTTTTCAGCATCTCCTTGTAGGTTTCAATTTACAATCCTCTGCATGAGAGCTTAAAAACAAACATGTAGCAGGTTTCTTTAACCTCTACTGCTCCTACAGTGTCCTATTGCAGAAAAAAGCTATAAGATGGAATCTTAATGTACTGAAAATCATTAAATTGGGTTGTACACTGTGCAACAGAGCCATGATTTCAGCAATCATTGATCATTTCTCTCTTTTTTTTTCTTGCAATTTAGATGACATGGTAAAATAACAAATCCAAACAAACAGCCTTGATGGTTTCTCATACTAATCGTTTGGTGCGTGTGGTCTGGAGTTTTTGGCAGTTCCACAATTTTTCTTTACACGTAGTTCCTAATTTACATATAAACTTTCATCTCATCCTATACTATTATAGTAGACATTATATTGAAAAAAATAAAGCTTGGATAGAATCAGCAGAGATTGTTCATGTGTCTGGTGCGGGTATGTAACGAATCTAGCAAAAAAATATTAAGAATAATTAAATTAATACAAAGCCTAGCACATAACACTTGATTTTAAGTGAAACTTATTTTTTAACAAAAGTGGTGTGTATAAATCATACAGTGCGCTGTAACAATACACATATATATTTTGGCTACCACCATATCTCACTGGCAGAAAAAAATAAACACAGCAGAGGATGCAAGCAGCAACATAGCTCTCAAGCCATGACAAATTGCAATCTACCTGAGAAATTTTTCATTTGAAAAATGAAATACTGGATAAGTGATGTACGCTGCCTGGTCAACAAAAATCCCGCATTTTAATTTTGTTGGAGCGTCTTTATCCTTGATTACAGTGCGTAATCGCCATGGCATTGTTTCTACAAACTTAACCAACATTACAACATTTATTTCCATCCAGAGTTTGGTTCGTTTTTCACCATCATCTTGAATTAATGGCAGAAAAAAATGTAACCACTCCATAAAGTCTTCTCCAGCTCACTCTAAAGACTTTCTATAGGGTTAAGATGGTGCCAGTTCATGTAAGAAAATGATTCCTCATGATCCCCAAACCTCTCTTTCATTCTTTCAGCCCAAATTTTACATCCGTACCATCAGGGAAGAAAAAGTCCATTAATGAGATAACCTGGTCATTCAGTACACTCAGATTGTCCACTGACTTCATTTTATTGTGACATAATGTTGCTGAGCCTCGACCTGACCAACTAAAACAACAATGCCATGGAGATTATGCGCTGAAAAGCAGTAAAGGTTAAAGGCAGTCAAACTAAATATTAAAGAGCAGGTATTCATTTTGAACGAGCAGTGTATATACACTTTAACCAAGAAAGGTTTTGGAAAACCCTTTTGTATGTCATTGTGGCTAAAAAATTAAAGGGTCAAAAAATTAGGTGTTTTCCGAATATAAGAATGTATGTTAAAGTAAGGAAAGCATAAACACATTAGAGTTCACAAAAATAATACAAAAGACAAACAAAAAATCAGATATGTTGAATAAGGAGACAGTTTAACAAACACAGTGATTAAAAACACTTTAACGCCTTCATAGTTAAGTGATTTTCTACTCTTTCGATCAAGTTTTTGTATAGTGCCACAACAAAAAAAAAGATTAATCATTTCATTCCGAATCATAGATCAGCTGTCAATATGTCCATGATGCGCCTACGTCACATAAAATCAGGTGGAGTGAAATCTTTAAATAGAATTTTCTTCCCTTTTTACATGGGACAAAGTAAATACCTCCACTCAAAAGAGGTGTTTATGAGTCTGTTTGCCAGTGGACAAAATCCTGACCACAACCGTGCACAGATTTCACTTCAAAACGAGTGCCGACAGACACAGCATTACTATGAAACACTAATAGAAAACCATATAAGAATTACATATCGTGATACAAGCACAAGTAATTAAAATCAGCACCAATGTAGGTCCTTGCTTGCTACATTACCCATGCTGTGTGGCAGAGGTACCTTGTTATCTTATGAGTGCCCCTTCTAGTTCACTTTTTTCTGAACTATAGCAGATAATGCCACAGCTTCCTCATATGGAGAGTTTTTTGTAGGCCAGCAAACAGATATAACTGCAAGAAGGGAATGAGCAGATACGAGTAGAAAGACTGAGAACAGAGGCACAGACGATGTGTATAATCAAATGAACCAGAAATCTCATAATTTACTTGTAACTTGTGGCCAATTATCTTTTTGGCACTTCTTTTGCATTATTTTGCCTTTAGCACTCAGCTTACATGACTGCACACATCTAAGAACATACAGAACATAGTAACAAAGATACAAAACTACTTTAGAGGCCAAATATTTCACGAATCAGTACTTCCCTTAAAAAAACAACTTATTTTCAATTTTTGTTAACAAGAGCAAAACAGCAAATAAAGGCTAATATATAAAATTATAGGATATGATTGGAGTTATATGGGGGGGTAAGCATAAACAAAAAACATCAGACGCCTTACACAAATCCTAACACTTACTGTAAAAAGTACAACACTAACACGAGAAAGCAAACAAGATTTGTTTTCTGTAAAGACTCAAATATATATATTTTAAATTATAGCTCATCTTGAAGGGAACATATCTTGAGAACTTGTACACCACTAGGATGGTTTATATTACATAGTTTGGGTACTCTTGAAACCATAAGATTTACTAATAAGAAAACTCAGCTGTCAACTTCCCACCTCTGGTATCTCCAGAACCCCCACCTTTATCTAACTATCTTTAAATTTCATTATATTTTGAACCCACAGTAATTTGTTAGATAAATGCAACAAAGAACTTCTCTATTTGCATGATTGCTCATACAGCATGATCATATTCATAGTAATTCATATATATGAACTTCATTGAAATCCTGAGTGGCATGGTGGCGTAGTGGTTAGCCCGTCCACCTAACAGCAAGAAGTTCCTTGGTTGTAGTCCCGGGCTCAGCGCAGGCATTTCTGTGTGGACTGTACATATTCTCCCTGTGTTTGTTTGGGTTTCCTCCGGGTACTCCGGTTTCCTCCCATAGGCCAAAGCCATGCACATTAGGCTAATTGGCTGCTCCAGACTGCCAGAGGTGCGAGTGTGCACAGTTGTGTGTGTGTGTTGGCCCTGCGATGAATTGCTGAGCTTTTCAGGGTGCACACCTTCACCCAGAGTCGGGTGAGATAGGCTGCAGCCTCCCGGTGACCCTAGTAATATTAAGCATTTCGGCAAATGAATGAAAACCCGATCAAGAGGAAGCTGGATAGTCACAAGCCATCAAACAAAGCTGAGCTGATTGAATGTTTGCGCCAAGGGTGGCATAGGGTCACCCAAGAGCAGTATGAAAGATTGGTTGGGACGCATGAAAGCTGTGATAAATAATGTCAGGGGTATTTTAGGAAATATTGATACACTGAATACTGAACTTATCCTAAGCACTAACATTAGTACAGATTGTTTAAAATTGAATATGATCCTGATTCCTATGCATTACTCAAGGTCGGAACACAAGGCGTCTTTTTCGTTATTATTGACCAGCTGTCATTTTCTGTGATTAAATGCTCTGATATTTTTTAACGTGGAATTTGAGGAAAACGTCAGCAGTTCATGGAATAAAACAAAAGTGTTCATGTTCCTCAAATACATACCAATAAATATAAAGCACTTGGTATAAAAGGCAAGACGTAGGGGACTGTTCATGGAAACTAGTACACTAGTAGGGAACATTTCCCATTGCACATGTACTTGGGCAACATACACTTGTCATGAACCATTTAGGTACAATTAGCACAACACACGGACACAGGGACAACAAAAATACATTGGGAATTAGAAGTACATGGCTGGAAAACACTATCCTAGCATAATGTGATCAGAAGCACGACTATATTTTTAGTAAGTGTTTCTGATCTGCAGTTCATTCACAGTAACTAAAAAAAACATCACTTTGACTTAAAACCCAGTGTCAGTCACTCAACCTATAAACTGACCTTTTACAAGTGTCACTCACATTCCTGCATTCTTCAGTGCCCTTAATACCCGTTTAGCCTTCCTGGATGATAATTATATTCCTGCTTGAACGTAGGAATTACACTACTGATATGGAGCAGACACAAACAATCTGCCGAAGATCTTGATCACCAGAACACAACCCACATTTAACTTTAAGGATCATATATATACACACATTCCACACATTCTTCTACTTTGATATCTCCAGTGACATGTATAACTTGTATGCAGTTACCAAAATATTAATTAACAGGTGATGTACTTATGGCCAAGGCATGTTCAGGAGAAAAAGAAAGAGAGCAGCGAACACTTTCTAGCCTACTTATTTTAGTGTAATTTTTGGGATCAGTGGTGGTTCTTGTTTGTGCAGCGTTGGGATTAAAACTAGGCCCAGGAAAGCAATGATTATGGGTCCAGTCTGTATATACCTGAATCATCTCAAAGGAAATCTGTATTCAGCTCCAACATCCATTCTCAAGATACTTGGTGATCTGAAGGATGAATGGAGTTTGGATCTGACGCGACAGCCAATTCTCGCACCTTGACTCTTCACAAGAAAAGAAAATTCCCCACACATAGTTTGGTGGCGTTCAGCATCTGGAATCTCAAACGGAATACGCGTATCGCAATCCAGCTTGTGAGGACACTACCGCACCCCTTGCACTGAATTGAAGATTTTCATTTGAGATTTTCTCAGTCAGGCTGCTACAGAAACAGGAACTTTCTTCCGTGTTGGGTGGAGAGCTGCGGATCAACCCGATCTGCTTGGCACAGCTACCTCATGAAGCCTTTTTCCATTATACACTAGAGGAAAATTCGATTAATTCAAACAGACACAGGAGATACCACCAAGTGCTTCTTCAGGATTTGTTTCTTCTATCCACACTGAAGACCGATCCCTTATACTCCTTTCTGACCAGAACAGTTACTGACTGTTTACATTTCAATCTGCTAAACATAATAAATGGAGATGTGCCCCTGGATCTGGAATTAATGATGTTCAGTATGTTTCCTTAAATTTTTTTTTTTTTAACAGACGTTTCCACATCACTCCTGGTCACCTGTACTAGCAGGCAGTGCCCCGTTTGCTTCAGGCAGACTGTCGATACCCAGATAACCCAGCAGGATGTCGGTGCGCCTGTGAGACAAACTCAAAATGTCTTCGGCCAGCGACTGAGCGGATGTGAAGCGCACTTTGTCGTGGTCAAACATGTCCTTCAGGTACTGCACAATTTGTTGCTGGTGAAACACAGTAAAAGAAGAAGAAATATTTAACCTCATAATAAAAAGATAAATTGGTATTTTATTCCAGAACATGCTCGAAACAAGAGGAAGCTAATGCTTAACTGAAGTACATTTACATAGCTTTTTAGAATACACTTCTTATTCTTTACAGCCATGTGTGCTACAAGTGCCACTAGAAATATGAATAAAACGTAACTGAAGACATGGTTGGATGGTGCTGGTGGTATCTTAAAGTCACCGAGTAGACAGCACCTTCATCTAGCTTTAATGGTCAGTTAAAACAAAAACAGAGCATGAAGACGATCACTCACTATAACCATAAGGACAGTTATAGTGCATAGTGGAGGATTTGTGGTAATGTTGGTGTAGACTCAATGAAGTGCCAGGAGATTTTAAATCCGACTGCCTCTGTCAAGTAGTTACAACTATGTGATGGTTGGATCTTCCAGGAGAACATATTCAGAATCCACAAAAACGTTTTGACAACAACAGAATCAAGCTTTGGTCATGACCGTCCCAGTCTAGAACCTTAATGCAAACTAAAAAACTGGAGTAAGGGCACAGTCAATAAGAGAGGACCCGATCTATGGTCTCAGATCCTTTAAAGTGTGTTCTCCAGTCTCATCAAACGTTATAGCAGAGGAGAAGAGCTTTTTGCCCTCTTCCACACATGTGCTCAGAGATTCACAGTTGGCAAATGGTGCTAAAGGCAGCCGGTTTTATTCCCCTTACTACTGACCATGGATGCCTGTAACACCGTCAGGATTCCAACTACGACACTGCTGGTGATAGGGTGAAGAGCTATTTTGTTTTTTCACTTGAGAATGCCTAAGAATGCTTGATGTGCTTTCCACATCTTACCTTGAAAATGGTACACACTTCAGTCAGGTGCTGTCTGGGACCCAGGAAGCCGAAGGCCAGAACTGGACTCACGTGTTCCGAGATGGCATAGAAATGAGATATGAACCCATCTGGAACCTAAACAAAGTATATACTTCTATTTGCATTGTGTTTATATTTATTTATTTGAGTAATACAAGTTGGTAAAGATTATGTAATTAGTGTAATTATTCTCTCATTTAAGCAGTTCAACATCTTCAATATTAACACAGATAAAATAATAATAATAATAATAATAATAATGATTGAATGAAATGTCTACAGTCTAATGAGCAGCTTTGGTCTCCCTCTCCATTGTGAGGAGACAAAGACCAGACTGTGAATAGATGTGTATGAAACCTGAGCACACTGTTGTTAAGGTTAAGACTCACTTACCATCAGTAACCTCCTTTTGGCTTTTAGCACTGACCAACATGCTGTAGCTAGAGCCTGAGAGACAAACAGAGGAGCAGCTGTTACAAAAAGTACAAGTTAATCTGTAACGTAACATCACTGCTAGATGAACTACTACACATTGTGCATCCCAGGAACAGTAAAGCAGCGACTGCCAGAGGATCCTATGATCTGAATATTTTAATTACTAGACACTGCAGAAATACTCAACGTGACAAACGTTTTGACATCTGACCCATTAAGGAAACTCATTATTAAAACTCCAGACAGACAACCTGCATGAGAAGACAGGAAGTTCTCGTTGGGCAATGTGTAAGATGATCACACTGTAGCCAAACATAGGAATCCCCTCCACATCTTAAGCATCAAATTCTATTATTACTCACTTAGTCGCTTAATCCTACAATGGTCTTATCCGACACTGGGCGATAGCGGGGTATACTTTAAACAAGTCACCAGACCATCGGAGGCCAACACACCTACAACCGTTCACTGTCACACCTAGGAACAAATTGGAGCAGACAATTTGCCTAATGTGCATGTCTCTGGACTGTGAAAGGAAACCGAAGTACCCACAGGAAACCCACGCAAGCATGGTTAGAACATGCAAACCCCATACAGATACACATTCTTGACCTTCTAGCTGTGAGATGGACATGCTAACCACTACACCCAGTACCACACAAATTCAAGGATTTTCCAGTCCCAATTCCCTCAAATTCAAGGACCCAATAACAACAGGGATTAGGGTTCATTTACTGCATTAAAGACTCAGCCGTATCACTCTGTATTGAGCCATAAAGATGTGTGGCGGATCTTTAACAAGTCATTCTTTGGAAAGTTCTTCAGTGAGGCAAGAATCCTGAAATGTACATGTTCCAGGCATTGCTGAACCTCAGTAAAGACTCTGGTGCAATTCCTGCACAAAATATATATAATATAAACTCAAGTACTTTCAATGAACCATGTCTATTCAACAATCAAGTGCCGATGTCGAGGTGGATGTTGAACTATTCAATTGAGTGACATCTACCAACCCTGAGATATATAATTATTTTAGTATAACACATAGGAACAGGAGCAATCAATTAATCAATCAATCAATCAATCAATCAATAAACAAACAAACAAATGAATGAATGCATGCATGAACAAACAAACAAACAAACAAACAAACAAATAAATAAGGCACACTAAAACAAGAATTTTATTTATTTTTAAACAAATATTTCAGTCATGACAAAGGGCAGCACGGTGGCGTAGTGGTTAGCACGTCCCCTCACGGCAAAAAGGTTCTGGGTTCAAGTATCGGGCTTGGTGAGGACATTTCTGTCTGGAGTTCGAATGTTCTCTACATACTTGTTTGGGTTTCCCCTGGGTACTCTAGTTTCTTCCCACAGTCAAAAGACATGCACAATAGGCTAAAAGCATGATACGTTGTAAAATTAAGTCTGTCCAGATTAAAATTTTATGTTTTATTCAAATTAGAATTACAATCCAAACAACTGATCAGTCTGCAGCACTACGTGTAGATGCAGGAAAACTGGGACTCCTCAACTTTCATCAGGATAAATCTGAGCAGCTCACAATCACGTGTGAGTAAACTGGATGTCCCTATACCTGGATCTTTAAAAATCAACATCAGAATCATGTTTTAAACGCTCATTCAATCTTTATCGCCACAAAATGTACACATCCTTGAAATTCCACATCGCTCCTAAAAACTATTTCTCTCTCAGTGATGTCCAGACAACTGCATCACTGTGGTTAGATCTTCTCCATGTCTTAGACAAGCACATTACATGCTATTGTGTTTATGGGACTAACAGTGTAAAGCACTTTGAATGTAAAATTTCCAAAAGCAAGCCACATGTCTGCAAGACTGAAATTACCGTCTCTTTAAAACTGTCCGAGAGCCATCGGTTCCTTAAGACAGCAACCACGGAGGTGGGTGGGTTCTCCAGGTCTTCAAATGCATCCATGAGGATGAAGTCCAGCACGATGTCGAAGAAGTTCATACACACCACCTGTGAAGAAGTCACAAACCTCCGCTGTTACACTCAAGTGTTATCTTTAAGTCTAAATCAAGCAATGAGTCTAAAAGATAAGGTGTAGACCAACAAATGCTCACATGTTAATTTGGAATTTCTAGGTATTCTTAAAAGCAAACGAAATGAGATGAGTGACTAACATGGGATTAAAAATAAATTTCTGGATATATATGAAAAAAAAAACAATCACAATTGAGACAAGTGAACATACAGTTTCAGACATCAAAACTGAGCATGAGAGAGAGAGAGAGAGAGAGAGAGAGAGAGAGAGAGAAAGAGAGAGAGAGAGCGAGACAGAGAGCAAGTTGCATGTGTGTATGTGAGAGAGAGAGAGAGTGAGAGAGAAAGTATGAGAGAGAGTGAGAGAGAGTGAGAGAAAAAGGTGAGAGAGAGAAAGTGTGAGAGGGTGAGAGAGAGGGGGGGGAATGAGAGAGGGAAAAAGGGGGCAAGGGAGTGGAAGAGCGGGAGAGAGGGAGAGACACAGAAAGAGAAGGAGGTGTGTGTGTGTGTGTGTATGTGTGAGAGAGAGAGAGAGAGAGAGAGAGAGAGAGAGAGAGAGAGAGAGAGAGAGAG
>JAQMYF010000026.1:19958187-19968665 GCA_030014195.1 Neosilurus mollespiculum | reverse complement strand
GTTCTTTTACATGCCTCTCACCACAGACAGTGAGAGACATGGCCGGCCTTTGATAACCCAGTTAGCTGCACTGGGGTCCTTTGTC
Organism: Neosilurus mollespiculum; assembly: GCA_030014195.1. Classification (NCBI taxonomy): domain Eukaryota; kingdom Metazoa; phylum Chordata; class Actinopteri; order Siluriformes; family Plotosidae; genus Neosilurus; species Neosilurus mollespiculum. The sequence continues at coordinate 19,968,580 of JAQMYF010000026.1, read as the reverse complement.
CTTGAACAGAAATGAAATCTTTTAAATTAGCAAACAAATTAAGTTTTGAATTTATCCACATATGCACACATTTATATACGTTTATTCTCACATTTGGGGCAGCCGAAGCCTAATGTTTAGAGAAGCGGATTTGGGGCCGAGAGGTTGCTGGTTCGATTCCCGAACCAGCAGGAAAAAGTGTGTGGTGGTGGTGGAGGAGTGAGCTCCACCTTCAAGGCTGAAGTGCCCTTGAGCAAGGCACCTAACCCCCAACTGCTCTCCGGGCGCCCCAATGTGTGTGGCGGCCCACTGCTCCGAGTGCGTGCGTGTTCACTTTGGATGGGTTAAATGCAGAGGCAATAATTCCCTTTCGGGATTAATACAGTATATCAAAAAAAGAATAATTTAGAGATGTACACAGAAGGGTGAATGATATGTCAAAGGTGCTAGTATATACAGGGTGAAAGGTAGAGCTTTCCAATCATAAGGTGCATGATGCTAAAATGTTATATGATGTGCGAGACCTTCTCTAAATATGAGTATTGCACTTAAACATGAGAATTGCGCTTAAAGAGTAATATTGCACTGTCCGGGAAGATGGTCTGAATGATGGTTATTCAGTCAGTGTGTGTGACGGTGGTGGTGGTGGAGTTGCACGTTTAACAGCTTGTGGATAAAAGCTGTTCTTGATTTTGTTAGTTTTGGTTTTTAGTGTCCTGTACATTTTTTCGGAGGGGATTATTCCCTGGTAATCCCACTGGCTCTCCTCTGAAGTCTGCCAGTGTAAATGTCACTGAGGGGGGTAGTGTAGTTCCAATTACCCGCTCTGCCATCCTCACCGCCTGCGGTAGGGCCTTGCTGTCCTCTGCAGTACAACTGCTGAACCACACTGTACAGCAGTAGGTCAGGAGGCTCTTGATGGCGGACCGGTAAACATTTGACAGTAGGGGTCGCGGTAGGCGGGCTTGTCTGGGCTTTCTGAGGAAGTACATCCTGTGTTGTGCCTTCCCCACCTGGTGAGAGATGTTTGTGGTCCAGGTGAAGTCAGCAGGGATGTGGACTCCAAGAAACTTGAAGCACTCCACCCTCTCTACCTTATATCCTTCAATATAGAGGGCAGAGTGCACAGTTTATTTATCTCTCCTGAAGTCCATTATCATCTCCTTTGTCTTGGATGTGTTAAGGTCCTTTTTATTAAATTAATAGTTTTTAAGCCCCCTTTATGTATCCACATAGCTATCTATCTATTTATTAATTTAGTTGTGATTTCTTTTATAATGGTCTGTATTCACTATGTTTATGTTTTATATGAGATGTGTATGTGTGATTTCATGGTTTATTCTCCACAAGAGAGTGTATATTGTTTTCTTACTGTTAAAAGAACACACAATACAGATCAATGTCACCCAGACAAGGACTTGAACTCTGGGCCTTCAGACTAAAAGTCTGATGGTCTACCAACTAAGCTATCCAGGCACATTAAGTATGTGTTATTATTGAACATAGTTGAACAAAACTAATAATAGGTGGGGTTTTCTTTTGTTTGTTTATTTGTTTTAACAAATAAAAGCCCACTGTCCATGGGGGGGGGGTGTGAATTAAAAAAGATCAGAGTCTGGAACAGCCAATTAGATCCACAAGCGAGATTTTCTAATCAGTCCAAAATGCACCAAAATATCTGTTTAGATAGATCCTGGTGTACACTTTTTATTAATTGAAGAATATTTTCTAAAACAACATTTTGCACTGCAAGGGTTACATCATTATCAAATCTTTTGAGAAATGGATCACATAAAATAAACAAAAGCACAACTTCAATATCGAGGGGGGAAATAATAATTTAAATAAATGAATGAATAACGAAACAATGCATTTTTGAAAGATATACAGTGGCTTACAGGCTTTTATTAGTCTTGAGGTTGTAAGTTAGAATTATAAAAACCAAGCCGCCCGAACAGGGACTTGAACCCTGGACCCTCAGATTAAAAGTCTGATGCTCTACCGACTGAGCTATCCGGGCTCTGCTGCACACCTCTGAAGAAAAAAAACAAAACGTGTAAACATTAACCCTCCGCAAACCTTGAACACCTAAATTGTTAATAAGTTAAATGAAATGAATTAATGAACTTATAACAACAAACGAGAGAAATAAAATCATATTTGACTTTATAATAAATAATATTTGTAATATTATAATGGCCCCAACTGTACATGATACAAGTACAGTCTTTATACTGAAAACAGTGCTGACTTATTAAATATGTACAATGTGTAACACTTTCCCTTCCTGATTTTATCCAAGTGTAAATCTGCATGCTACATCTGACGGTGTATGACTGTATGTACATGGTTTTCCAAGAGCTCTGTGGTTATAAAGTTCTGAGGGTGGAACAGTAAAACAACATGCTATAGTGTTAAAACAATGTTATGTATGGGAACACTTATTAATTCTTGATACTGATGTATTTATTGCTCCAAAAGTTCTATTATCACTAAATATTCTTATATAATATAGTTAAATATGAGGGCAAAAACATGCATATATAATTTGCATATATAATAACATTTATTACATAAGGATTCATTAAAAACAAGATGTGTATGGAAGCAAATCTGTCTCATCAGATTTTGAAATTTAAAAGCCTTTGAATTTCTAGCATTGATTTATTTATTTTTTTGGCAACAAAATTAAGCACCTGATTTTTTTTTTTTGCCTATGAATTCAGACCCTCATATCTTTAATCACTCCTTGTCACTTTTATTTTTTTCAATGTTCACAAATTCGGGACTAAAAATAAAAGAGTTAAAAATTCAAAGTCTATTTTTTCAGTGTAGGTAGCCAGGATATAGCACATAAAATTTCTAATGAATATGATGTTTATTTTTTGTGTAATGAGTGGCCAAAAGAGGCATTTTAGAACTTTGCGATGGCTATGATGAAAATGTCAACTTTGTAATTCCCTGTAAAATGTAGTAATAATTTTATAGTATATTATTTACTACAGAAACATGTGAAATGACCTCCATCTTTTGTTGTTCAATAGTTATGGAAGCTTGCAGAATGGTTGCAGATGTAATGTCCATAATCTGATCGCAATTTTAGGGGAACCCCTGTATACTTCAAATGGCTATACCTTTGGAACTATTCACAATTAAGCCTTGATATATATAATGCACTTTAGGTGTGTAAAAATCAGAAGATCTGAGGGGGTCAGGTGGGGATCTCTGGTTGAAATTTTATGGAAATTTTATGAACAGCTTGCCAGTTCATCACAGGGCAACACACACTATTCACACTCACACCTCTGAGAAATTTGGAAGAGCCAATTAGCCCAACAAGCATGTCTTTGGGCTGTGGGAGGAAGCGAGACTACCCAGAGGAAATGTTCTCTCGAGCTTGGGACTTGACCCAGGACCTTCCTGAGGCTGTGAGTTGGATCCATGTTCTCCATGATTCATGTTTCTCCCTGTTTTCTCAGTCAAGGATAAGACACAAGTGAGGGAAACGAGGAAACATTTTAAGGGTTTCTGAAAAGTACCCATGGACAACAACCATCATGCCTTGCTTTAAGTCCAGCATGCACTGGACTGGAAGTCAGCGTCAGGCTGGATAAAGTCGAACACATAAGCACAGTACTGATTTCTTGCCCACTTACATACCGTGGCAATTTTTTTTATTTGTTAAAAGCCTTGTCTAGAATAGTAACATTTTACACACTCCTTATATTCTTTCAGCTTTGTTTACTTCACACACGAAGGGTTTTAATTTACCCAAAGCAAATAACTATGATGTCGGAACTGAGTTTCTCACTCACTGTTTCACTCCGGAACATAAATATGAGCGTGCCGAATTAAATGTAAGCATCTGCACATTTCCTTAGCTATCTTATCATTTAATTTAGTACCTATTGTTCTGTAATTAATGGATAAAATGTTTTTTTAGTTAAATGTATTGTATCTTATTAAAACGTATTACAGAACTGTTACAGCTTGCCAGTTGTTTTTGTTTAGATTTTCCGTTATTCTTTCGCCTGTTGTTGGTACGAACCAATCCGGACTGAATCGAAAACACCTGTGTGTTCCCTACATAGGTGCACTCTGTAGGGTCTGGAATAATAGGGCTTACACTCTGAGTGGGGTATCAGGAGGCGTTTGGTATTCAGCCGGCTTTAAACGTTAAATTCTGATTAACAGATGACTGTAATCAAGAAGGTCTTGGGTTTAGGTCCCGGCTGTGAAGTTCACATTCTCCCCGTGCCTGCGTAGGTTTCCTCCGGATAGTCCGGTTTCCTCCCACAGTTCAACATATGCACACTTGACTAATTGACTTTACCAAATTCCCCCTAGCAGTGGTGGCCCGGTGGACCATGCCTGGATTACTGATCCCAAGGTCGGGGGTTCAGGCCCCTCTACAAGCGGGTTGTCACTGCTGTCCCCCCAGTGCAGCTAACTGGGTTATCAAATGCCGGCCATGTCTCTCACTGTCTGTGGTGGGAGGCATGTAAAAGAACCATTGCTAATTTTCGTCAAGAATAGGCTGCATAGCTGTCAGCGTGTTTCTGCCCTGCGATGGCCTGGCGAACTGTCTAGGGTGTACTCTGCCCTCGCCCAGAGTCGGCTGAGATGGGCGCAACCCTCATTAGGATTAAGCGGTTCAGAAAATGAATGAATGAAAATCTCCCTACGTGTGGATATGAGTGTGAATGATGTCCAGTGTTCACTGCTGGTCTGTCGAGCTGTTCTGGGTGTATCCTGCTTTCACCCGGTGTCAGCTGAGATAGGCGCCAGCCTCCCTGTGACCCTAATAGGGTTCAGTGGTGGCTTAGTGGTTAAGGCGATGGGCTACTGATCCGAAAGGTCAGCGGTCCCCACTATCACCACTGTTGGGCCCTTGAGCAACGCCCTTAACCCCTCAATTGCTCAGTTGTTTAAAATGATAACTGTAAGTCACTCTGGATAAGAGTGTCTGCCAAATGCTGTAAATGTAAATTTAAGTGGTTTGGGGAATGAATGAATGTTATTACTTATCCCTGCTGGAAAGACCAGCATGGAAATCATGCTGGTTTGGTGCTGGTCTATGCTGGTCCACCAGCACATGAATGCTGGTGATTGGATGCTTGACCATGCCGGACCAGCATACCAACACCAAAACCCAACATAATACGCTGGTAAAGCTGGTAACCATCTATGCTAGTCCATATTGTCTAGTAATACTTTTATTAATTATAGATTATTCTCTTTGTTTTATTATTGTTAAAGGCTGACATGAGTGAGTGTACCACGCATCCTGGTGGAAGAGCCTCAGGCTTCAGCAGGATATGAAGTCCCTGGTATGGTATGATGGTGTGACAAAATAGACAGTATAATATATAAGTATGATATTGATGGATGCTCTTCCTGACTGTTTTTTTTTAATCCACATGCAGAAGTTGTGTTGGCTCTTCCTCCTCCTTATAACCCTCGCTCTGGTATTCTGGTACTATTACATAACCAAAACCAGAGAAGCAGATTTGGGACTTCGTAGTTATGTGAGAATTTCGCCAGGCATCAGATCAAGTTCACCTGTAGGTTTCCTGATTTATTTTGTCTGTGATATTTAGATATTGTTTCAGTGGTGGACATCATGGGAAGGCATGATGGCGAAGTGGTTAGCATGTCCACTTGACAGCAAAAAGCTCCTGGATTAGAATCCCGGGCTTTGATGATGGCTTATTTGCGTGGAATTTACACGTTCTCCCCGTACTTGTATTTTGGCTGTAAATAAACAGAATCTAAGTGCAATCTTGCTAAAATTGGGTTCTATGGTTTGAAAATTATGGAATCTTCAAGTCTCATCTCATTTTCTGGATCACTTTATCTTTTATTAGGGTTGTAGGGCGGCTTGAGTCTATCTCAACCAACAGTGGGTGAAGGCAGGGTACACTTTGAATAGCTTACTAGTCCATTGCAGGGCAACACAAACAGCCGTTCACACTCACACTCACATCTAGGGGCAATCTGGAACAATTAACCTAATGTGCACGTCTTTGGACGTACCCAGAAGAAACCCATGCAACCACAGGGAGAATATGAAAACTCCATACATAATCGTTCTTGCTGGGCCCGGGGTTGAACCCGGGATCTTCTTAGTGTAAGGTGGACATGGTTATCACTACACCAGTGCGCCCGTTGTCTTAAATAAATTGTCAAAATGTTATTGAACGACTTAAAACAAAAGAATTTTAAAACAGTTTGTAAGAAATTTTCAGAACAAGGAGTTTATGATTGTGTAAATGTAACCAACCACCATAAGGTGATGCCATCTGTATATTGGGACAGTTGTTTAGAAGCAACCATTTTAATAGTTAATACACCTTCTAACTGTTTTAATTCCTTGCATTAGTACCTGGTGCTACACTGTGGCCGCTGTGCCGTGGTCTCCAGCTCGGGCCAGGTTCTAGGCAGCAGATGTGGACAAGAGATTGACAAGCATGAATGTGTGATCCGCATGAACGCAGCGCCGACGCATGGATTTGAGGCAGATGTGGGCAATAGGACAACTGTTCGTGTCGTCTCACACTCCAGCGTGCGACATCTAGTGCATCATGAAGCCTTTTTTTCCCAACAAGAAGCGAAAACACACTATGTGGTTTGGGGTCCTGAGCGGAACATGAGACAGGATGGCAAGGGACAAGTCTTCAACCTACTGAAAAAACTGGCATGGAAACACCCGGGTGCGCATATCTATACTGTGAGCAGGGAGAAGATGATGCAGTGTGATCACATCTTCCAGAACGAGACTGGAAAGAACAGGTGGTTATAATGTTGATGTTGTTCACCTTCGTTTTACCTAGAATGGTTCATGAAGGAAACATTTAAAGCATTACAAATTAAGGCCATTTTTAAAATTATTTATATCCATCCATCCCTCACAAACCACTTAATCCTACTTGAGTTTGGCGAAGAGGCTGGGCCCCATCTCAGCCATCTCTGAGCGATGGTGGGGTACCCCTGAACAGCTTGCCAATTCATTGCACAGCAAAAGACAACAATTCACAAACTTTTTTTTTTTCAAAAGTCATTTTCTTAGAACTTTATCCCAAACAGTCAAAATGTGCTCAGAGAGTGCAGACCTCCACCAGTGTCATGCAATTTCTAAATTTTCATTTACAGCATTTGGCAGACTCCTTTATCCACAGTGATTTACATTGTACAACTGAGGCTAAGGGCCAACAGTGGCAGCTTGGTGGTACTGGAGCTTGAGCCCACAACCTTCAGATCAGTGAGCCACTGCCTTAACCACTGAGCCACCATTGCCTCCCAGAGCACTGTGGGTGATTTCTGCCTCCTTATCCTATTACGCAATGTTATCAACTCTTTCAAAACCCTCCTGGATCTGGATCCGGATCAGGCCCAAATTGTAATCAGTTTATCACTGTCCCAAGACCCACGTTTGGTGAAAATTTTATGGAAATCTGTCTATTAGTTTTTGAGATATCATGGTCACAGTCAGACTGACATACCTTGATGGAGGTAATAATACTTAAGATGATGATAATGTTTTGCTGAAATGAAGTATCAACCATAAATTCGTTAGTAAAAAAGTGGATGTGGAGGTGTTGCAGGAATTTTTAAATGCCTTAATGGAAATAGGAGTTCTAACCACTCATGAAGTGTCTGTGTAGACTCTCAGTCATTCAGGTCATAGTGAATCCAAGGTTGATATAAAACCCGCAAGGTTGATATAAAACCCGCTCCTTTTCTGGATTTTCTTAAAGACACATCTCCAGAATTCACCAGAAAGAGAGATCCCAGCACCACTGCTGTGTCTGATCCATTCGCACCAACAACACACAATACTAACATCACGACCGTGTCTATGCGACGGCGGTGCTGAGAAAGACCCAGTGCGCAAACACTATCTGGTTACTTGTCAGTAATGCAGTATTTAATTTAATAAATCGTGCAAACCAACAGAGGCAGTAGTAGTGAAGTGTATAGCTTCACCTTCATGGGTTCTCCTCATAATCATGTTCGGAAAGTTCCAGCGGATGGAGCTCCTGAGTAGATACACAATGTAGTGAGAGCTGCATGCAGGATGTACAGTATAAATATGAACAGTTGTTCTTTAATGAAGCATGGATCAGACGTTCATTAATCAGCTAATCTCTCTCTATCTCTCTCTCTCACGCTGTTTATCTCGTTTTCCATCTCTTTGTGACTCTTTCTCTTTGTTTCTGTCTCTTTCTCTGTTTCTCTTTCTGTCTCCATCTCTCGAACACATGCTATCTCCCCTTTTTCTTTTTCTCTCTCTCCGGTTCTCTCTCTACATCTCTTTCTATTGTTTTTCTCTGTCTCTATATTTATCTCTCTCTCTGTCTCTCTTTCTTTCTATGTTTCTTTCCATCTCTCTATCTGTGTCTATTTCTTTTGTTGTCTTTCTCCGTCTCTCTTTCGCTTCCTATCTCCATGTCTGTTTCTTTTTCTCTCCATCTCTTTCTCCTTTTCACTGTCTCTCTCATTCACATGCTCTGTCTCTCTTTCTTTCTCCTCTCTCTTTCTCTCTCATAAACATGCTCTGTCTCTCCCCCTCTATCTCACTCCCTCTGTCTTTCTTACCATTTCTCTTCATCTCTCTCCATCTCTCTATTTCTCTGTCTGTCTGTCTGTCTGTCTGTCTCTCTCTCTCTCTCTCTCTCTCTCTCTCTCATACACATGCTCTGTCTCTCCCTGCTCTTCTTCTCTCTCCATCTCTCTATCTCTCTCTTTCTCTTTTGTTGTCTTTTTCTGTATCTCTTGCTCTGCCTCTCTCATTTACTCTCACTTGTCTCTTTTTCTCTGTCCTCCTGTGTCTCTTTCTCTCTTTCTCTCCTGTTGTGTGTGTGTGTGTGTGTGTGTGTGTCTCCCTCTCCCTCTCTCTCTCTCTCTCTCTCTCTCTCTCTCTCTCTCTCACTCTCTCAAAATCAGAATGAAGTCGGGTGCATTCCTCAGCACTGGATTTTTCACTGTGGTTTTTGCACTTGACCTGTGCGACAGTATTAACATTTACGGGATGAGAGATGGTTCATATTGCAGGTAAGTGTGTGCACTTGTGCATTACAATTTGTGAGGTTTATAAGTTTATCCGCCCAACAGGTAATCAGACCAGATATTTAACATTTTTCTTGATTTAGTTTAATTTTTGTGTTCCTGTGTAGTGTATAGTGTGTAGTGAATAGGTCCAGACCTATTCAATGACATCCACCAAGCCTGAGGCAAATAATTTGTTAATTATGTTCATTTAGTGAAATTTGTGAGTAAGTAAGGAAATGTTTACAATACAAACAGCAAATTTATGGATTACATCCAAAAATCTTGTCTGTCGTAATTGCTATTGGTATCGGCCCAGAAAAAAATATTGATTGACCCCTATTCCAAAAGCCGAGGAGGAAAATTACTATATTCTGGTGCTTTTCTTTAACTGCATAACTAAATTCTCTGTGAGATGATGATGATGATGATGATGTTTCCTACAAATATTGCAAAATAATTAGGCATATATGCTCAAATATGCAAAACAGTGAGACCACATAAAGAGGCTATTATTGAATACACCAGAGGTTTCATTTGATGGCCACAGAATGAAATGGTAAACATTAACAGAGAAAAGGGGGCAAACCAAACATATTGCGACCACTAAAAAGGAATTAAAAAATGTAAAAACCTCTTAATTTTTAACACAGCATTGAAAGTGTGTGTACATTTTGTGTATATGTGTATGTACGTAGTCTTGCCAATTATTCCTCGGTGCCATACCACTATTATGAGTCGAATCGCCTGGACGAGTGTGACATGTACAGGATGCACGAGCGTGCGCGACGAGGTGGCCATCGTTTCATCACAGAGAAAAAGATCTACAGACGCTGGGCATCGCAGGGAAAATTAAAATTCCAATATCCAACATGGTGATGACCTGTGCAAGAACCCAGAACCCTCTATGCTGCTGTAAGACATCTAATAAGACAAATGTGACACTAGTATAAGAACTGTGGTCATCTCATGTTCATGCTTTTGATTTAGTGATGGCTACTTACAGCAGTTGGCCTAGCTTTATTTGATTTCTTGTTTTCTTTTCTTGCTGGTTTCATTAAGAAACCCAAAGGGGAAGTCAACATATTGTTTTCTTTACATAGTTTTATTTTTGAGGCAGCATGGTTTTGTTTGCCCATGTGAGGTCACATGAGAATACATCTCAATAAATGAAAGGCTACATGAAGATGTGGTTATATAAGGGTATAAAAGGCCATGCTTGATAGTTCCATCTTGTGACAGGCAAAAGTAAACAGATACCAAATTTATTAGTATAATTTAGTTTGAAAGGCAATATACTGTATATATTATATATGTGTGTGTATATATACAATATATACATATGTGTGTGTGTGTGTGTGTGTGT
>JAQMYF010000026.1:19919216-19944811 GCA_030014195.1 Neosilurus mollespiculum | reverse complement strand
ATCAGTGTCTTCACATAGATGAGTATCATTAATCATTATTGATAATGTATAACTAAAGGCAAACTGAGCAAATGTGTTATTTCAGGAGAGCCTATTAAACTGGTAGCCCTTCTTATGACTCAGTACCCATGAAGTAGCTCTCAGTTTCAAAAAGGTTGGTGACCTCTGATATAGAGTATATCTTCTAACAAAAAAAATATTGTGACAGGTCTAGAATTTAGTGTCACTGTTGTTTAAAATGAAAAACCAATAAAGATAGTTACTTCAGATGCAGGTATGGAAATTAAGAAATCTACCCAAAAAATGCTAATCAGATGATCTGAAATTTTTAAACCATACCGTCTGAAATCTTATGATAACCATACCGTCCAGAATTAGGATTCTCTTACTCATTCTAACCACCAGCTTTCACTGCCATGATCATGCAGTAATGCTTTCTTTTCTAATGCTCGCTCCTGGGAGAGTCTTTACTATTTTCTACGCATAATAACCTTCAGTTGGTTTTTCTTCATCAGCAGTGCTGCCTGTCTTTTGATTTAAAGCAGACTCTAGGAAAGTTTTTAGTTTCTCTTCTGTTAGCTGATCTGTACATTCCATTTGTTTTTCATTTCCCACCCACCTAGCTAACTGGGTGTTGCCAGGGTTGTATATTTGCCTTAATATTCCAAAAACGCTTAGTTGTTGAACCTGCACATTTGTCTGAATTTCTGCTCATCTGTTGCACTTTTTTTTTTAGACAGTATACTCTCAACACAGGGGTAGATTTGATCATATCAAACAAGCTATGTTTTATTCAGACAACATTTGCCCTGATTGTGCAGCAATGTCAATGATGGCAAGGCACACTTGATTGGCAGATTTCAATCCTGGCTCAGAGAGAATCTGGACTGCTTTCTAGGTCATCGAGGGGCAAATAATCACTGAACATCTATCCAGAAAGGACCACCATGGAATCTGCATGGCAAAATGATTAGTTTAGGCATTTGTCCACTTTCCCTTTATTCCCTTTTCTTTCAATACTTAGCCACAAGCTAGCTTGCAATCTTTCTTGAGTTGCTTTACTTGAAATAGGCTGCCACAGCATTAATTCATCCATTCATTAATTTTTTAAGCCTCTTATTTCTAATTAGGCTCCTGGGGAGGCTGGCGGACATCTTAGCCGACTCTGAGCGAGGGTGAGGGCAGGGTACACCCTGGACAGCTCGCCAGGCCATTGCAGGGCCAACATACACAACCATTCACATTCACACCTAGGGGAGATTTGGAACTGTGTGTGTCTTTGAACTGTGGGAGGAAACCAGAGTACCCAGAGGAAACATGCAAGCACAGGGAGAACATGCAAATTCAGACACAGAAACGCGCGAGCCAGGGAATCAAACCCAGGCCTTCTTGATGTGAGGTGATCATGCTAACCACTGCGCCACCATGCTGCCCCTGCCACCACATATGGGATGAATTATAAATTATGTTTCATGGTACCGGTTGACGCAAAGAATGTACGATAATCGTTTTCTTGGAAAGCTCAAGCGAGCCACATAAAATGAGTTGGCAGGCCAGATTTGGCCTGTGGGCCTTGAGTTTGACATCATGTGCTCTAAATAAATCAATGGCTTGGAGCTGGACATGGATCAGGTGAAATTTATGAACCAGGAAATTAGACTTCCAGGCTGATAATGACCTTCCCTGTAATCCATCACTTTCAACTCCAGTCTTAGCAGCATCTTGGGAGGGTCTGGTTCTGCCCATTATACTGTGGCTTGGATAGGGTTGGATTGTGTAACGTAATCTGAGACAGCAGAATTTGATTTACTACAGTGCAGGTGCTTATTGACAGCCTTTATGGGGAATATAGGAAGGCCCCAGCTCATCAGTGCCTGGGCCCATGATGGGATGAATAATGAGCAAGTCGGGTTTGGCTATTTGCGGAACACCTTTAGGTTTATAATATAATATATTATAATATTTATAATGAGACCCATTTATACTGCTTGGTGTACAGAGGCACACTTGGGGTTACGACCTTGTCCAGCACAGTTGGGGTCTAACAGGGATTTGAACCCACGGCCTCTCAAGCATGAGCTCAGCACCCTAACCTCTACACCACCGGCCCCACAATTAACTAAGTAAAATTCAAATAAAAGAGTTTTATTCGGCTACATGGGCCTTTATTTACACAAATAATGAATCCCAATCAGCTTAAGTGCTAGTTCAATCAGCTAGCTTAGCTGTTCTAACTGGCTAGAGCTTATCTAACTGGCTAGAGCTTAGTGGAAGTTTCTGTACTAGTTTTCTCATAAAAGCCTGAGGTAGCCACCATCCAGCTCCAGAAGTGACAATAGAAATGGTAATGACCTTGGCTTGCCCAAGCCCTCTCAGATATGGCTCAATAGTCAGAAAATAGCTAACAAATTGTTGCTCTGACTCAAGAATTGTATTCCCTCATTCTTTTCATTTCAGTTGCATTTTGGCCTTCTCTAGCACCAAATGTATTTTCAAGATCTATACAGATGGCTCTTCTATTGATCCCAGGGTACTATCCCACCACGGAGCAGCTGAACAAATCCACCCTCAAGCATCTTGCATTGTAGTGGATAAAAACTCTGTTTATTGGCCTGAAAATGTTTGACAGCCTGAAAAACTCGCTTGCTTCCTAAGCATATCTGCTCATGGGCAGTGAGATTTGTTATCTTCATCCATGTAACTTGTGTCTGTGAGCTATGAGATCTGAGACACCAAACTAGAAGTATTTTATCAAACTAGCCCCGCCCCATCTATATAGTACTACATGTGAAACATGCCACAGTAGTAGACAGGCTTGTGTTCCTTGCAAAAAATATGTACCTTAAAATTGTTTAAAGGACATTACAAAAGAATGTAATGTAGCCTGAAAAACCCCGGAGATTTTATTTTTAGGGCATATCACCCAGCCCTGAAACATGGCCTTCATCCAAACACTCACTGGCTGCGATTCCACTATCAAGTCACTAGTGCAAACCAAGTCCATTACAGTTTCCATTGTCACTTACAGGGCACGATTATGCCTATGGGCTAATATGAGGCTCGAAGCTTGAGGATTTTGGCCTGACAGGCCCCCAAGGGTCAGACGAGGCCAATCGGTGCTTAAAGGCAAAGACAGCAATTGTTAAAAGTTTAGCAAATTCATTTTTTTGAATTAAAAAGTTAATTTAAATCTGTCTGTGTGCAAAACCATAGACCGATAGCATCTATTTAAACAATTTTATGAGTGATTATGTTGAAAATTGAGTCGTAGAATGATGTCATCAAGGTAACAGGAGGGGTATGGCTTTACTATATTACTAGTTTCCTACTGCACAGGAAATGAACCTTTTTCCACCTCCAAAACAATTCTGTCAAAAAATGGCATGAATGTATCAAATTCCTGTACTTGTACATTAACTTGGGCCTCGATGACATCATCATTGTGAGACTCCGTTTTCAAATAACTGTCCATAAAACTGTTTAAACAGAAGCATTCGGCCTAAAATTTTGCACACAGAAAGATATTAATCTGGAGACTTGAACAAAATTAACTTTTATCAAGTGCTGTCTGTGCCTTTAAGGTGGTGTTAAGGTGGAAGGCAGTTGTAGTAGGTGTGTTTTTCTGATGCGCTATATAAAAGGTCAGTACCAAATCATGCAGTGTAACTATTTGAATTTTTTGTTGGAGTTCAACATAATGGCTACGGAAATTTTTTGAATGCCAACTCACACTTATGGGAAAGAATTGTGAAATTTGAGAGGATGTTTAACACTCAAGAACCTGATATTGATGATACACACCAAGAAGCAATATAAAGGTTAAAAAAAAATCTAACAAATTGTTCAAAATTGTTGACGACTCAGAATGACTGCAGAAAGGGTCTATATTAATTAAAATATTTGATGAAACTCTGAGAATATAAAAATCAGAAGGTCAGGTATCAAGCCCCAGTACCACTCCTGTTGGACCCTTGAACAAGGCCCTTACTCCTTAACTGCTCAGTTGTATGAATAATATTAAAATGCAGCTTTCTCTGGATAAGTGCATCTGCCAAATTATGCTGTATTGTCTGTTTTTTCCCCTTCAATTAGGGGCACAACAGCAAGAGGATGGTTGTATTTGTGGCGATCTTCCTTATCACGATCCTCCTCATTCTCTACAACTCCAACAGTACAAACGAGTCCTATGAGGATTTTAAAATAGCAGGCTATAACAGTGCCAGCAAAAGTACTGACCTGAAGAAATGGGGTGGAAAAGATGGCTACATTCCTATTTTTGTCAACAAGGTAAAGCAAATGGCTTGCTGTTTAGATGTTATTGTATAATATAATAAAATTAGAATCTAAATTATCATTTACTACCAATGCTAATATTACCTACAGCCAGATTCCAGCCAATTTGTAAAAGAATTTTGTGAAAACAGTGAATGATAAGTAAACTCTTGTTTATCAAAGACCCATAGGATAAAGGTAAAATTCCATATTTTCAAATAAATACACATAAATAAAATTTAAACAAAACTACATTCCAAATTTTTGGATAAAAAAATAATAAATATCATTAGATAGTGCAAAATTATCAGAATTTTTGTTTATCTTTGTCTGTATGGCTTATGTGCCACCTGATGTGTCCCAGTGTAAGCAATACTCTATGTCTGAATCTGTGTCCAGTAGATGTATTGCTCCACAGTGAATTATAAAATTAGAAGAATAATAAACAGTTATGTGTGTTCATGTGTGTGTTTCTCAGAGCCTGACCCTACACTGTGGACAGTGTGCCCTGGTGACAAGCTCAAGTCATCTACTGGGCACTGGTGCTGGAGAAGAGATTGACCGTACTGAGTGTGTGATCCGCATGAATGACGCACCTACATCTGGGTTTGAGGCTGATGTGGGTAATAAAACCAGCCTTCGTGTTGTGGCTCACGCCAGTGTGAATCGTTTTGTTCGAAAATCCCAAGAGTTCCTCAACTACTCTCACTGCCCATTTGTAATCTTCTGGGGTCCATCCACGAAGATAGGACGTGATTCCAAGGGTGATCTATACAAGCTGATCCATCATGTTGCTGTTACCTACACCAACCTCACATCCTTCGTCACAATGAGCAAAATGCAAAAGTTCGACACACTCTTTCATAAAGAGACTGGCCGAGACAGGTAGCCTTTAAGGCACACTTTAGTTTAAATTTGTTGACAGTACTGCATATACAAATTGAGAGGGAGAGGAATAACGATGCATTAAATTTCTATAATTATTTTGGGAATGATAAAGTGGACTGCATTTTTTACAGTTTGGTTTGGAAGGTGTTACTTCGTCTCCACCTCTCAGCCTAACTTCACTGAATATATAATGTGGAAAAATGCTAAAAATTAGGAAAAGGGCTGAAAGGGGGGATGGGAACGGGACAAGGAGGATTGTGGGGTGGGTAATGAGAAGTCTTTATCAGAATGTATTTAAAAATGAGTGTGGTTCCCAGGCTTCCCTTCAGGGTCAGGGGATGGGTGCATGGATCACCCAACTGTGTAATGAAATACCAAAACACTTAACTGTACGTCTGGGTTATTTTAAACAGTGGATGGTGTAAATGGTTTGGAACCATTTACCACATGTATTTTATCTAAATAAAGTCATATCATTTAGTTTGGAGATCAAAAAACACATTTAATTACCTCTTAAAAGTTTAGAATGAGATTAAAAATGAAGATACTTATGATTATACACTGCGTGCACAATTATTAAGCAAGTTGTATTTTCAACGATTCATTTGATATTTTAACAATTACAGCTCTCTCACTCAATCCAAATGTTATTAAAGCTCAAACCTGAATTTTTAAGAAGGGAAAAGTCAGGTTTTGTCTTTCTTAAGAGAATATCTCAGTGTGCACAATTATTAGGCAAATATTGGTGCGGAGAATTATTAGGCAACTAAATAAAAAAATGAATATTTTCCCATCTCACTTGTTTATTTTTATCTGTTAAAATGAAAATAATGAACAAACAACTGAAAATTTACAAATAAACATCTCTAACATTTCCACAATAATATAATCAGTGACCAATATAGCCAGCCTTCTTTTCAATAACTGTCACAAGCCTTCCATTAATTGGAGTCTGTCAGTTTCTTTATCTGTTGATCAACTTTTTGTGCAGCAGCAACCACTGCCTCCCAGACACTGTTCAGAGAGGTGTCCTGTTTTCTTTTTTGGTAAATCTCCCGTTTAAGAACAGCCCACAAGTTCAGGTGAGGAAGGGGGCCATGTCATTTTCCTGTCATCTTTAAGGCCTTTATTGGCCAGCCATGCAGTTGAGTACTTTGATGTATGTGATGAAGCATCGTCCTGCATGAAAATCATGGTCTTCTTGAAAGATTCAGGCTTTTTTCTGTACCACTGCTTGAGGAAAGTGTCCTCTAAAAA
Organism: Neosilurus mollespiculum; assembly: GCA_030014195.1. Classification (NCBI taxonomy): domain Eukaryota; kingdom Metazoa; phylum Chordata; class Actinopteri; order Siluriformes; family Plotosidae; genus Neosilurus; species Neosilurus mollespiculum. The sequence goes on along the minus strand of JAQMYF010000026.1, from coordinate 19,938,394 downwards.
CTGGCAGTAGTTCTGGGAGATGATTTTAAGTCCTTTTTTAATCCGAAAAGGTCCAACTAGGTCATCTTTTATGATACCAGCCCATACCAGAACCCCACCTCCACCTTGGCGTCTGAATTGAAGTGGAGCTTTGTGCACAACACTGATCCAGCCATGGGCCCATCCATCTGGTCCGTCAAGAATCACTCTCATCTCATCAGTCCATAAAACCTTTGAAAAATCAATCTTCATGTGCTTCTTGGCCCAGTCTTTACGTTTTAACTTACATGTCTTGTTCAATGGTGGTCACATTTCAGCCTTCCTTACCCTGGTCATGTCTCTGAGCACTGAACACCTTATACTTCTGGGTACTCTAGGTAGGTCACAGTTGTGGAATATGCCAGCACTGGAGGACAATGGGTTCCTAGTCGCTTCACACGTGATTTTTCGTAAATCTCGAAGTTAATTTGCGTCTTTTTCTCCCAACACTTTCTTTCGACCCTGTTGACCTTTCGCAAGAAAACGTGGGATAGTTCTATGATCAGTATCAGAATACTTTATTGATCCCAGGGAAAATTGTGTGCACACAGTTTTTTACAATTTTTGACTTTTCAGAGTCAGTCAAACTTCTTTTTTTGCCCATTTTGCCTGAAAAAAAGAATCTGCCTAATAATTATGCACACCTTGATATAGGGAGTGAACCTTCTTAGGCCACGTCCTTCCTCATCACACAAATAAACATCACCTGATATGCTCAAATCCAATAAGCAGTCAAGTTTATACAGCTTGGAGTTGGGAAATATGCATAAAAGGGATGATATGGTCAAAATACTCACTTGCCTAATAATTGTGCACACATTGTATTATAGCAGTAAAATACAAGGTGTTATTATATTATAATATATTATATATTATTATATTATATATCTTATTAAATTAGATTTGCATGATGCTGAGGGTAAAGTGTGTTTCAATCATAAATACTGTTTGCTTTAAGGGTGTGTTGATTGTTGCTCCTAGTGGTGATAAACTTCCTGTTAGCTAGAGTTTAATTCTAAAATTTGCATGAACACAAATTTAGCCTAAAAACATTCGTTCATCTTCTGCAACTATGAAATTCTAAAGTGTATTAACTGTTTCCTCAGACAGAGGTCTCATTCATGGCTGAGCACTGGCTGGTTCACCATGGTCATCGCTATAGAGATCTGTGACAAAATTAAGGTGTATGGTATGGTACCTCCCAGCTACTGCGGGTGAGAAAAAATATCTTCTTTTATATTTCTTAAAACATGATATATTGACTATTTACACTATTTTGTTAATTCATCATATTGTGAACTGAAAACATAGAGGGAAGAGCCGAAATCCCACAATGCACTGCAAGTAATGTAGCCATAATATTTAAAGAATATCAAAATTGTCAGCCATTAAACAAAAGTGATCTTCATAACATCTTCAGTCACAACTTTGTACATTTTCAGTACTGTTGAAATACTAATGACCTACTTGAGTTAACAATAATCTTGCTATTTCACAGATATAAGTCAGCATTACACTGATTTAATAAACTTAAAAAAAGCTTCTTAGCATTTTTACTTCACTCAGTGGAGTATCAAAAGAAGGGAACTGCATTCAATTGCACTATTAAAGGCCCACTAGGACAGGAAACATGATGCCCTATGCTGGATCTAGAAAGATTTTTCATTGATGGAAGAACAATACACAGGACAGCTATTGGTAAGCCTGCTAATTTGGGCCAATTTAAAAATACTCTGTTGATGCTAAAATCTTGTTTGTTAAGAAATTATCATTATTAAATCTGTAATTGAATAAAGTTTACTGTAAGTGCAGTTATCATGTCTATAGCTGCTTTTACATGGGCAGCAGGAAGAAGTTGCTGCCAGAGCAACTTGCGCACAGAGAAAGTTGTGCCCACTTTCCTATGAGTTTACTCGGTCACCATCGGTCATCATTAGCAAGCAGGAAGCTAAAGGGAGAACACGCAAGCGAACCACTGGAGAAGTACCGCACATCTGCTGCAAAAGCCCATTAAACGTCCTAATAACCCTCCTGATTGTCACCGATTGTGTCCAGAAGGCAAGTGCACCTGGAACAAGATTTTTCCAAACAACTTGAGCCATCTTGAAAAGTGGAGTTGCACCCACTGGTGTCAAGTGTTAATTTTTGCACAGCCAGAAGTGCTGGGGCAACTTGTTCTGGGTGCAAGTTGTTCTGCTGCAAGTGCTCGTGCAAAAGCAGCTTATGATGCCATCTTATATTTTGTGAGACAAATTGATGGTGACACGTACAGGTCATTTCTGCCTGTCATCTTAGTGCCTGGGTGCTAGTTGCAGGGTCTTCAGTTGGGAGCCATCCCTCACTGATATTTCACCTCTTTAATCACCAGAACATCTCAGGATGGTGGGGCAGCGATGAGAGATATCTCCCTGTCACCCCTTGCAGCTGGACCTTGTGCTCTGGTGTTTCCTATGTGGCTTCTCAGTTCTCACAGCTCTTATCACCTCTGCACAACCATACCCATTAGCTTCCCTTCTCTGCTTTTTCAGAGAGATCTTTAAAGGCTTTTGTGATCTTTGGTGCTGTGAGACCTATGTCCCTCTGGAAGTGCCTGACTGGGAGACCCAAAAAGCAACCATCTACTGGGTTGATAGCATGACTCCAGCCTTTCTCCCAACATTCAGCTGCTAGCTTTGTACTTTTTGAGCTCATGCACTTCCTGAATACTGTCTTCCCATGGGACAGTCAGCTCGACCAGCATGGCCCGCTTGGCAATTTCCTACCACAGAATGAAGCCAGGTGAGGTCTCAGTGTGGAAGTGGTGATGTTTGTGGGGAATCTTAGCTGTTTGTCCAGATCGGTTCTCATTGACCAGTTGCTTGCAAGGGTCAAGAGAGATGTTTTCTTCGGTGTGAGGCCATTAATTCTTTCTTCATTGTCCAGCTGTTACGAAATGGACAGGCTGCCTCTAATGACCTTGCAGATTCTTGATTCTACCCTCATGCTTTCTGTTCTGGTCATGCGTCCACCTGTATTGACCCTGGGCCAACGCAGTCTTCCATCCCCTCAAGATCTGAAGGAGATTTGCCTGAGTCGAACCCCACAGGCTACAGCTTCCTTCTGAGTGAAATCAAACCGCAATGTTGAACTTGGTATGGTGTCATATTTGGCCCTTATTCGAAAGCTCAGTCTCACATGGTAGGTATTTTGTAGGTCACTCCAGCCAACTGACTTACATTCATATGCATGCACCACTTTTGTTTTTTTACTTTTTAGATTTTTTTTTCCACATCACCTTTTTGCATTATTTTCTGTAAGCCCATTAAATAAAACAAAAGAAAAACATTTAGATTACAAGTTGTAAATTAACAAAATAGGAAAAATGCCAGAGGATGAATACTTTTGCAAGCCACTGTAATTTTTGTCTCAGCTTTTGCAAATGAAGTGTGAATTTTATACTGTTCTGTATGTCATTCATTGTGACAAACTAATGTGCTTTTATGTAACTAACAATAAAATATTACGTTAATGTAACTGTGATCTCTGTGGTATAGGAGGCATCCTCAGCCCAAAAGAATGCCATATCACTACTATAAACCCAGAGGGCCTGATGAGTGTTTAATGTACCTGCAAAATGAGAAGAGTCACCATGGAAATCACCATCGCTTTATCACTGAAAAACATGTGTTTTCTCGCTGGGCCAAACTCTACAACATCAGCTTTGTACACCCCACCTGGTGAGAAATGGCTAACAAATGGATGCCAGGCTCATTCCTGGAGATGGTATATGACCACATGATCAAGTCTCTAATAAGACACTAATGTAAAATGGCTCAGCCACAATATTCTTCCAGTGGAAAACAGCAAACCTGATTTTTAGCTCCACAAGGTTATCGTCCAACATCGTCCACAGTTTCAGTCTCCATTAAAGGAAAAACACCAGTTAGCCTCAGACTGAACTTAATGGAAAAACTGCTTTAACATGACCACTTGTTCAAACTGTGGAGATAAAGTGAAATGACTGCTTATTTTACCCAAAACCTAAGGAGAGATTAAACCAAAATGCCTGCTGGTTTCACATCTCTTACCTGCTGAAACACTTACACAAATTGCCCACTGGTTTCACTCTATCCATCAGTGGAGAAAATGTTCAGAACTTCTTAGAGATCTGGCCAAGCTGAATAATTATAGTTTTAAAATGGCGCATGCTTAGACTTTTACGAATGTCGTTTCTTTATTATACAGTTCGGTAATTTTAAAGCCTGGCAAATACACCAATAGTTTTATTGATAGAGAGTTTACATTTTTAAAAGGAATCAAATAAAATGTGGAAACTATGTTAGAGTTGATGATATTGCAATAATCAGCAGAGTGGTGCTGAGAAGTTTTTGTAAACAAATTTTATTTAATCAAATAATTATATTTTGAAAATATGGCTACATATTTATATTTTATTTCCAATTTGCCACTGATTTTTAATGTGGGGAGGACATTCATAAAATCAGAAAAGCCTGAAATGAAACAAACAAATAAATAAATGAATTTTAGCAGCAGTAGTAGTAATAGTAATAGTAGTAGTAGTATATGCTAAACGGGAACAGCATGATCTGATTGGTGTCAGAGGGATGGGGTGCAGGGAAGATGGCTGAAGAAATGCTGAAAAACAGGAATATTTATTGAGCACAAACTGAGTGCATGAACATAAAATAGGACAAACTGGTCTGATGCCTGTGCAGGAGCCAACACAGGTGCGGGTGCAGAAGACGGTGTTGGCTGGTCCCGATATTCGAGGCAAAATTAGTCTGCTATCTCAGGATTAAGAAGATAATTCTGAGTGGATAGTGATTGAATTAAAACAACACTCACAGGCTGTCACTGTCACTTGGAGCTGATGATGTCATCATTATGACACTTTAAAAAATTATTCATACATATGTTATTTTAGTTTTTTCCGGTGTAGTTTATACCGTAAAACTCCTTAGCTTTCATTTCAGATTAGTACACTGAGCTTTAAATGAGTAGGCTAAACAGATGTTGTTTGCTATATAGCTCAGTCACCTGACTTGCCTTTGTCATGGTTAAAATATGTAAATTTAGGCTACAGAGATGTCCATTTAGTTTGCTTTTCATTGTTGCCACATAGTATATACTTAAACTCTTTAAGCTAATTAGAGATGTGCGTGCGCTCAGAGCTCACCTGCGTTATGATTTTAAAAAATGTAAGAAATAAAGAATTAAAAATCTAATTTTAGTATGCTCTTTGCCAATGTTCCCGGGTAGTATATAGTAAAACAACCTCAGGCTTGGTGGATGTCACTAAATTGAATTATCTCCTCGACTACTTACCACATTATTTTATTTTTTCACAGACTTATAGTTTTCTTTCATGTTTCAATATTTTAAGATGGACTGTAAACACTGCCCACCTATTGTGCCAGCAACACATGCAAAGACAAAATTCAAGTCATTTAATACAATGATTCTGTTCTAGTTTTATTCGTTAAAGCTCTAGAGGTAGTATAGTAGTACTCACAAAACTCTAGGCAGACAAACTCTCATCTAGCTGAGAATCACTTCAATTCTTTTTATAAAAAAGGTTTTTGTGCTTATAACTGTCGTTTTTTTATCCCAACATGTTTTAAAAAATGTGCTGTCATGCTAAAATTGTGAATATTGCTACTTTTTTCTTAGATTAAAAAAAATAAAAATCAAAACTTAAACAAATGTAAAAAGTGTAACAAAGGAAGAACATTAGAACATTTTACATCATACAAGCACAGAATATGTACACAATATGTGACCCTTCAACACCAAACCAGTCGGAAGTTGCAGGACCATGTTTTAAGATATATTAGATTAATGTGGATCAAAATAATAGAGTTTCAGATTTTAGCTTAAATCGCAAGAAAAATGTCTAGACTTTACAATTAGACAAGTGTTTTCTTTTAATTAAATAAACCATATAAATAAACCATATGTGCATCAAATCCTGCCTTTTAGGAGTGAATGCAAGACTGTGTTTCCTAAAAGATATCCCCAAAATGCCACAAAATCAGTCTACCTTAAGACTATTGTTGGATTCCCCCATCATCTCTGGTATCAATATGTTGGAATTCCTGCTATCCAGTCATTTGATGTATAAGTACATCATTCATACAATAAACCAATGCAAAATGCCTTTTAACTCTCTTGGTATGAACAAACTAAATGCTCACTAATGCATTTCTGTATGGAGGCGAGATCGCAGCGTACATTTTTGTATGTTGCGAGATTGCTCAATTTATACTCTGCAGATTCATCAAATTTATCTGATTTAATTGGAGAATATCTCTCACAGTCAAGGAAAGATGATGAAGAAAGTGTGTGTTTCCAGTTTAATGTTAAAGAGTGGTTTAGAAGATTCATTTGGTTCAATTGAGTGCATTTCATGTCAGTGATGAAAATGTTGATGAAATTGAACAGGGAAAGACACTGAAATTTAGATAACTTGGTTTCAGTACATTTTAAGGTGCCTGCTGAGTATTTCTGTTTTGTTGGTTGGCAAAGTTTAGAGCTTGGAAATGATTCTGAGCTTTTTTTTTTTAGCTTCATTTTCATTTCCATGTGTATTATGATGTTGGCCAGTGTTATCTCCGAAGTAAGTTTTTGATTATTTAAATAAAAAAGAAAAAGAAATACAACAAACAAGTTTTTTAAGAAGATTTTCATTCAGAATTGATAAATCATGTCAGATTAAGTGATAATTTCTTGAGTCATGTTAAAAAATAACCATGAAAACATAGACTATGCTGAGAATGTTCCAACTGAACAATATACATGAAATTTTGTGTAAATGAAGATTTCAAAGGGTTAAACATTTGTTCCAATTTCATGTTGGTAGCTTTTTCAGAACTCTGTCTTGCTGAGGAGGATATTTTGAAAACTTCAAATGCATTTCTTTATTTTTTCACAGCTGTTGTAGCTCCGATTTCAAATGGTCAAATTTTGTACTATCAAAAAAGATGCATCTTTTGAAAGCTTATTTTATGCTTAGATTAGCACAAATTTTCATTAAAAGAAATAAATAAATTACCCATGTGTCTGGTTTGGTGCTGGAGGGTCACAACTTCCTAGCTTTGGCAGTAATCTGAGTATAACTTGTCATATTTGGAATGTTGGTAGGTCTACCTTGAGACCTGGGTTATAGTTCTGCATTTATGCGAATTTATGAGGAGATGCAGAAATGGGGTTATGGGTATATGAGGCACCCAGACGTTTTTTGATACTCTGACTTTTCAGCTGTCCTAAATATGTGTTGTGAGTATCCATGCTGCTGTGCATCAACTGTCCTACAGATAAATGCTGATTGGTTGGTGGAGAGTTGTGTCCAGTCCAAATATATCTCAAGCATATAAAAACATTTTCATTTATCATATTCTACACTTGGGCAGCGCAGTGGCGGAGTAGTTAGCGCATCCACCTTACAGCAAGAAGGTCCTGGGTTTGAGTCCTAGGCTTGGCCATTTCTGCATGGAGTTTGCATGCTCTCCCTGTGCTTGCGTGGGTTTCCTCCGAGTACTCTGGTTTCTTCCCACATTCCAAAGACATGCCAAATTGTCCCTGTAATGGTCTGCTGAGCTTTACAGGTTGTACCACTCGCCCAGTGTGGGCTGAAATAGGTGGAAGCCTCCCCGTGGTCCAAATAGGATTCAGTGGTTCAGCAAATGAATGATGATTGAGTGATCTGTATTTTCAAACTTCTGTAAGCTGGAGTCATGCACTTTTGAAAGTGTAATCTTTTAATACTTCCATATATATCTCTTCGCAGAAACTGATGAAAAAACATTTCTAAAAGTATCAGGTAAATATATATTCATGCTGCCAGGTTGTCAGTCTGGTGTGTCTCATAAAATCTCTCGTTGATGATATAAAACTCATGCACTAGCCAGATTAATTAGTCTGCAGTCACTCACTGCATTCTGTTTTCTAACAGATTCCTAGTAAAGATACGATCTATGTGAGGCATCCATCATTCAGTGATTACTAGAATTGCATATTTAAAGCCTAGCTAAATCCAAAATGCTTCAATATATGAACTACTTAATACTGCTGAAAACAAGTGAAAATGACTTATAATTCATCACACAAGGTTTTTCCCCCTTTGCACTTTTTAAAACAAGGAAATACCTACATTATGTTCTACTTATTATTCCTACAATGAAGCACAAACCCCTCTTAACCCAAAAGACACCCTAAAGGGGGTTGTGTCCCAAGACTTTTCCCTTCAAGGTCTCGGGTTGTTTTTTCTTGTTTGATTTATGTATCAGCTGTATATACTCTATGGGTTCATGTGACACCCACCTGAACTCGTAGAACTATAAACCAGCATTACGTTATAAAGCATCACAAAGTTACATCATACAGTGAACGAGAATCCAAAGACAGCTAAATTTTAGACAGTCTACAGCAAGAGGCAGCCAATCCGTCAGCATGTGCAAGCCTAACTATATATTGCGTAATTCTAGGTTACAATTATGATTGTATAATTATAAGATTCAAGTCATAATGTAGAGAAAAAGAGCACAGAAGAAAACATACGGGATGCAATAAAGAAGAGTTTAGGTGTTTTCAGTGTATTTAAGTAGACTTTGTGGATCCATTTTTGCTTTTCTATTTTTCCTGGTTGGGGTTCAGGATGGTTTGTCTCTTTTCCATCTCCATCTCCAGCTCAACCAATCAGTATTTGCTTGATGCACAGCAACTCCAACTTGCACTATATTTGCACAAGGACTCTTCCATGAGTCTCTATTTCATACACAATGAACCCTTTCAATGTGTCTCTGGTAGTTGAGAATTCATTACACCTAGAAATTTGGTTGAAATATGATGAAGTTGTACTTTATATCCACTACTGGAGTGCCATAACCTTCAAGAAATGACTGCTTTCCTTACGCTTACATACTCCATTTTTAATAAGGTGTGTGCAAGTAAATATGTACTCAAATGCATGGCATGGGGATGGAGTTTAAAAAACAGGATTGATTTGATGAATGTAAAATGATTCATATGTTTATCAATAATCTTGATGCTGTTTTTTGGTGTCTTTACCAAATTGTTTGTCTTCATGAATGTTCTGTACTATGAATTGTTTAAATTTAAGTATACATCTTTTAAAAAACATCACAAGCCTCCGTGACTTTTTTGTTATTAACAATTCATTCATTCATTCATTCAACATTTAATCCTAATTAGGGTCACAGGGAAAATGGCACCCATCTCAGCTGACTCTGGACAAGGGCGGGGTACACCCTGGACAGCTCGCCTGCAGGCCATTGCTGGGCAAATACACACTGACGGCAATCCAGTGGCCTACTCTTTACGAATGACAGCAATGGTTCTTTTACATGCCTCTCACCACAGACAGTGAGAGACATAGCTGGCCTTTGATAACCCAGTTAGCTGCACTGGGGGGTATTAACAAATCTAAAACACATTTGTAGAAAATTATTCTGCAGGTTCTGCATTTTTCGTTACAAAACTGCGATCATCTTCTCTCCAGTGTCTGCCATTGCTTTCTGCCATTACTGTTTAGCCTGGCAAGATACAGTAGTGGAAATTTTTTTGTTGTCATTATGAAGATGGCCTCCTGTAGAGAAAGAAGGTGTAGTTTGCTGGTCTGCCTCTCAGTGAAGAGTCAAATACTATATTCATAGCAAGATGTTACAGATGCTGACATGTTTTCTCCACTAGTAATGGAAAAGGGTGTGCAGTAGCCAGAATAATCTAAGCAAATGTTTGCTATACTGTATTAATCTTGCATGGAAAGAAATTATTGCCTCTGCATTTAACCCATCCAAAGTGAGCACACACACACACACACACACACACACACACGTAAACAGTGAGCGCACACACTCGGAGCAGTGGGCTGCCACACATTAGGGTGCCCAGAGAGCAGGTGCCTTGCTCAAGGGCACTTCAGCCATGAAGGTGAAGGAGGGGAAGGTGCAGCTCACTCTTTCACCATTAGGTCACGGCTGCCACCTTAGAGTCAAAGGCCATGGATTACTCCATTTGTGGCAGATTCCAGCAGCCATATTAAATCTGTGAAAGAAAAAAAACCCTGTCATTTCTTGTCTTGATCTGTTTCTTGTATATTGTTCTATCTGAGTCTTAGTCAACCTCAGAAGAAGACATTTCTAACCTGACCAGTTAAAAAAAACCTTTCAATGAAAGTCTGCAAATGAACAGTGTTTAATTAGCAATGCTGGTAATATTTAACAAAAATGCAGTGGTGGCTTTCACATCATTGCAATCATATTGATGTTATTTTTAGCTGACATTCAACATTCAAAAGCTTACTGGACATAGCAACAGTAACCAAGTGGGACTGGAAACTTTAATGCATGGTCCAGATCCTTGAACACTGAAGTACCAGTGCCTATAATTCATGGGCTGGGAATTAACTGAACCTACCTCCATTTGAACAAAAGGATGGATTATTAATGAACTTGCATCAGGTTCTTTTTTCTTTCTTCCTGGGAAATATTTTTGTCTGTTTTTTCAGTTCAGGCTGCAAAGCAACAAAACAGGCATATTTTGAACAGGGCTGGTTCTTTTCTATACCCTGTTTTTTTCCTGCTAATGGGGCATGAAACCTGATAAAACTTTAAATAAATATCTACGCTGTTATGATGCAGGTCGGAGACAGTCAGTGACGCAGTGGTTAGCACGTCCGCCTCACAGCAAGAAGGCTTGGGTTCGATTTTTGGGCTCGGGTGTTTCTGTGTGGAGTATGCATGTTCTCCCTGTGCTTGCGTGGGTTTCCTCCAGGTACTCCAGTTTCCTCCTACAGTCCAAAAGTCTAACATAAAGATTAGTTAAACCCTGATCTCTCTGGGGCGATAATGCCGGATAATGGCCATGATTTGATCAATTTTTAGGTCGGGAGCAAGCATGAGGGGTTTGCGACTGATATTATCAACCATATTGCTGACTGTCAATGAGTGTCAGCGAGGAATCCACCCAATGTGGACAATCATCTCGTGAAACCTGTCTCTAAATGTTGGTTGATTACACACACTACTAATCGGTGACTCTTGCCAACTATTCATGATTACATTTCTGACAGTCTGAGACTGTTGTGGTTGATCACAGATAGTTGCAGACAGTCTCAGACCTAGTTGCCGACCATCAGAGATTTTCATCTGAGCATTATTTTATTTGGGTTATTTAGGACATCACATACAGATTTGTGATTGGTCTGAGACAGTCGCCAACTCAAAAAGTCACAAGTAGTCGCCAAAGAATCGCCCAAATAAAATCGGGCCTTTAGTGACAGTAAAGTAAATCCACGTATTGTACGTAGTAGTCGCCAAAGAATCGCCCAAATAAAATCGGGCCTTTAGTGACAGTAAAGTAAATCCACGTATAAGTGAGAGGAAAGCAAACCCAGACATGAGTACGTATAAGTGTAGCAAGGTGCACAGTGTCCTCTGTCATGTGATGCAGAAAAGCTGAGCTGCTGCACATGATGGGACAAACAGTTCAACACCAAACCCAGAAGTGGCCGCTTGCCCTGCAAATGAATGTGCACCACGACCAAGCTCTACAGCACATAGGTGAGACATCACAATACTTTAGTTCACAAGTCATATTTGGATTTTAGTTAATGGAGCGACACAAAATATTGTAGTGTGCTAAAACCCACCTGCAAAAACAGAAACAGGTAGAGCATAATGTTCTTCAATACTTGTTGCTCATCAAATCCTTTCAAAAATATGTGTACTTGCCGACAAACCACTTTTATATGATAATTATCATGGTGTCAGGCGAGAATCAGCCCAGGTGCAGGATTCAGAAAGATACAGTATTTATTCCAAACAAGGACAAAAAAATCCCACAATCACTCACTCTCACTCATTTGCCAAACTATTTAATCCATCTAGGGTGATGGGGAGGCTGGAGCCCATCTCAGCCGACACTTGGAGAAGAACAGCTCACCAGGCCATTGCAGGGGCATCACACACACACATTCATTCATACTCAGACCCACGCCTATGGGCAATTCTGAACAGCCATTTAGCCTAAAGTGCAGGTGTTTGGAATCTCCACATAGTAACATCCGAGCCCGAGACTCAAACCCAGGACCTTCTTGCTGTGAGGCTGACATGCTAAACAATAGGCCACCGAGCACTATGCCAATCTCACATTAAAATATCAAGCATCTAAATAATAAATACACACAGCACCCCAGAGACAGTCCATGGAACTGACGAAAACACAGAAGCACATAAGATCCAGTTCCAGAATGCAAGCCTTTTCTGTCTGTCCCTCACCGCACTGAGTCACTGCGGTGAGGGACAGACAGACAGACTGACAGTAACACAAAGGTGAACAAACGAGAGACAACGTACATAAACTATGCAGGCAAGCTTATATTATGTTTGGGTTTAATTCCATTTTAAGTAGCATACAATGCGAACAGAGTGAGTGGGAGCAGGTGTTACATGACGTGATATGGTGGTTGGAAGTCAGGCGATCTGGAGCAATATAAAGGGCTATTGGGAGTATAATGCTCACGGTCAATATTTGTGTGACTGTGTGGCTATGATATGTGGCTGGCTGAGTGGCCGACGGTGTGTCAGCAACAACATGTCTAATCTAATCACACTTCAAACGGCTTACGTTCAGTTTGAAGCTGAGGCGTTAAGATAAATATGACCATAGCCGAGCAAAATGTTGCTAAAACAGACAGCATGGGTAATTCTGAGCTAATGCACACAACACACTAAAGAAAATAATGGTCTCCATTTTGTTTTGTTTGCTTTTTTCAACTCAGTATGCTCAGTATGCTGAAAAAGGTGTTTTGAATATTGAATAGCTCAAGCTTATCTTGGTGGTGTGAATTTTGATAAGCATGCATAATATTCTTAATAGAGGCTCATAGTGATAAATGGAAAACTCATCTCATTTTCTAAGCCGCTTTATTGTTTATTAGAGTCACGGGGAGGCTGGAGCTCATCCCAGCCAACCTCGGGTGAAAGTGCGATGCACACTGAACAGCTTGCCAGTTCATTTCAGTTTGAATTTTAATGTTTGTGAAGCAAGAAGAGGGGTGTTGAAGTGCATGCAATGAACATTTTCCGGAGCGTCACATGATCTAAGCCAATAGCAAGCGCGTGAGACAAACACTGTTGCTTAAAAATAATGCAGTCACTAGTCCCTCATTATCAGAGTGTACATATGTGAGTGCAGGTTTTCACTTCAACCAAGCGGGAACCACACTTTCCACTTATGTGAACCACTCATCTCAGAAAATGTTTGGATTGTGTATCCTATTGTTTGCATGTGGCAAAACCTAAAGCCAGACTGGTGACATCTTGGTGAGACTACTTTACTGTTGAAAGTTATACTCAAATAGCATACAAAAAGATCGGGAAATAGAAATAATTACATTGAAGGTGTACGCTTCATTTTAAACCTTTTTTTTATTTCAGCTATGCAGAGCTTTTTGAATTTTTTTAAATTACAAATATCAGTGAAATTATTGGTAACATTATATGAATGCAAGATATTCTGACAATCAGTAGTAAAAGTTTCAGAGTTTTCGAGCTGTTTTAGCTCCAATTTGAGATCCTTGGTCTTACCAAGATGGCTGCAACTTGGCTTCAAAATCCAGGGTCGGGTCGGGTTGTGGGGGCAGCAGCCTAAGCAGTGAAGTCCAGACGTTCCTCTCCCCAGCCATTTCCTCCAGCTCTTCCGGGGGAACACCGAGGCGTTCCCAGAACCGCTGAGAGAGATAGTCCCACCAGCGGGTTCTGTGTCAACCCCGCAGCCTCTTCCCGGTTGGACATGGCCGAAACACCACACCAGGGAGGCATTCGGGAGGCATTCTAATCAGATGCCCGAGCCACCTCAACTGGCTTCTCTCAGCGCAGAGGAGAAGCAGTTCTTCTCCGAGCTCCTCCCAGATGGCCGAGCTTCTTACCCCGCTTGCTGCACCGACCCGCCTGTTGATCTCCCGTTCCATCCTTCCCTCACTCGACCCTGAGATACCTGAACTCCTTCACTTGGGGCAGGACCTCATTCCAGACCTGGAGGGTGCATTCCACCCTTTTGCGTCTGAGAACCATGGCCTCGCTCCAGTGAGGGCTGGAGGTCCTGGCTTGATGAAGCCAAGAGGACAACGTCATCCGCAAAAAGCAGAGACGAGATCCTATGGCCACTAAAATCACTAAAATCATAAAGATCAAGTTATTTTTGGATTTGATACATGACAGAAACCACGCAGGCAAAAATGTATACCATAGGCTACTTTAATCAACAGCACAAGAAATTTCTTCACAAGACTGAAATATAGACTGTATTAAATATAGTATAAATTCACTTTCTGCACTATTTTTCATTTTGTTCAGTGATTAATGGGTTAATTTTTGAAATGTAGCACATTATTTAACTTTTTTCATGTGAGAATATTTTGATGTTGTTATTTCAGTCTTATATGCAAAAATAGGGATCTCTAAAATCAAATAAAGATACAAGAAGAATATTTTATTAAGATTTGGCAGTGTGGCTTGATAACATGCCTCCTGCCTTTATTTCACCCCATGGTGTTGTACTTTATTGGAAGAGCTCTTTTAATAAAAGACGCCCCTAGGCGAGAAGAAACTGCACTATGTCTTGCCTCAGCCGATGTGCGGAGGACCCTGAAAAGAGTCAAGACCTGCAAGGCCCGGGCCCGGACAACATTCCTGGAAGACGACCTCACTTGGTCTATGAACACTGTATCTCTGGTTAAGAGGGCACAGCAGCACCTGCACTTCCTGAGACGGATGAAGAGAGCCCACCTGCCACCACCCATCCTCACTACGTTCTACAGGAGTACTGTAGAGAGCATCCTCACTAACTGCATCTCTGTGTGGTGCGGAGGATGCACTGCTGCTACCGACTGGAGGAATGCGAGGAAAGTGGTAAGAACAGCTGAGATAATCATTGGGAGCTCCCTTCCTTCTGTGCAGGACATTGCCCCTCAGCGATGTGTGTCTCGGGCCAGAAACATCACCAAGGATGCCTCACACCCCCACCACGGACTTTTTTCACTTCTGCCCTCCGGAAGAAGATTTTGCAGCATCTTGTGCAGAACTACAAGTTTCAGAAACAGTTTTTTTCCCCAGGCCATCAGACTCTTAAATTCATAGATTGCACAAATCCACAGACTGTTCTACTCATTACATTTTGTACAGTTTTTGCCATTTGCACTATATTCTATATATTTTGCACAGTTTTTTGCCATTTTCCACTATACTGTTATACTGTACTTATTGCATATTTTTATACTGTGTACATTGCTTTTTATTATATATTTATATAATATTACATATTTTTTATATAAATACTGTCTTTATTTCATATTTTCATGTCATTTTTTCATCTCATACTGTAGCGAGCAAATGCAATGACATTTCGTTCCGTATACACCTGTATATCTGAATGACAAATAAAGCTAAGTCTAAGTCTAATATCTTTAAATATCCTACTGTGCATTCCTCTGCTGAAAGATACTGAGCTCGAGCCAGATGACTTCAAAGCTGTGCTTCACTTAAGGCACGCCCTCTTTTCACATGAACGCGCACAGACTCGGACAAGTTCACGCCGACTTAAAGACTTCTTCTCCTCATCGCCTTCCTAAGGAGGTCAGGGTGAAGTTTGATAACTTCACTCAGTAGCCACCCCTCGGTAAGTTGTTTTTTAACATTCACCGCAGTTACCATGAAAAAAAAAAAGTTACATTTACTAGAGTAACCAGTTTCACAAATTTATTTTCTAACTGGTGTAGACTGGGATTTATTTCCCAGCCACAACGGTCAATAACGTGAAGCGACCTGGGTCATCTTTGGGGGAAATTTATCGGTTTGCATCATGAACAAGGAAGGAACAGGTCGTTCCAAAAAAAACAAAACCAGTTCAACTCCAAACCTCATCCCTAGCCCAGGTACAACGCCATGGACAGCCCCAAAACCAAAACACTGCACAGAGGTAAGCGACATCTTCATCTCCATTAAAACAATAAACTGCAGGTGTTATTATAGCATTCCTCTCAATTTCCTCATGCAAAGTAATACTAGCGCGTGATCGACGCGTTCTCCTTGGTTTAAACGTCACTCTATCTGTCAAACAAATTTTTATTATTTATATGTAGTGGCTTAGTGGTTAAGGCAATGGGTTAGTCAAGCATAATGTAAACGCCTATTTTATGTATTTTTTTGAGAAAATATGTGTAGTATCATAATACAGAAATAAGATTATTTCTGGAAAACAACGTTTTTATCGCATGTTTGAATACGCATTGAATCTGATTTAACATTAAGGACTGGTATGTGATCTTGTGTAACAGGACGGACATTTTTTCTCGGCAGTAAAAAGACTCATTAACCGAACCGCTTAATCCAATTAGGGCTGTCGGTAGGCTGGAGCTTATCTCAGCCAACACTTGGCGAAGGAGGGGTACACAATGAACAGCTCGCCGGACCATCACAGGGCAACACACATGTAATCATTCACACTCAAACCTATGGGCAATTTGGAACAGACAGTTATCCTGATGTGCATGTCATTAGACTGTGGGAGGAAACCGGAGTACCCGGAGGATACCCAAGCAAGCATGGGGAGAACATGCAAACATGCGAACTCCATACAGAAACACCTGAGCCTGGGACTCAAACCCAGGAAGTTCTTGCTGTGAGGTGGATGTACTAACCACTACACCACCAACCAGGCCAGTTCTATGAAAACAATGTGATGCGTTGTTTCCCATGCTTACACACATACACAGAAATATATAGTCATCAGCCATGAATTACATGGGTGTGCGTAAATATGAAGGGGGAACATTATTACCTGAAGTCCGGAATATTTGGTTTTCCCTGCTAAACCAGAAACTCTGGATCCCAATACTGATATCACTTTATACACATGTAATTATGTATCGGAATAATTCTCAGCCGCCTGACAAACTTCTTTACCCAAATGTGAAGGGAAAACCCAATTACATGTGTATTAAGTAATATGCTCATTACTGAAGTCTACTATTGGAACAATGTATCATGTGTGCATTTGTCTGTGTGTGTGTGTGTGTGTGTGTGTGTGTGTGTGTATGTGACATTTTGAGCTGAAAAGTAACAGCATGTGAATATTTTGAAGGAGGTGATTTTTTTTTCTATACTCAGTGTACTTGTATGTATCTATTATTCCAAGTCAACCTACTCCTCACTGGGTCATATCACTAGCATCGATCATCTCAAAATTCTACTGGACAAACAGGATACAAATATATCGACTTCTCTACAAATACCAAAAACACAAAGAGGCCTAGGAGCCCCTTATTTCTACCACTATAGGCTAGCCACCCAACTCCAAAATATACTTAACTAGATCCACCATATTCAATCAGAAAGCAAATGGTTAGACATAGAACAAAAGGCTTCCTGGTTACAGATTTACCATTCTGTAGCCAATCAGTCGATCACTGCCTCTTAAAAAAAATAAAAATAAATAAACACTAAGAATAGCAGCAACTCTAGCAGCCAATCATAATATCACAAACACCTTTCTTACATTATCCGAAGACACTCATTCCTGGGAAAATACAGATTTTTAGCAGGAAACCACTAAACATCGACACATACTGTAAAGAGAACCACAATTTTAACTACTTCCATAATAACATCCCCATATTTTTTGGAATATCTGCAACTCTAAAACATCTATCGATTACAAACTCAATACTGAGACCATCGAGCTAGATCTTCTGTCCCTAACTTCAGAATTAATTTAAAAAAATTTCATCTTCATCAAAGAAATAACTGCTTTAAAAATTAAATAGAATAATATCACAATCTGTTAAAAATATCCATACCATCAAGTTAATGGGAGTTAGACTTTAAATATTTAAATATTCCCACTGTGGACTTCAGGAAGCAAATTTGCTACAGCATGGTGGCGCAGTGGCGCCTCCGCCTCACAGCAAGAAGGTCCTGGGTTCGAGTCCCAGGCACGGCAAGGGTGTTTGTGTGTGCAGTTTGTGTGGCCATCACTGTATCAATACCCTGGCAGGTGGCATGCAAAATAGCATGAGTCATCAACATTGTGGATCCAGAGAGGCCATGGTGTGCTACTTTTCACTGCAAAGATTTCCAGCATGTGGATACTGTCTCCTCTTAGGTGGAAGGTCTTTTTCTATCCTACCACACTATTTATCTATACATCTACTGAGCATATGACAATCATTACAGCACAGTACTGCACCATGGATGTCATCTGTCTAGGGGCCCACAGCATATTAATACTTTTTAAACTGAATAAAATACCTCCACCTGCCACTGTCCCTGCGATGGCCTGGCAGGCTGTCCAGGGTGTACCCTGCCCTCGCCCAGAGTCGGCTGAGATGGGCACCAGCCTCCCCGCAACCCTAATTAGGATTAAGTGGTTCAGAAAATGAATGAATGAATGCTACCAGTCCCTTTATCTCAATATTCCATCCAGATTTGCATTAAATTTGCATATCCTGGTGGCTCGGTGAATCTGAGATTAGTTTGTGGCTGAATCCTGGGTCTCTGACTTAGTTTGAGTTAAGGAAGACATTGCTTCCTTACATTAAGGTAAATTCCATTTCTTACCATGCTCAATATGTGCTCTACATTTCAACTGAATGGCACTCAACCGTTTTGTTGTTGTGCGAGGAAGACAAGGGGCTTTCTTTAGAGTGGCTGTCATCACACTAGCCTATACACAGCCCAGCCCTCACTACGGGGTGCTCTTTATGGAAAAGTTTTAATTGGCATGATATACAGTGTAAGATCGATGGGCTGTGCACACTTTTATATGAAACACAGAATTCTAATTACAAAAAAAAAATTTACACAATAATTTTTTTTTTTTTTTTTAATATTTTATTTCTTTTTCCGTCCAACAATAAGTGAGTAAATGGTATGTGGCTGGTAAATATCGAGAATGGCTTACAAAGGGTATAAAAAAGAATCACATCCTTCAAATTATTCACATTTTCTTGATTTGTGGCCTAAAATGAAGACACACACACACACACACACACACACACACACACACATATATATATATATATATATACAGTACAGACCAAAAGTTTGGACACACCTTCTCATTCAATGAGTTTCCTTTCTTTT
>JAQMYF010000026.1:19900788-19919116 GCA_030014195.1 Neosilurus mollespiculum | reverse complement strand
GTTGCCTAGGAGGGCTTTGTTTCTGTGGCGGCAGGAAGACACAAGTTCATTACGTTTATTGAGTGTTGATAGTTCAGCGTGACATATGATCAGGAACTTCTCTTTAAGACAGAGGTTGCATTTTTTACTCTACCTGTTATAGGGTGAGTTTGATGACAGGAAAAAAGAAGTTATGGTCAGATGAGGCCAAAATCAATCTATTTGGCCTCAACACCAAATCTTGCAGAAAGCCAATATAGCTTACTAGTTAAAGAACATTATACCCACAGTAAGACATGGAGGTAGTACCATCCTGTTGTGGGGGCATTTCTTTGCAGCAGGGACTGGGGAATTTATCAAGATAAAAGCAAAAATGGAGGGCCAAAATACTTTCAAATTATAAAGGATAACCTTTGACCCACTGACAGAAAGTTGTCAATGGGAAGAAGGTTCAACTTTCAACATGGCTGTGATGTGAAGTCGGCCACACAGTGGCTAGGGGAGAAAAGGATGAATGTCCTTGCGTGGCCTTGTCAGAACAAGGATTTAAACCCTAATGAAAATCTGTGGAATGACTTGAAGATTGCAGTCCACCAACAGACACCATCCAAATTGACCAAGCTTGAACAGTGCTGTAAAGATGAGTGGGTGAATATTGTACACCCTACATGGGCAAAGTTGATACAGAAGTATCCCAAAAGGCTCCTGGCTGTAATCAAAACAAAAGGTGGTTCCACAAAGTACTGACAACGGGGGTGACCTTTAATCATCTCAGTGATTCTAGGTTTTGTTTTTTTCTGAGCTGTTGCTATTCTATGTCTTTACTCTGGGCAAAAGAATGTGAATATTTTGAAGTGGGATGATACTTTTCTTTACCCACTTAATATGTAAGTTGATATATAAGGTGGTTTACATTGGCCATTAGGCAAGTGTAAACACATGGTGAAAGTCTGAAGTAGCTGGCATGTTCACTTCACTTTACATCTTGTTTAGAGTAGGTGTGATTTTCCGACGGGCCAAAAAAATGGTCAGTTTAAAAATTGAGCAATGCAACAATTTTACATTTTTGATGAAATTAAACAGAAAAGCTACAAAATCTTTTTGAATACTAACTGATGTTTATGGGGAAGAATGCATGTCATACATATTTTTGAGTGATACAAATGGTTTTGTGAAGTTCAAGACAATGTTGAAACTGATGAGAGCCGTGATCATCCAAAAACCAACAAGAATGTGTAAAAAAGTTGAACAGATTGTTGTGGCAAATTAGGCAAATTGTGCATTGAAAATTTGTCAAAAGTTTATGCAAGGGTTGTTCCAATGATCAATAGGAAAATTGATTGCATGGGAATCTGTGCTGACATTTTGGAACAAATTGAAAAGAACCCAAATATTTGGGGAAAATGTGATCACATGCAAAGAGATTGGATCTCCCAGAACAATCTTGAAACAAATGGCAGGCAAGTGTACTGGAAAACACCTGCTTTGCCAAGAAGGAATCAAACTACAATTCCAGAAGTAAAGAAAAAAGCTACCGAGCCTTGGATACTACTAACAGAAGAAGAGTTTTAATCAGTGGATGACCAGAATACAGCAGTATGTAGTTGGACATGATGAAGGGGAAAGTAAATGATATGTTTACTGAAATTGAATTACAGCATCAATGTCATTATTTAATTGCCACTCCTTCTAAAATCACACCCCAGACAGCACAAACATGAAATAATGAAAAATTTTAACAGTATTGAAACACGCTTTATTTTCTGTCGTCAGGGGCACCACATCACGCGGGTGGTTGCATTTGCGACAATCCTTTTCATAATGACCCTCAACTCTCTCTACTTCTACAAGAGTATAAATGAGCTAAACAAGGCTTTTAGATCACCAGCCAAAAAAAATGTCAGCAACAGCCTTGGTCTGAAGAAAGCGGGTGGAAGAGATGACTACATTCCTATTTTTGGCAACAAGGTAAAGCTCAAGGCTCACTGCACAAACATTTAGTATGTAGTATAACAACATAAGAATTTCTTCAGACATTTTCTACTAATACTAACTAAAACCAGTTTCCAGTACTATTGTAAAGAGCTTTTCTAAAGAAATTTTGTAAAATAGAGCTCACTATTTCATCTTTCTAAGCCAAAAACATATATATTTTCTTCACTGAGATATGCCTTTAAGAACATTAAAATAACAAGGGGTTAAGGCTGTTTTCACAGCGACATTCATTAAGCAACCTATAGAGTATATTTAAATATCATTTTAGCCAACAAAACATTGAAAGAAACACTGGGTTGGCCTGACATTAACTGGGCTCAGCGTTATCAGCTGATCCATCGTAAATAAACATAGGTGGAATGTGCCACATGTGTCGTTTCTACATCATGAGTTTCTTACAACATTGACTTTTATAGTTCAGTGTTTTGCTAACACCAGCGACCAGGCATTATACTGCAAAGCTGTTTTTATTCTGTGCTGTCTTGTTAATACAAATCGAAGAGCTGACAGCTCTCTCACTCTCTCATTACAAGGTCATATATGACCTGCTGTGTAATTTATATAAATGACCATAGTCTTCACTGAGTTTATCATTTAAACTTGCATTAAAAGAAATAAACACAGATGCGAAATCTAGCTTGTGCATTTACCATGGCAAAGCCCACTTAGCACACTACCTAACAATAAGTGCACTCATGAGGGTGCATATGCTATTATTACATGCCCAACAGAGCTGTTGGCTATATAGGGAACATGGGTCTATATACACATTGGAATAAAGCCTAAAACAGATGCGACTGCAAGTTAGCAAATGGTCAGAGATGTAAAGGCAATAAACTTTACAAAACATTGAAACATTAGAAAACTAAAACAAAATTGACACTTATTCTTGCTCCAGAAATCCAGATACAAAGACATTTTTAAAAATTTAATTAGTCCATTGGTAACCATGTCAAGTGTTTGGAGTCTGAAAAAAAAATAAATAAAGTTTTTCTTTAGGAAGCTGAACGTGATCTTTCCCCAAGTGTGCTCTAAACCATATCTTTTTAATTTCTTGATCATCTACTCAATAAGTAAACATTTACTTATCAAAAGGTCAAAGGTGAATTTCTTGTACTTAAAAATGTATATTCATAAATAAAATCTAAACAAAGCCACAATCCAAGTTCTTGGATATTAGCAATAGCTACTTAGCAATTAGCATAGAAATATCTGAAAGAGTCTTAGTGAACTTGTGTCTGTAGGACTTATGCGCTACCTAAAGTTTAATGAGTACTGTATGGGTCTTTATCCAATAGATGTATTGCTCCACATTAGAAGAATAATAAACAGTTATGTGTGTGCATGTGTGTGTTTCTCAGAGCCTGACCCTACACTGCGGACAGTGTGCCCTGGTGATAAGCTCAAGTCATGTACTTGGTACTGGTGCTGGAGAAGAGATTGACCGTACTGAGTGTGTGATCCGCATGAATAACGCACCTACATCTGGCTTTGAGGCTGATGTGGGTAACAAAACCAGCCTTCGTGTTGTGGCTCACTCCAGTGTGAAAAATGTTGTTGAAAACCCCCAAGAGTTCCTCAACTGCTCCCACTGCCCATTTATCATCTTTTGGGGACCACCCACAAAGATAGGACATGATGCCAAGGGTGGTCTATACAAGCTGATCCATCGTGTTGCTGAAACATACACCAACCTCACATCCTTTGTTGTCACACCAAGCAAAATGCTCAAGTTCGACAAACTCTTTCATAAAGAGACTGGCCGAGACAGGTAGCCTTTAGGATCAAATTCTAGTTTAAGCTCTATAAACCCTCCTGTTCTGATTTCTATGATTTTATAATTTATTTACAAATGCCCCTTATATATCACACCAGATATATGTTTACACTGTCAACCAGAAATCATGAGTTTAAATCTCTAGGTGAAACTGATAACATTTATTTTGACATCAATGTACGATTAACATTGTATCCGCTGTGATATCTCTGAATCTAACAACTACATTTCTGTTTCCTCAGACAGAGGTCTCATTCATGGCTGAGCACTGGCTGGTTCACCATGGTCATCGCTATAGAGATCTGTGACAAAATTAAGGTGTATGGTATGGTACCTTATGACTACTGCAGGTATGAAAAAAAATGTTCCCTTCGAATATCTAAAAACATCGTATCGAGATGAGACGAAATCCCACAATATAACATGTCTTCAATCTATACTGCCCTACAAATGCAAACTGCAGTATCTGAGCAAACACCCAAACTGAGAAAAAACACTTTTAGAGTTTACATTTGTGCATGGCTAATGGTTTTAGTCAGACAAAACCAAGGCAAACCACAATATCTGTTTCAGTTACTGTGGTTTACCTTGTGTGGGTTTCCTCCGGGTACTATGGTTTCCATACGTGGAAATCACCATCGCTTTATCACTGAAAAACAAGTGTTTGAAATACAATGAAATATTACATTAATGTAACTGTGATCTCTGTGGTATAGGAGGCATCCTCAGCCCAAAAGAATGCCATATCACTACTATAAACCCAGAGGGCCTGATGAGTGTTTAGTGTACCTGCAAAATGAGAAGAGTCACCATGGAAATCACCATCGCTTTATCACTGAAAAACAAGTGTTTTCTCGCTGGGCCAAGCTCTACACCATCAGCTTTGTACACCCCACCTGGTGAGAAATGGCTAACAAATCGATGCCAGGCTCATTCCTGGGGATGTTATATGCCCACATGATCAAGTCTCCATGAAAGGAGAAGCATCAGTTTCACTTGCAGCCAAATAAACAAAAAGCCAGAGTGCTGCCCAGCCGCAGACTGAACCTAATGGGGAAGTGCTTTAACATGACCACCTGTATAAACCGTGGAGATGAAGTGAAATGACTGGATTCATACCTGCTGAAGCACTGACAATTTAAAGTCTGGCGAATACACCAATAGTTTTATTGAAAGAGAATTTTTTTACATTCTTAAAAGGTATGAAATATACTAGAGTTGGTGTTGCAATAATCCTCAAAGAGGCGCTAAGAGATTTTTGTAAACAAATTTTATTTAATCAAATAATTCTATTTTAATATAAAATATTGCTACAGGGCAGTGGCAGCCCAGTGGAAGGGAGCTGGCTTTACTGATCCGAAGGTCAGGGGTTCAAGCCCCACTATCACCGGGCTGTCACTTCTGTCCCCCCAATGCAGCTAACTGGATATCAAAGGCCAGCCATGTCTCTCACTGTCTATGGTGAGAGGCATGTAAAAGAACCATTGCTGTCTTTCATAAAGAGTAGGCCACTGAGTTGCTGTCAGCATGTTTCTGCCCTGCAATGGCCTGGACAGCTGTCTAGGGTGTACCCCACCCTCACCCAGATCGGCTGAGGTGGGCACCATCCCTAATTAGGATTAAGTGGTTCAGAAAATAAATGAATGAATGAATGAATATCACTACATATTTATTTTTTAAATATGACAACATCCCATTATTAGAATTTTTAGGCTTGACCTGTTTTCAAATGTTGGGGCACCTTCAGAAAAGCCTAAATCAATAATTTCACAAAATCCTTGAAACTTCCTAGGTTACTCTTACATATCCAGGGAGCCAAGTGTACATTCAAAGTATGGTGCTGTGCGTCAACCGTCCTACAGGCTGGTTGGTTGATGGGGGGGTTGTGTACAGTTGCATATCCAGCAACAAGATGATTTTACTGTTCTTCAAAGTAATTCCTCCAAATACATATCAAGTGTAAATAAAACATTTGATGAAAAACTCAAGCATGGATGACATAAATGAACACCAGCAATTGGCCAGAATACCAGGTCTGCAGGATCACATGCTTCGTTCTGTTTTCATCTAAAAGACTCTAATCTGGTAAAGATACAATCTAAATGATGCACACAGCAGCAGCTTAATCTAAAGCATTCCTCATTCAGGGATTATTGGAATTGCAGATTTAAAGCCTAGTTACATAAAAGTGCTTCATTATGTATGAGTCACTTAATACTGCTGACCACAGAAGAGTGAAAATGAGTAAAAATGCTTTTAGTGAATAAAACTAGATTTTTCATTCATTACACAAGATTTTTCCCTCTCAGCACTTTTCAAAACAAAGTAATACAGACTCTGTGGTGCTTTACACTTATTATTCTTACAGTGAAACACAGAAGTTTCCTTTGTTTTGGGTTCCAAAAAAGCTTTTTTTCTGAGGTTTTGTTTCTGTTTCTTCTGGTTTGATTCATGCATCAATTGCATGCAGTATATGTTGTGACATGCTCATTGATACAAAATTATAAACCAGAATTAGGCTAAAAACCTCTGCAGTGATGTTCTAGACCACAGGCGTCAAACTCAAGGACCACAGGCCAAATCCGGCCCTCCATTTAATTTTATGTGGCCTGCGAGAGCTTTGAAAGTTGATGATTATCTTACATTATTTGTATCAACTATTACCATGGAAACGTAATTCATCATCCATCCACTAGGTGGAGCCAGTAAACAGCTAACCATTCATGACTCAGGAAAGACTGCAAGCTAGCTTGTCACTGTCTAGCATTGTAAAAAAAAATTATAATACATTTAAAAAAAGAAATACATTTAAAAAAAATAAAAAAAAAAAGGGAGGCGAATAAAGAAAATGAGGACAAATGCATAAACAAATTATTTTGCCATGCAGATTGCATGGTTGCCCAATTTGAATAGATGTTGACTGATTATTCATCCCTCCAGAACCTCGGAATTTAGGGATGTGGCCTTCAGTGAAAATGAGTTTGACACCCCTGATCTAAAATTAACCAGAAGCTACAGCAATCAGCAACCAATCCGTCAGCATGTGCAAGCCTAAATGAGTACCTGTTAATTCTATGCCTCAAACCATAATGTACAGAAAAGGTGCACAGAACAAATTATTGTACTGGATGCAATAAAGAAACCTAGATGTTCACAGTGCACTCGATTAGCATCTGGGGAGGCGTTTTCGTATCTGTATTATGTCTGGTTGGGGTTTTTAGATAATATGTCTCTGTTATCACAACCAAATCTAGAGAAAATACTTTACTGCTCAACCAATCGGTATTTGCTTGATCCACATCAACTCTAACTTGCACTACATTTCCTCTTCCATGAGTCTCTATTTCATACACAATAAACCCTTTCCCTGTGTCTCTGGTAGTAAAATTCATTACCTAGAGTTTTCCTTACTCTTACATACTCCATTTTTAATAAGGTGTGTGTGCAAGTAAATATGTACTCAAATGTATGGCATGGGGGGCGGAGTTTGAAAAACAAGACTGATTTGAAGATAGTAAATTGATCCATATGTTTATTAATAATCTGATACTGTTTTCTGCATCTTTACCAAACTGTTTTATGTTTTCATGAATGTTCTGTACTATGAATTGTTTAAATTTAATTATGTATGTAAACAAAGAAAAAGAAAAGCATGCCCCAGTGTCATTTTTGTTATCAGCAATGTGTATTAAGGAAAAAAATTAAACAGAAAAGTCCACTGGCTGAATCTAAAACACATTTGTAGACAAAATATTCTCTTTACAAGTTCTCCTTTTTTAGTTACACCATCACACTCATCATCTCTTCAGTGTGTGCCACTCTTTCATACCATTACTGTTTAGCCTGGTCAGACACAGCAGTGGCAATTTTCTGACGTAATGAAGACAGGGAGATCAATATGGCCTCCTGTAGAGAAAAGAAAGTGATTAAACTCAAAGAAACCATGATATTAACCAAAAAACATATCCAATCTGCTTAAACCCACTAAACAATCAATAGAGTAGTGATTTCGTAGACCCACATAAGGCTGCTGTAATTCATGTTTTCGGACAGCTGTGTTACATCAGTTTGGCAAAGTAGCTGTTCTGTGTGGGTGAGTGAAGACAGCGTGCTGAGAGAGAGGAGTGAATGTCTGAAACTGGGCCTGTGTGTTTGTGAGTGCGTGAACAAGACAGGCAGAGAAAGAGAGAGTGTGAGATTGAGACTGATCCCGTGTGTGTGTGTGTGTGTGCATGCAAGAGAGATGTGTGAGAGGTGTGTGTATGTACTGTATGTTGAAAGAGTTTTTATGGGAGCTCACTGTTTTACAAATACAAGGTTGATAGAGCGACAAATTGCATAAATCAGTCTCTATTTTTTTTTTTTTTATAAATATATAAAAATAGCACCTTGCAGTGTTTTTCCCCTTTGTAATTTGCTAACTTGCTAGCATTTAGGCTTTATCCTAAATTGTCCCATTCATCATAGGACGTGTAATAATGAGGTGTGCACCCCCATGAGCACACTTTGTCAAGTCTAGATTTCTTAGCTTTGGTGCCAGTCTAGTGGGTAATCAGCAAATAATTGGCTTATTTAAATAAATTACACTACATATTAAGCATGCTCTTTTTGCAGCTGTTGTGTAGCTTTAACGAGAGAGAGAGAGAGAGAGAGAGAGAGAGAGAGAGAGAGAGAGAGACAGAAAGTTGACAACTTGTCACTTCACCTTTACATGACAGTATGTGAGACTAACAGAGCCCTGTGGCATTGTGCCTCATCTGTGGTGTTGGCAAAACACCAGAAGAAATATCGAAGTCAACACTGGAACAAACTGTGATGTAGAAAGGACACAAATTGCACATTCCACTGATCTTCACAGCTGATAATGCTGAACACGATCGAGTTCACAGCCAGTCCCGCCAGTATTGCTTCTGATTTTTTGATTGGCTGATTAACGATCACCATGTAATCAGTCTGACCCCCTTTTATTTTTATGTTCTATGTAGCATAACTGAGTGTAACGTCTGTATAAATATTCATAATATTTGTCACAAATCAAAAATATGGTTGGTTTTTTTGCATAATAAAAACTGCAGCTGAAACAGTGATCTTCCCTCCAAGTGTGTGCTAGACCATGTTTTATCTGCCTTTAAACCAAGAACAAAGACATGTTACCTGCTTTTAGAATACATCACTGACCCTGTCTCTCACCTCTGTACGGATGGTGCGGCTACCTTGTCCAGGACATGTGTTGAGGTAGAGGTCAAAGAGCACACTGGGGTCACTTACATCCAGGTTTGGGTCAGCGTCAACACTTGATTCCAGACCTTGAAGCCCACCAAAGACCACTAACAGATGCCTGGGATACAAAAGAGTGGCAAACTTACCTAACCAATCCATTGCTAAATTCCTCTCCTAGACAGTAAATGAACTATTGCTGCGTAGTGTCTTGTAACCAGTCACAACACAATATCCAGAATATTATTGTGCTGTTGCATGTATATGATACTGAAGACAGTACAAATAGACCAGTGCTCAATATATCTATGGTTTTATGCTCATTGAAAAACCAAATGCTACACTCATGGCAAGACTTAATGGCTACTGACATGTGCAGATAGTACAGAGTCATCTGTTTGTGTTATTAGAGGCAAAGGCAAAGTATTACTTATACATGCATTTGTTGCAAGTTTCAGCTGCCATATTAAATCTGTTAAAAAAAATCTGGTCCTTTGTTGATCTGTTTCTGGTATACAGTACTGTTTTTTCCCCCATTCAAGCCTTAGTCAACCTCAGCATAAGACCTATCTAACCTGGATTAAAAATTGTGCCATTACAAGTAAAAAAAAAAAAAATCTCTGCAAATAAACAATGTTTAATTGGTGACACTGGTAATATTTCATAACTATGCAGTAGCGGCTTATACATGAAACAATACCTGTGAAATGCAATCTCACTGATGTTATTTTCAGAACAGAAAAGTTAATTTTTCGAATAAAAAAAGAAAATGGACCACAGTAGTCCAGATGCTCCTGTGGAAAGGACCATTTTATAATATGCCAATATAGAACAAGCATAGCAAGTTTGAAAGCCCCAGCTTCAACGCGCGACAACTAAATGTCCGGAAACCTAATATACAGTTCTGCCTCTGTAACCTCAAAAAGTAGGTCAAGGTCACTCACACACAAACTCATCCTAGCACTCACATTAGTCAGCCAGCATACCACGTTTGAAAGCCCCAGCTTCTTTGCACAGCAAGTAAATATCTGGAAGCTAAAGTGTGACGAACGGATGCACTTCTTCCTATAGCTCCTGAGCCACTTTGTGGGAGGGAGCAAATAAACCCAAACTAAATAAAAGCTTACATATATAGTACAAGTCTTTGCACATTAAAACACCATATATTTATCTTTTGTGTGAGCTACGCGGAAGGTACTGTGCTCTTGGTGTCCATTGCACTTGAAATTCGGGCTAAAACAAAGATATATCACCAGTTTGGATTCGGAGTGGCCACTGCTTGCTATTGCCGCGCCACAATCTGACATTATATATGCCAGTTGGTGCCACAAGATAGGTCAGTGAATGCATGTGTTTGCTCCACCAGTCATTATTATAAGCTTCTTCATGAAAGAAAAAACAACTACTTAATCCGCACACAAGAAGGCAACGTTGTACTATGAAAATGCGTACATCATTCACATATATGTGACAGTAAATACAGAAGTAATTGTATATGAAGAAACGGCGGCACATACCATTTATTCATTTAAATCAGTTGATGTATGTAAACTGAAGCTCATTTGTAGATGCACTAAGTTTTAGTTTATTTTATTTGTCAGTTTAATATCTGTATACTGTTATTTTTGCCAGTTCCCTATGCCTCTGGTAGCAGAAAATAGATGCCTTAAATTCGGTAGAAATATGATGAAATAGTATTTTATATCCATTACTGGAGTGCCATAACTTTTAACAAATTACTGCTTTCCTTATTCCTACACCCTCCATTTTTTAATCAGGTGTATGAATAAGAAAATATGTACTCAAATGCATGGAATGGGGGCAGGGCTTCAAAAAGGACTAATTATAAGAAAGAATCTGATGAATTTCCATCCATTACACTCTTACATACCAGTCAATATACACTGATGGATTATACTTCTCATTAATGAGCTCTTTAAGACATGAAACAAAAAACAAGAACATTAAAGGGATAAATGAATAGGAGACAAAAGATTGCTTACACAAAATACAGAAGACAGGTCAGGGTTTCAGGGTAATAGCAAGGCTCAAAACCTGTGTCAGTCATTTCATATTCATACTGTATTTTATTTGAAAAAGGAAAAAAAACCCTCTGTTTTATTCTGTTTTCTTTTTAGTGATACTTAGCAGTGTATGTGTGTTGCTCATACTCAAAATGGCTGTAAGCCTGCAGTGGTACACAAAATGCAGCCTGATGACAAAGTCTGAGTCATACCAAAGACACAATCAAATAAACACACACCTGAATGGACGAAGAGTGGCATCATCAGCACTGCTGCCCTTTTCAGAAGTCCCAATAGTCAGATCATAGCCATCTTTAAATGGACATTCAGTCATTACAGCACCTAGGAAACACACATATATACTTCCAGTGACTTTCCATTCAAATATATTTATATGGGACAGAATGAATCGAGAATCATTAATTGTTTGCTGTTTGGTGGTGTTAATGATAGTGGAAAAACATGGGAACTACTAATATTTTAAAGCATGTACATCATGGGTGTCAAATTCATTTTCACCGAGGGCCACGTCACAAAATTTCTTGGTCACCAATGGCCAAATAATCAACAAACATCTATTTCAAAAAGGGCATGAACTGAAATCTGCATGGCAAAATGGTTCAGGTATTTGTCCTCTTTTCCTTTTTTCACTCTCCTTTTCTGATAAAACTTTTTCCTGAGACAAGAATGACTAGCTGTTATATTTGAAATACAGTGGTGTGCAGTGAAGATTATACACCTCCACTTTTGTCTAAAATGGCTCCTAATAAAAAGAAAAAAATGACTTCCCTATAATTTTTGGGTGAAAATGTATTGAACAATGCTATTGTAGGCAGTGTGTCACAAATTTTCTTGTTGTTTTTTTTTACTTTTTCCATTTTTTTTTTTTTTTACTTTTTCACTTGATAAACCACCTGGAATGGTTTATCAAGTGAAGAAATTAAACAATATGGTGATGCAGTGAACAAAATGAAGACAAATCAGAAACCAAGTATATTCAAGTATTTATTTCAGGTAATATTGGACCATATTGAGGAGGATAAGTAAACAAACAACAATATATAGTAATAACATAAATAACATTCTCTTTTTTGAGAAAAAAGTCAATATTTAATGTGGCCACCCTTTACTCTGATTACAGGATTTAACCTTTCAGGCATAGTGTTCACATATTTTTATATTTCTTCACTCGCTAAACCATTCCATATGCATCCATGCTATGAGAAAAAAAAAAAAAAACACCTTTCAAATTTTCTGAAAAATAGGTATTTTAGTTTTTGTTTATTAGCCATACTCTTACCTCAACATACTTGTTGGAATAATTTTTTTTGGTTCTTGTTGCCTACAATAGTATTGTTTAATACATTTTCACCAAAAAATTATAGAGAAGTAATTTTTTTTTACTTTTTTTTATTAGGATCCCTTTTTATGGAGACCCTAAAGGGACATGGTGAAAATAAATAAATAAATAAAACGAAACGTTTTTAGTGAGCACGAGATACTTTAATTTCTCGTGCTCACCAGAAATTAAATTAACATAGCAGGTAGAGAAAGCTAGCATCATAAGTCTAGACATCTATTGCTTACTTTATGTCAGTAAAGTTAACATTTATCTTTACTTTATCATCTTTTAATTGGTTGATGACACTATCAGGTATATTTCGCGTTTTCAGGAAAAAGTCCACCTCTGCAGCCATTCTTAAAGGTTAATGATCTTAATGAGCCTAGAGGCATATGCACAGGAAGCACAACTGCCTGTGCTAACCTAAGGCTTCTCGTGAGCATGACACACTGTCTCGTGCGTACGCAATACTTTCTCGTGCTCACGAGAAAGTATGTCATGCTTACGTTTTGGTGTGCACATACTTTCTGGTTACGCTGCATAATTTCTGGTGCACATGTGATACTTTCTCGTGCTCACGAGATACTTTCTGGTGTGCACGTGATAGTTTCTGGTGCTCACTAGAAACGTCCCCCCCACCATGTCCCTTTAGGGTACCTTTTACACAAAAGTGGTGGTGTATAATCTTCACTGCATACTACTGTAGGTTGCTGACACCTAGTGGAAGAATAATGAATCATGTTTCATGGGAAGTTCATGCAAAGAATGTACAATAATTTCATAGTCTTTAAAAGTTCTTGTGGGCCACATAAAATGAGTTGGCGGGCTGGATTTGACCCACGAGCCTTGAGTTTGACACCTGTGATGTACACAATATAAACATAGTAAATTTTAAATAACAGTTATTATAAACAACTATAAATATACAGGGCTCTTTTGGTGGATTCTTTGAGGACCAGATGCTCAGAAAATCTCTATGTTAATCGATTTTCAAATGGTCTCCTTTCATGTTGGAAAAAAAAGTGCTACTCACTGAGGCACGATGCAAGCCGTACACTATAGCCCCAGTACAGCCCACCTTCTGTCCTGGGAACATGAGGAGCCACGACAACTCCTTTATACGCCCTGCTCTCTGCAGGCCAAACACACACAAAGTCCAGAGACACTTAACAAACATTCCAGTGCTACTCTCAGACATTTTGGAAATACAACTCAAATTCGGAAAAGGTGGGACGCAAAAGCAAAATGCAATCATTTGTCAGCCTCATAAAACCCATATTTCATTCACATTAGAACATAGAAAACATTGAATGTTGTAACTGGTGTATTTTACAATTTAATGAATGAACATTAGCTCATTTTGAATGTGATAGCAGCAACACGATCTCTTTTGATGATATTGTATTATGATGTGGTATTATGTACTGTACCTAATGAGACATTCAAAGTGTTACACTGAGGAACATTATTTTGAAATGGTAAGATCCAGTTTATTGTAGATTAGTGAACCTCTGCCCAGATGCTCTTTTCATACCCAGTCATGTTACTCACCTTTTGCCAATTAACCAAATTGGTTGCAAAATATTCCTCCAGCTGTTTATTTTTAGTACCACTTACTTTTCCAGCCTTTTGTTGCCCGGTTCGAACATTTTGAGACGTACGGCAAATTCAAAATGAGAATATTTTCTGGTGTGTGTGTGTGTGTCTGTGCGCATTAGGCACCTTTACCTGTGTTTTGGATTTTATTAAGTCGTACAGTCACCCTCAGACCAGGCTGCAGTTGCTTATCTATCTGTACTTCCTAAAAACAGGAAAACCATGAGGTAATCTCCTTTTGCACAGTAAAATATTTTGCACTGATACGTCTACTTCTAGTCTACAAAACTAAGACTAAGGTTTTAATCATCTATTACCTGTACTCATCACACCAACAAAAATCACACGCACACACACGCGTGCGTGCGTGCGTGCGCACACACACACCTACCTTTCTCATCCCGCAGTTAACAAAAGACCCTTTTCCGGCTTTACAGGGTCGATCCATAACTACACCCTCACGGAATTCTGCTTCCTCATCAATACGCATGTGATGTGGGCTGTCCAGAGGGTTCAACAGTCCTGAAACACAAACACACAGACACGTCTTTAACACATCTTATATAAGATAATGATCTTTAGCATGGTGAAAAAAATCAGTGCAGCACCTACCAGCAAATTGCAGGTCATGATGTTTGGGGAAGAATGCCTTCCGTAAATACCTACACATGATGAAGAAAATTTTTACTAAGTATCTGAATGTAAATTCAAGTACATAAAGTAAATAATCTCACAGTTTTAAAACATTTCAGTCATGTTTATGTAACAACATTCCACCAATATAACACTGCAGAATAGTTGGATGGATGAATAGTTGCTGAATAGTTTAGTATTAAATTTGGCAACATCCACTGAGCCTGAGGTGAATTATTATTTTAGTATATACGACATGGGAACATAAAAAGGAAAAACTCAACAACAATTATTTTTTTATTTTATGTTTTTTAATTAACATACACAAGTACTCTGAGCACACGTGCAAATAGTTCCATAACTGCCATGTAATGTGATTTGTTTATCTGTCTAAAGATTAGACAAAGAAAATCAAGCTAAAACAAGATTATTTTACAGTTTATGTTCACATATTTTTTTCATTACAAAGGCAGGTCATTCAATCTCTGCATGCTGCGAGCCGAGCTAGCACTGTGCAGCTAACAGCATCTGTTAAGCCTACTCATTCAGTGTTTACTGGTAAAAAATACACGGAAATGTGAGCAAACCACATTCTATTACAGTGTGTTTTATATGCGGAAACACAAGAAAAACTAATTAAAATTGGAAAATAAATTTTTCATGTTTTATTTTTTTCATTTTAAATAATGATAATGATCATAATGCCTGCCCCAAGTGAACCATGAGTGTATTTTTTAATCCTTAGATAGTGCACCAATCAAACTCTGACATCCCCATGAAGTACATACTAATTACTCTTATTACAGTTTGCATGATTGTTCAGATTTTGTAATTTTTTTCTAATGAAGTGTTATTATATATTTAAATATACTCTCACCAACCGAAACAATGAAAACTTTATGATGTACTATACTATCATTTATGCTGAACATGTACTATCGTCTGCTCATTTATTATTTTTATTGCTCATTATAATTATACATTATAATATTTTTTTGTATTGCATTTTTATCTAAACTTTTTTTTTTTTTGCTGTTGTTGATATACAAATCTCCCCACCTGGAGACCAACAAAATATTAACTCATCTTAAAGACCTGCTATTAAAACCATGTCCATGTGAATGCATTGTTTGTGTTACTCACTGTGGACACTCAAGATATTGCAGGATCCTGGCCAGCTGAACACACGCTTGTCCTTTCTTCCCAACTCCTTTAAACTCTCCCTCAACAGTTCCCCTAAAATCCCACAACATAAAACAAGTAAAAAAATTGTTCACAAGTCTAAAAGTGTAACTGTAACACCAAGGACAGGTTTTATATTATCATTAATTAAAAACAATCCAGTTTTATTCAATTATATTTTCCTAGCCTAGAAATATTGGTGTGCTTCATGTCTGGATTTGTCAAACAGCAATTTTCTAAAATAACATATTCTGGAATAATAAACATCATGTAATGTATGTATTAGTTTTCTTTAAAATAAATAATTGTTATAAATTAAGAAAGGTAATCACTCATAGAAAGCAGCAATATAGTTTTATACTGGGCACGGTTCTGTCTTTCATGCACGCGACTCACTTGTTGCCCTCTTCCTGCTCATCAAACACGACCACCTCGTCCACGCAGAAAACCCCACAGGCACGAGCAATCTGTCCAGCCAGGTAAGTGCGGAGGTCAGGTGACTGTGCATTATCCAGCACTGAGCCTGGCAGAGCAACACTTACTGTGTACGAACGACCTGAAGAGGAGTCAGACAAAGTAACCAATTCTCTACGACTGAATCATTAGAAATAACTATAATATTGTATATCCATTCATTTATTTTCTGAACTGCTTAATCCTACTATGGTCCCAGGGAGGCCTCAGGCGATTCTGGATGAAGGCAGGATACACCCTGAACAGCCCACCAGTCCTTTGCAGACCCAGAACACACAACCATTCACACTCACAACTGAGGGCAATTTGGAATATCCAATTAGAATAATGATCACATCTTTAGACTTTGGGAGGAAACCAGAGTACCCAGAAGAAAACTAAGAAAGCAAGACAACATGCCACAGAAATGCCCCCTACCAAACCCGGGACTCGAACTCAGGACCTTTTTGCTGTATGGTGGACATGCTAACCACAACACCACTGTGCTGTCCTATATAATTTATTTAATTTTTACCAAGAGTTGTCACCTTTAGTCATTTTCTCCTCCTTTTCCTCCTGAGACTGCTGCTGCTTTGCCTCTTCCTCTTTTAACTGGTTTTGTTTCTCCAGTTCCTTTATTAGCTTGGCCTCCTTCCATCTCCTCTTCTGTTCTTTCTCTGTGCATAAAATAGACAATGTATTATTCATTCTGTGCAATGACAAACACAGACTCGTATTATTATGATTACTCGTATTTTTTTTTTTGCTACCTTTTTGACTTGCATCTTTACTTTCACAAATCGTCTAAATTCCGAATAAATCTTGACCAAGCCAAATATTTTCACCCTTGTCAGGTTAGAGACAAAACGATGATATGCACCAAAGAGATACTTACTTTCTGCTTTCCGTTTTCTCCAGTTGACTCGTCCTTCAAGCTGACATTAAAAGACACAAAAAGACACACAAACAACAACATTTGTTGATGAATGAAGCATTACCATGATTTTTGTCCTGAACACTGTAACCTGTAGATGAATACTGAATTCCTCTGGGTCATATTGTGGACCACATAAGGCATAACAGACACAAGGTTCTGTCTGTTGCACAACATACTATGCATCTTGACTTATTTCATAACCTGAATCAGAGATTTTCAACCCTGGTCCTAAAATACCCCCTGTCCTGCACATTGTCTTCCCTGCTTCCACTGTGTTAAGCTTCATAACTGAGCTGGGAAAACAGGGCAGGAGGAACTCAGGTCCAGGAACATGTTGGATAAATAATAATCCTAGATAAAGAAAACTAAGGCGATAAATTCCCAATGATTTCCTTCATAACACTGTAACACACTTTGGAGGATGCAAAGATCAACACTTCATGTATGTACAATCAATTTCACTATATAGGTACTATGGAATTATTTTGGTTTCAGCCCTCATGCTGCTTTCTGAAAACGTGTTTACACATGAACCCCATGTCCGAAATGTACAAGAACAATAAACTGAACTATAAGTCAACCATATATTACTGCACAGCAACGGAAACCACGTACAAACCTCCCCAGAAACGGCTTTATTTTTCTTTAACGTTGAACCATCCATGCTCCACAGCTGTGTCTTTTCCAAGTGTTTCGACAAGGAACAATCAAGTGCTGTATTTCGTTCCGCACAGAAAACTGATGCAGAAAAACAAAAACAAAGACACACAACTAAATTAATGGTTTAAACCGTAATGCAATATTCTTACAAATATTTTAATATAATAAACATTTTTAAGGTGTGAACCTTTAAGGTAAAGTAATGTTTACAGAGGGCAAGTCTATACGGATGATTTTAGAGGTGACACTTCCTTTCACGCACGAGCTTTGGGAAAATAACACCAGAAACCCAAACTGCTCGAACAAGACTCTGATACCAACTGTTTAACCACAGGAATCTGTCCACGTAACATTTGTACTTCTTTTTAAATACATAAAAAACTACAAACAACATGGTAAGAAGCTTTATGTTGTGTTTTATGTGAGGAATTTTAAGAAGAACTAAAGCTAATTTGTAGGCTAATTATGGTGAGCATGCTCATGTGGTGTTGCGTTATGGTGGTGTGTTGTGTGCTAATAAGCTAACTTGAGTT
>JAQMYF010000026.1:19868803-19890774 GCA_030014195.1 Neosilurus mollespiculum | reverse complement strand
GACTTCAAGCATCTTGGATTATGTGCCTCTCCATTCTTCCTCCAGACTCTGGGACCTTGGTTTCCAAATGAGATGCAGTGATGGTTTTCTGCACAACTGGCAGGTCAGCAGTCTTCCCCATGGTTGTGGATTCTACTGAACCAGACTGAGAGACCATTTAAAGGCTCAGGAAGCCTTTGCAGGTGTTTTGAATTAATTAGATGATTAGATTGTGACACTTTGAGCCAAAAATATTGAACCTTTTCACAATATTTAAATTTTCTGAGATTTTGGATTTGGAGTTTTCATAAACTGTAAGCCATAATCATCCAAATTATAACAAATAAATGCTTGAAATATTTCACTCTGCATGTGAGTCTCTATAATATATTAGTTTCACCTTTTAAGTTGAATTACTGAAATAAATGAACTTTTGCATGATATTAAAATTTTTTGAGTTTCACCTGTAACGTCACATACACGTCTCTTTCTTTTGCCTTTCTTTTTTACACTTACAATCTCCACTTTGTTTCCTTTGGCTGCCATACATTCTATCCTTTTTTCATCTGTGGGATCTAGCTTCTTTCTTTTGGCTGCCATCTGTCTTTTTTAATCCATATTGTTATTTATTTTTAGTTTCCTTTTTTATCTTTTTTGTTCAGTACAGTTGTATTTGTAATTGTAATGTTTTTTGGGTATAAGGGGGTGCACAAAGGTAAGATTTTAACTGGGAAGTGGGTACATTATTAACTATCAATAAATGATAGGTATGGGGTGGGATTAAACAAGATTCTTTCCACTCCTTTCTAAATATGTTGCAGTTCACAGTTTCATTTGCTTCATGATTTTCATTCATTCATTTTCTAAGACGCTTAATCCTAATTAGGGTCATGGGGAGGCTGGTGCCAACTCACCCGACTCTGGGCGAGGGCGGGGTACACCTTGGACAGCTCACCAGACCATTGCAGGGCCAACACACATACAACCATCCACACTCACTCTCACACTTAGGGGCAATCTGGAACCACCAATTAACCTACTATGCATGTTTTTGTACTTTGCGAGAAAACCGGAGTACCCAGAGGAAACCCACACAAACACAGGGAGAACATGCAAACTCCACACAGAAACGACCCAACCCGGGAATTGAACCTGGGACCTTCTTGCTGTGAGGCAGACGTGCTAACCACTGTGCCACCAAGTCACCAGTTTTTATTATTATTATTATTATTAATGGATATGGATAATGCAGATATGGTTCACTCCCAAACCACCACAGCTGTTCAGGAAATGTACACACAGTATTTCAAATGTGTGGTTATGTTCTTTCTGTTTAGATGTAGAAGTCCAGCCTGTTGGAGATAAACCTGCAGCCTTGCATGGAAAAGACGTGCTCGTCACGCGGGAAGTAGTTCATGTCATGTGCCATTTGCTTCAAAGCCTTTTCATTGGGTTTCAGGCCCTTGTTGATCATCTCAGCTCGGGCACACTGCACTACATGTTCGTACTCCAGGGGGAGAAAGGGCACGAAGAAGTCCACCAGGATGGGCCAAAACCCATCTAGAAAAACAAAGACAGGGAAAGCCTAGATGCTTTGAAACAGAAACTTATAAAAATATTGTATTGGCCTATACACTACTTTCATATGATAGTCATATGACATTTCTTAAATGGTGATGCATGTTTCCCATTTAAATTGTACATATATGAGTTGATTGGAGTTTCAAGGCTTTCTGATAAACTGGGGTAGAAATATGTGGTTAGTGGAGGTGAAATTCCCTTATCATTTGTCAAGACACAAACCAAATGAGGGACTAGTGTGTTAATCACCAGTCAGGAAATGGTTATAGAAAAAGAAAATAGCCACTCACCTGAAAATGGCCATTTTAACTGTTAGGACAATAATTAAAATGAACTATAACTGTTGCAAACTTGTCTGGAAGAGAACCCAATTTTTTGCCCTCATGTACAGGGAGGAGGATGGTAAGAAGGAGGTGGGAAGGAGATGTAAACATAATACACAATGAAAATAACCTTATTCCAACTACAGTGGTGGAGATTCTGTGATGTGGGGCTACTCGTTTTTTTCTGTGTGAAAGGAAATGACTTCACTAAAAGGTGGACTTTCTTCGAACCTTTTTGTTAATCTTTATAAGTGTTTCTCTCTGGTTCTCTGTTCCTGTTGAGCTACACATGCTACTTCCAAGATAGTGACCCTGTCTGTTTGCATTTTCTAGCCTGTGTTATCCATCCTAATCTCCTGCTTCTGGTCATCTAAGAAGCCACTTGTTCCTGCCTGGGACCCGTGTATAAAGGGACTAGTAATGCTAGTAATGGTTGACAGCAGTGAGCATGCGCATATTTTTAAGCCTCCTGCTAGCTCGGCTATACTTAGCTTTACTTTCTTATATTCAAAATATCCTAACTTTCCATTACACTACAAACTACCGTAAATCAACACCTCTCTTCTCACTCAAGTGTTGTGGACATCAACCACTTGTCACTCAGAATTCAGAAAAAAGTAGGGCATGTGACATTTTATCAGGAGTTATTAGGATTAAGATTATTAGTTATTATTGTGTTGAACTGTCTTTATCTTTAATTACATTGCGCATTACATCAACAAAAATAAAAGGACGAGACCTCAGACCTGGCTTCAAATTCAAATTTACTACCAATGAAAGAAACATACAGTTCCACTTTTTGGTGTATGCTGAATAAGTACATGCATTTAGCCTTGCATTTTCAAAGCTTTAGCACTTTGCCTCGCCTGCAGAAACAGGGAGTTGTACATATATAGAGTTTAGTGGTCTGAGCCCAAAGCATGCCTGATGTGGGGAAATTCCATAATATTTTTTAAAGTTTTATGCATAATACAATCATACCTGTATTACAGCATAGGTTTACTGGCCTTTTATGGGATTCGGTTGTAATTGCTGGCAAGAAATAACGTGACTATGTGATTTCATTAACAGCGCAGATTGTAGTCCCTCTATACTGGTCCCAGGTCCTGCTGATGACGCTCCCAAATGTACTTAAATATACACTCAATTTGTGTAGATTACTTTAGACTGTTGTTGATACAAACTGTTTTGCTAAAATGGATTAGAATTACAATTGCTATTACAGTTACAAGATGTAAACACTCTGTGTACTCAAGTCTCCATCAGTGAACTGTCAATAACCTCAACAAACTATTCTATATATATTCTATACTATAAACATTGTGAATTTCAGATTGTGAATTGTGAAGACAGTTTGTACTTTTTACCCACATAACACAGTCCTTGTAGACAGTTCTCCACCATCACATTTTTTGGTGTCGCCCAAATGAGGATATGTTTCCCTTTTGAGTCAAGATTTCTTCCTTGTGTCATCTAAGGGAGTTTTTCCTTACCAGTGTCGCCACAGGATAAATCAGAATGATGTATAGATGGGTTGCAATAAGCAACGTCGCCCCTGGTTACAAATGTGATCTGCCATGCTGGGAGCCACACAATAAGTTTACCATGCTGGCAAAAGCAAGCAAATGCAATGGCTCTCTTGCAGAATTTTCACACACTACCTGTCACTACACAGCGGAGGTACCGTAACAAAATAGCTTTGTTTGATGTAATTGATCCTTACATTCTTCAGGAGATGGATTTATCGGACAAATTCGAACTATAGCCAAGTGTACAGTTTGCAGATGTTGTGAAGTTCCTAGTACTAACTGCAAATGGCGTTTCGCTGGAGCAGATAAAAGCTTACTGATCTTTGGAGTTCTCCAACTATGTTGTCAGTGAATGGGTGCAAGAAATAACAGCGAAATCTTGCTGAATTGAAAGTGTTCTTCTTATGGGTTAGGTAAGTTGTCCGTTTTTCCTTATCCTATCCAAAAAATCCCTATCCAAATAAAATTGAATAGAATTGCCTGAGGTGGTTTGGTGAGCTGCTTAGGGTGTACCCTGCCTTGGCCAAGTGTTGACTAAGATAGGCTCTAGCCTCTCAGTGACCCTAGTAGGATTAAGCGGTTTGACAAATGAGTGAGTAAGTAAGAGTGAATTGAAATGAACTGAACATTGGTGGCTTCTGAACACGTTCTGGACTGATGGCGACAAGAAAACTCAACTCAGAAATCTTGTTCTACTTACTTGTTTCCTTGTTGTTAAGTAAGGACAGAGCCTCCAATTGCTTCAGCTCAGTCAGATGTAAAGATTGGATGAAATGAACTCAGAAAAATAAACCTGTTCTACTTACTTTTCTTGTTGTTTAATGCAGACAAGGTCAGGGTTGTCTCTAAATCTCTCAGCACAATCTCTTCTCGATCCCTTCCCGCCTTCCGGAAATCCAACGCCACCTGCATAATGGTTTCACCTCCAGCATTACTATGGAATAAAAACACAAATATAAAGGGAGCATTAAACCTACTCCTTATGCATACACACATGTTAACATTTATTCATTCATTCATTTTTTGAACCCCTTAATCCTAATTAGGGTCGCAGGGAAGCTGGCGCCCATCTTAGCCGACTCTGTACACCCTGGATAGCTCGCCAGGCCATCACAGGGCAGAAACATGCTGACGACAATCCAATGGCGTACTCTTCTCGAACGACAGCAATACTTGCATATACATAATAAGTATATATAATGCTACAGTAGGCTTACTGGATATTTTGATTGCCACTTGGTGTGAATGTGTGTGTGTGTGTAGCCTCCCCATGACTATAATAACAGATAAAGTGGTTCGGAAAGATGAAATGAAATATAATATCATGTATAAATGAATTGGTAAATGTAAGTTGGATATCCCTGAATAGGGCATTATCTAGTAACCCTGATTAAGCTTTTGGCTAAAGGTTGATAGGTATGCATTAGTTTATGATGAGAACTAATCATCAAATTTTTTTTATGATGATAGTTCTATGTATCTGTGATGTGAGAGACCTTAGAAAGATAAAGATGGACTTGCAGTAGGAGACGCCGTCTAGAGTTCTGTGAAAATCTAAGTAGGGTCTGATGCTGTCGATCAGGCCTGGGGGCATCATCTCCATCTCGTCGAATATGAACATGGAGCGAGGGCAGGCGGACACATTACCCTTTATCCACTGCTGCAGTTGGGACTACACACACACACACACACAGTTGAATTATTGAAGGAAGTGGTAAAGTAGATAAAGGGATAAAGTGATTGTGAATGTGAGAAAGAAAGGTGAATGTGCAACATGAATCTAGACCGGGTTATGAGTCAGGATGGTGAAAACTGCAAGTTAATGTGGTGTGGAGAAGCCTAAGCTGCTCCACCTTCCTTTCTTTACTCTAACTCATCATCTATGCTTATTTAATGATGTGGTTGAAGTTTTGTGTAGTTGTGCAGTATCAGAGGGAAGAACAGGGGACTAAGTACAAATCCCTGTGGTACTCCACTACACAGTGTGCTGGAGATAGAGTTGTTGCTGCCAATCTATACTGCCCATGGACTCTGTGTCAGGAAATACAAGATCAATTTAGAGAGGATAACGTTCCATCCTAACCATCTTAGGGAACATTATTGTTAAATGCTAAGCAAAAGTAAAGTTTATTAACAGCATTCTTTCACGTGTCTCTTTTGTCCAAGGGATATCAGGGCAAAGTGATAGGCAATAAACTGGAAAACCCAAAAATCAACTGAAAACCTATTTTAGAGATTGGGCCAAGCAAAAAGGTGGTACAGAAGTAGATTGAAGTATTGTTTGTCAGGTATAAATGGTTTACTCTGTGGACTACCTTGTATAATTCCAGCTTCTCTTCATGAAGGAAGTGCACAGTGGCACTGAACAGGTGCACAAATCCACTTTCCATTCCACGTTGGTAAATATTTTCAGCAATTATCTGACTGGCAAAGCTTTTGCCTGTGCCGGTCCAGCCATGCAGTGAGAGGACAAGCGGCTTTTTCGGGTTCTTGTTGGTCATGAAGCCCGTCACTGCTTTGAGGATGACACGAGATGCTACATGTTGGCCAAACAGCTTTCTTTGCAGATCCATTTTAAGACCTTAAAATAAGAGAATTGTGGGCTATTATGTAACAACACACCAAGCCAAGCTCTATACCAGGGCTATTCAATTAATTTGGAATGAGGGACAGTTTATGAAAACAATCCCAAATGAGGGGAGGAGAGCAGATACCTTAAAAGTTGATTGGTCCACTAAAGCAGGTTGTGATGCAGGGAGGCCGGGCAAATGAATTTGAATGTTTTAGTTGAGAGTGTTAAAACCAATTTAAATAAAGTATTAATACAAAGAACAAAGGTGTCAAGATACTGGGGACTGGGTGGAAAAATTATATTCTCTTGAAAACGTAGCAAAAAGCCATTTTGACCATCAAAATGTCGACTTCAGTGCCTACGTTTTAAAAGTTCGACCAAGTTTCTATGTGAAAGTATAACTTCTTGGCGAGGCATCAAAGTGAGGTGAGTTTCATGATTGTTTGTTGACCTCTCCCCATGGGATTTTTTGCCTAATTGTGTCGCCATGGTAACGTGAAACACCAATAAAAGTAATAGTATACTTTGCGGCGCCGAAACGCATGTTTTGATATATACATTGTGCAGGTGCACTTTGTCGTTCGAGCTGCATTATGTGCGACGGAAGAAGAATAATTAAAAGAAAAATAATGAACCACATTTTTCTAGGGTGAATAGTAATATGTGTCTGCTCTTTAGCAGCCACATAATAATAATAATAATAATTATTATTATTATTATTATTATTATTGTTGTTGTTGTTATTATTATTATCAAATAATTAAAACTATGCTTTAAATATTTACTTTTACTTATAAAACTTTTTTGCCTCCCCTCCCCCCCTCTCTCTTTTTATCCCTCACTCTCTGTCTTTATTAAGACAAAAATTGCATCTTAAGAAAAGTTGAAGAGGACAGGCAATTTCCCCTCATCCTGACGACTTTTACAGTACTTATATACCGAATTTATTTATATAAAATGTATCTAAACTAGAAGGCCACTGAGAATGCAAGGTAGCTCCGCCACACAACATTATTG
Source organism: Neosilurus mollespiculum (assembly GCA_030014195.1). Taxonomy (NCBI): domain Eukaryota; kingdom Metazoa; phylum Chordata; class Actinopteri; order Siluriformes; family Plotosidae; genus Neosilurus; species Neosilurus mollespiculum. The sequence continues at coordinate 19,883,773 of JAQMYF010000026.1, read as the reverse complement.
CAGTAATGTAGGAAGTAGGCCTGGCATGGGTACTGCTTTTATTTACCCATGTGCTCCTCTTGTGATATTTTCTCCAGTTCATGGTTGTGAGTAAATTAGCGAAAATCTTAATGTTTTCAAGGTCACTCAAGGTCATTTGAAAGTCCATATATGGTTTCCTATTAATGTTCCATAGTAACATGTCTATGAGCCCTCATTATGATAAGTTAAGGGAGATTATGCTATTAAAAAGCATGTATATGGGTAGCTATTTGTTAGTCATGGCATCTGTGGGTCTTTGTCACTTAGTTTTTTTTTAGGTAGTCAGCTCTGGGACTCATGTAAGGTTGTGTCCCCTACCAAGTTTGCCTCTGGAACTGCCAATCTGCTGTAAAAACAAATAAATAAAAAAAAGGCTGATTTCACCTCTGCCATTGCTTCTTCTCACTACGCTCTTGACTTTCTTGCACTAACTGAAACTTGAATTTCCCCACATGAATCTGCTACACCAGCAGCTCTTTCCTCTGCTTATGCTTTCTCTCATACTCCACGAGTAACTGTGAGAGGTAGTTTTCCCTCGGTCAGCAAGTGTTTTCTATGTCACATGTCTGGTGCTACGCTGTCTTTGTTGATGGTTATGTTCACCTGAGTCTTGCTTTTTCAAGCTGTGTGTGTGTTCATTGTTCAGTCTTGAGTTCTGTGACGGAACCCTGTCTCATGAGGGATATCTTTAATTTCTTGCATTGTACTGTTGTGCCCCCCTGGAAAAACTCTTGCTGTTTTTTGGACTTGAACTTCTTTTATCTATTTTTGGATTTTTTTTTTTGTTGTTGTTGTATGGACTGTCTCCCTGCTGTATGACCCACTGTTTCAGAACGACACTGATTTTTGCCTGCTGTTTTTGATTACCTTGTCTGGATATTCAGTAAAGATCCTTATTACCTGTAAACCTACACTCTCTACACTCTGTATCTGAGTCTACACACTCTTGCTGGTAGCTTAGAGGATTGGTTCCCGTCACACAGGAGACCCAGGTTCTATTTTTGGGCGATCCTAGCAGCAAGACTGAAATCAGCGTCATTCTGAAACAATGGGTCATACACCAGGGAGACATACAACAAAAAAATCCAAAAATCAATAACAAAAAAGAGGTTCAAGGCACAACAATACAATGTAAGAGATTAAAGAGTTTCATCACAGAACTCAAGACTGAACAATGAACACACACAGCGCTTAAAAAGGCAAGACGAGACTCAGGTGAACATAACTAAATAAAGAGAGGGTAGCACCAGATATGTGACATAGACCTTTCCTTTTTTACTTCTTATTATTTTACTATTTTGGCATTTATGTTTACTGTTGTATCTTCATCTGTATTCTATACTGATGTATGTCCTGTATATACTGCTGAATCACAATAAAGCTGACTTTGACTTTGATAGAAAACACTTGCTGGTTGAGCGCTCCTAGTGGCCAAAAGTTGAGATCAGGACACTCCTTCACCATCATCCTTTGTTTTTACTCTGTTCACTCTATTAAAATAGCATTTAATGTACAGTATAAAATGTAAATATAGACTACAGATGAAGTAATGATGGAAAAGAAGTTTGGGTTTTGTCCTGATCAGTTTCCTGATTGGAAACCGAGGCATAAACAGAAACAGAAACTACATTTCCTAAAAACAAACAGATAGTCAGCCCAAAGAATAACATTATACCCATTATTATTATTTAGCTTCATGGATCTGCATGTCTGTACTTACCAGTCGCGTTGAACCCGATATAGTGTTCATTACATGGTTCATCACATGGTTGATTACAGGTGTTAAACATGGAAGTGTACAATTTATTTACCAAATCCGCCACGCCAGATCCTACAAGGGTTCGGGCTGTAGGTTCAAATGCGTGTAGAGTAACGCTGGATATCAAGATGAAATACAACACCGACGAGACCTTTTCTTTCATTTCTTCTTTTATTGTTTAGATAAATATTATTTCAGAAACTTGGAATTTTTTTGAGCTATACGAGTTATCCGCTCGATCCTGCAGTGCAACAAAACAATGATTCTACTCGAAGCTTGATTCAGACGTCACCTAGCCTACCACATCAGCACTACCACATCTGCACTACCACATCTGTCCTACCACATCAGCACTACCACATCTGCACTACCTCATCAGCACTACCATATCTGTACTACCACATCTGCACTACCTCATCAGCACTACCACATCTGTACTACCACATCAGCACTACCACATCTGTACTACCACATCAGCACTATCACATCTGTACTACCACAACTGCACTACCACATCTGCACTACCACATCAGTACTACCACATCAGCACTACCACGTCTGTACTACCACATCAGTACTACAGCATGCATGACTGTCTGTAAACACCCCGGAAAGGGTTGGACTGTTTCCAGACAATTACCTGAACAGGTATCGACTGTCACTGCAACATCGGTGAGAAGATTCCCGAGAGGTGATCCAAAACGACCCCCCCCCTCAAAACTTTATTACAAATAAAATTTATCCTGTTGTAGAGGCACATAATCCAGCGACAAACAAGGTTTAAGTAAAAATAATTATCAAATAATATTATGCGCCTTTCCGTCTGTTTCAAGTGCGTGTGCACTGCCTTTAATCGCCACTAGATGTCACTATCCTCATTGCTTATAAGGCTCTGAAACAAATCGTGATATAGATAGATAGATAGATAGATAGATAGATAGATAGATTTTTTTGTTATTACATGTAAAATACAACGGTGCCATTTCACTTCAGTTCTCTGAGTAGTAAGAAAAAGGTGACTGATGAATTGATCCAGTGACAGGTGGTCAACATCATTGCTGGCGTATTTTTCACCCAGCAGCAAACCTCGGCAGGCTCGTGGAGCACCTTCCAGTCTTGTGCCTGGGCTTGGAACAAAGCCCAGGAGCACCACCCTTGGTCTATGCACAATGCAACGACTACCTACTGTTGACTACATTGGAAGCCAGTGAGAGTTTGGAGAATTTTGGCAAGGGGTGAAGACTCCATGATGACATTTCTTTTCAGGTCTTGACTTTCATCACCATTGTAGAACCAACAGGGCAGTGGTGGCTCAGTGTTTAAAGTGCTGGCTCACTGCTCTTAAGGTCAGGGGTTCAAGCCTCACTATCACCGAGTTGTCACTGCTGCCCACCCAGTGCAGCTAACGGGGTTATCAAAGGCCAGCTATGTCTCTCAATGCCTGTGGTGAGAAGCATGTACAGGAACCATTGCTGTCGTTTGAAAAGAGTAGGCCATTGCATTGCCATCAGCGTGTTTCTGCCGTGTGATGGCATGTGTACTCTGCCCTCGCCCAGAGTCAGCTGAGATGGGCGCCAGCCTCCCTGCGACCTTAATTAAGATTAAGTGGTTCAGAAAATTAATGAGTGAATGCATGAATGTAGAACCAACAGGTTTGAAGTACTGAAGAGTCACAAACTATTCTATTTTCTTTAAATCTATTTACACCTCTCAGATCTGGTGAGCTGGACACCAAACCCATATAAAATGTGTTATAATATGTTAGTAGAATGTTCTTTTATTACAAGTGCATTACAGTGCACAACATAATGTGCTCAGAGAATCCACAATCCACCTATGGCAGGGAATACAAGCCATCACCAACTACAGGCTGCTCCACTCTCCTGCGATGGCGATGACCTCCTTTCTGAGGCACTGAACTAGTTCTATGCAAGGTTTTAGGAACAGAATGACTCAGTGGGAAGGAGAGACACCCCCTCTTCCAACGACCTGGTGCTCCGCCTGTCCACCTCTGAAGTGAGGAAGATCCCGCTCAGAGTCAACCCACGGAAAGTGGTTGGGCCTGATAGTATACCAGGTCGCATGCTGAGAGAATGCGCAGATCAACTGGCTGATGTCCTTACTGAGGTCTTCAACATCTCTCTGACCACCACTGCTGGCCCCAGACCCCTACCATCATTCCCGTACCAAAGAAATCCACAGTGACCTGCCTCAACAACTACTGCCCAGGTCCACTGATATCCACCATCATGAAGTGCTTCAAAAGGCTAGTCATGAGAGCTGGTCACAGCTACCTGTCACACAGGACGGTTTGTGTGTCGTCCCAACCACTCCACGGATGATGCCATCAACACCGCCATACGTCTAGCTCTAACACATCTGGATAAAAAGGACAGGTATGTCAAGATGCTGTTCATTGACTTCAGCTCAGCATTCAACACCATTATCCCTCAGCAGCTGACAAGGAAACTAGGTGAGCTGGGCCTGAGCACAAAACTCTGCCCTTGGATCCTAGACTTCCTGATACGAAGACCCCAGGCAGTCCGGATCGGGAACAGGACTTCCAGCACAACCATACTGAACACAGGAGCACCCCAAGGCTGCGTGCTCAGTCCGCTGCTGTTCATGCTCCTCACCCATGACTGTGTGGCAATGCACAGCTCAAACTACATCATCAAGTTTGCCAATGACATGACGGTGGTGGGCTTGATCAGTGGAGGCAATGAGGCCTTGTACAGAGAGGCACAGCTCAGCAACTGTGGTGCACTGACAACGTATCCCTCGATGTGTAAATAACAAAGGTACTAGTCATTGACTTCAGACAGACTACACACACTCACTCCACTGTGCATCAACAACCTCCTAGCAGAGACTGTCCAGAGCACAAAGTTTCTGTGCGTACACGTCACAGACAAACTCACATGGACTCAAAACACCCAACACATTACAAAGAAAGAAAAGAAAAAGAAAAGCCCACCTCCCAACCTCCATCCTGACATTTTACAGAGGAACTATTGAGAGCATCAGCAACAGTGCCATCACAGCATGGTTTGGCAACTGCACTGCTGCAAACCGTAAGGCCCTGCAGAGGACTGTGAGGACGGCTGAAGAGATCACTGGACTCCACTGCAGTCAGAATAGCCACTCTGAGCTATAGTGCAACATATATCAATCTGTAAATTGTTGAACAACCTATAGTGCAATATATCAACCTGTTTTTTTTAAGCTAGCAACGTATAATGCAAACTAGAACACAGCTTTTTTTCCCCCCGGCTGCTATCCTGTACCCAATCACATCCCCTAGCTATCAGAATTCTGTTACATGTCCTGCTTTGTGTGTTCATTTTACGTCACTGTTGTCTTTTTACACTTTGTGCAAACATGTGTATCCTAGTGTGTGTGTACGAGTATATGACTGGGTGTGGTTCTTAATGATGTATATGTGTGCTCACTCTACTTATTTTACTGTATCTGTCTTGTCTCTACTGTGTTTTTAACAGTTGCGTGTATCACCAATTGTTCCCGACGAAACGTTGTTTCGTCTCACTATGTACTATTACTTTTACCTCTACTACAACCTCTACTACAAGGTCATAAAAAATGACCATTTAAGTTTGAACACGTTTATGCCAACACCAAATCAATAATGAGACCAGAATTGTCCTAAAACAAACAAGAAGTCAAGTCTGCATCAGCTTTCATTGATTCAGTTAAAAATAAAAAGTTTTTATAAACAACTTCAATATATTAAAAATACTGCTCCATCCTACATGTGCTGAATGACATCAGAGTAGTGTTCAGGTGAATTTTATCCTCTCTGGATAATGCAGTTATAGTTCACTTCCAAAGCACCACAGTTTTTCTGGAAATGTACACACAGTATTGCACATCTGTGGTTATGTTCATTCTGGTTAGACGTAGAAGTCCAGCCTGCTGGAGATAACCTTGCAACCCTGCATGGAAAAGACGCGTTCGTCGCGCGGGAAATAGTTCATGTCATGTGCCATTTGCTCCAAAGCCTCTTCATTGGGTTCTTTGCCCTTGTTGATCATCTCAGCTCGGCCGCACTGCACCACGTGTTTGTACTCCAGCGGAAGAAAAGGCACGAAGAAGTCCACCAGGTTCTTGTCTATTAAGCTAGTGTGCCAAAACCCACCTAGAGAAACAAAGACAGGGAAAGTGTAATGCTTTTAAATATTTAAAACCTAGATGCTTTCAAACAAAAACTTATAAAAACTTTGTACTGGCCTATACATTAGTTTCATGAGCCCTAATAAAAAGAACAGTATGGTCCCCCTTTCTACTCCATTTTCACCATATTTGATCATTTGCTCTTTCGCCAGATGGTGCAGGCACAGAGCGAGTTACCACATCTTTTCAAACTGCTGTTCCTGGTACATCAGACGGCTGCTGAACACACTCTGAGGGAAGCCTAACATCTTGTCCCAATATCCACCATAGCACCTATATTTGTGCATTCCTGCAAAAGAGTTTAAGGCTGTAGGGTGTCCTAATTCCCTAATGTTGCTCTCTATGGGCACCACTTGCTTCCTTATTGCACCCCTGCCACGAGTGTGTATCAGACCTCACTTCACTGAAGGCTATTACCCAAAATCGATGTAGTGCTATGACATTTTGAGGAGCTAACCAATGGGTAGGCCAGACATTTCTTTAGTGGCGCTGACATGGAAACCGAGAAGAGGGATGAGCAACGAAGAGATTTCCTTTCAAGTGTAAGTGAAAATCTTTTTTGATTAGAGGTTGACGGTGACGTTATTATATCAAATATGACCTGATGTGAAGCTCTGGCTTGCCTGTACATAACATAATACAGGAGGAAGTAATGTAGTTAATGACGTGTGCAAAACTGTCCCAATCCTGCATTTAACAGCTTTGATCTCTTGCGCAGTTATTGAGGATAAGTGCACTTTTAATAAGTGTGCTCTTCGAGGAAGACCTTAGGGCTTAGTGGGTTATAAACTAAACAAGGTTTATTAATTGATTAAGTCTATGAATTATTACTACTTACTTTTCTTGTTGTTAAATACAGACATGGTCAGGGTTGTCTCCAAATCTCTCAGCTCAATCTCTTCTCGATCTCTTCCTGCTTTCCAGAAATCCAGTGCTACCTTCACAATGTTTTCACCTCCGGCGTTACTATGGAACAAAAACACAAATATAAAGGGGGCAATAAAGCTACTCCATATGCATGCACATGTTACAGGTAATTTCTTAATTTGTACAAGTTTTGTTAATGAAGCATTTGTAAATTTGAGGGGTAACACAAAGAGCTGCATTTATAGCAGAGCTCCCAAGAAGAACATGTCCACTCATGCCCACCACAGGAAACAAAATAACGCCAAGTTAATGCTGATTGGCTGTTTTGCATCACTGACTTGCATGAGAATGGGCAGCAGTAAAAAGGGCAGACTTATTATTAACAAAACAGGACACCTCCCACCCAAAATAGATAGATAGATAGATAGATAGATAGATAGATAGATAGATAGATAGATAAGCAAGCAGGCAAGCAAGAGAAAGGTTCATACACCACCACTCAGACTTGCACAGAATTAAAAAAAACAAAAAACACAATCTAACTCCTGCAGACAGACTTGCAAAACGCCAAAATCAGAAGCTTGACAGAACATGAACTCAGTAACTGGATACTTAAACTAACAAGACAGGTGATACAAATAAAAGCGAAAAATCAGCTAGTGAAAGTAAAGATGTGAAAAGCAAACCCAGGCACGGACACCTATCAACTGAGGCACCTAGCAGGAGCTCCGCCTTTAGGCAGTGCCTAAGCTTCTATATTACTGATATTCACACTGATTAAATACAAATGTACTGATTTACTTGTAAAAGACAACAAAATCTCAGACATGACATGAACATGAATAGCCTTTGTGATCAAAACACTATTCGTTATTTATTTTATGAAACGATGATGTTTCAGACCTTAGAAAGATAAAGATGGACTTGCGGTAGGAGACGCCGTCTAGAGTTTCGTAAAAATCTAAGTAGGGTTTGATGCTGTCGATCAGGCCTGGGAGCATCTTATCCATCTCGTCGAATATGAACATGGATTGAGGGCAGGCGGACACATTACCCTTTATCCACTGCTGTAGCTGGGACTACACACACACACACACACACACACACAAAATATGAAACAGAAACATTAGTTTACAGTGGTCAACAGTGCTGGGATTTCTGCTACCTAAATAGAACCTGTGATCTAAGACTTATGTGATAAGTATATTGTGATTAATCATGTTAAGAACGGTAATAATTATGACGTAACAACTTTTATATCACCACATGCCTTGAAAGCGCCACACTTATTATTCATGTCATGCCAAGTCTAACATGTTTGTAGTAGATTTGATGTTCATCCCCACTACTGGTGAAAAAACTCCCTGTCCCTTCATCCCCAACGCTCACTTTAAAACAGATACTTCCTGCATGATAACTGTTCATGTCACATGGCACACGTCACCAAATCGCTTCAGTGGCTGGTGCCATCTCTAAATCTTAACTCTATTATAGTGGAGCTCCCACACAGAGCACCACTGATAAGGAAAAAGCATCTAACCATCGAGCTGCTATTGGAACATCAACAAAAACCGATAGCGTACGTCCGTCCCTCCATCCTTCTTGCATACGTGTACACATGGGAACCCTGTGTTATTCTTTAAAAAATTTCTAGGAGAGAGTAATATAAAGAACAAGAGGCGTATAATACTCGGGTCACATGATGCGACATCATTAATGACGGTCTCTTAACGTACGGTTTCTAAATGGTGTAAGTCAAGACTAAGATTGCATGTTTGGTTACCTCATTTTTGTTTCCTTCTATAAAGAAGTTATTCAAATGAATGAATCTTAATATACTTGTATGGAAATGGAAATCATATGGGAGCTCCACCTTTAAGTGGTGCCTAAAGCTCTATATAATAAATGAATGTTTGGGATGTCGGGCGGGGAAACATGACCTGCAAATTATAACATAATATTTTCATGATCATGATAGACGGCTCAGCTCCTCTCTTCCCCCGAGTGTCCAGAATGTGCGGCCGCAAGTCCGATGACACGACTACAAAGTCGATCATCGAACTACATTCTAGGGCGCCCTGGTGCCAAGTGAACTTATGGACCCCCTTATGTTTGAACATGGCGTTTTACAAATAAATTAATAATTAATTAATGGAAGTGAAAGCACTCCAGTTACCTGTTCATTTCTGGAGGAAAGTATACCAATATCCATGGTATTCAATTGGCTAACAATATGAAAGTTCATATTACGATAATGATTTTTTAGCAATATATCACCCCAGCCCTATTGGCATATGTGACCCACTCCAGCATAAAACGGATTAAGTAGGAAATTTGACATACTTAGATATTCATATATTTGAAAAGAGAATTTAATATTCTTCAAAATGAGGTAAAATACAAGATTATAGGATGAAAATTGCATTATCAAGAAATGCTACTTTTGAGAAAATAGCAATTACAGTTACAGAACGAGTTTATGAGTGTCCACATTCGAAACTCTCTAGCAACCATACACTTAATGAATCCGGCTCTCAACCAATCAGTGCGATCGCTCTAGTGTCTTCCTAGCAACAGATGAGTTCTATTTACAACGAGTCATGTCAGTTTTGCGGCTTCTCATTGGTTTGCCACTGTATGACTCTGGGAATCCTTCTGGGATTCCGTAAGTAGGTAGAGTATTCAGGTACCAAATATGGATAATAAGGAAATACCCTGAGCAATCACAAAAGCGGTTTTAAACTCGACAAAATAACTGAATTTTTCCTTTGTTTTACAACAACTTGGACATGGAACCCTTTCTTAAACAAGCATGGATAGATTGTGTTTATGGATTTGAACATAGTCATGTCGAAGATTATGCTTTGAAGGATACATTTTCATCCAGGTACACCATTTTCAACTTTCTTTGGTCTTTTACTCAAAACTCTGCCTTGTGACTTAATCTGTTGGAGCGGATCACATATATAAGCATCACAACTATCTACACATGACTAGAGACTCTATTCCTGCACAACCTGTTTTGTAGATACCAGACACTGGTTCGTAGAATTCCTACTATTGTCAATATCCAATGTGGCATTTAAATACTATATACAGTATGTTTATACACTGCCAGGCCAAAAAAACAAGTCACACACACTAATATTTTGTTGTTCCACCTTTAGCCTTGCCTACAGCACGTAATTGTCATGCCATTGTTTCAACAAACTTAAGCAATATAACATTGATTTCCATTCAATGTTGGGTTAATTTTTCACCGATGTCTTGAACTGATGAGAAAAAAACTGAACCACTCCATAAAGTCTTCTCCAGCACATCTCGAAAACTTTCAATAGGGTTGAGGTTAGGACTCTGAGGTGCCAATACATGTGTGATGATTCCTCATGCCCCCTGAATTCCTCGACTTCCCATTTTATATCCGTGCCATCAGGGAAGTAAAAGTCTATTGATGTGATAACCTGCACATTCAGCTCATCAGCTGACTTCATTTTATTGCCACATTAATGTTGCTGAAACTCAACCTGACCAACTGAAGCAACAATGCCATGGAGATTACATGCTGCGATGAAGGCTAAAGGCTCTCCATGAAAATATTAGAGTGTGTGACTTTTATTTTGGCCAGGCAGCGATAATAAACTGGCAAACTCAAGAATTAACTGAAGAACTCCAAAATAATTTATGAAAGGGACTGTGCCACACACAATTATTATATAAACTATAAACAAGTGTAATGTTTAAAGGGTTCAATCTGTGGATTACCTTGTATAATTCCAGCTTCTCTTCATGAGGGAAGTGCGCAGTGGCAGTGAACAGATGCACAAATCCACTTTTCATTCCACGTTGGTAAATATTTTCAGCGATTAGCTGACTGACAAAGTTTTTGCCTGTCCCGGTCCAGCCATGCAGTGAGAGGACAAGCGGCTTCTTCGGGTTCTTGGTGGTCATGAAGCCCGTCACTGCTTTAAGGATGACACGAGATGCTACATGTTGGCCAAACAGCTTTCTCTGCAAATCCACTTCAAGACCTTAAAACAACAGAATTGGTGGCTATTATGTAAAAACACATTATAGACGAGATATAAATGCAATCTAAAATGCAAGTTTTATTGGTGTGAATGCTGAAAGCATCCAAACCTATGTTCTTCTATGGACAAATTCTTTATTATTATTATTATTATTATTATAGTTATTATTATTATTATTCCGTCGCTTTTTTTGGCCCATATCTCCTTCCACATTTTTCATCGTAGAAACGTCATTCAAACATCAAAACGTTCAGCTCAATTTGGACATTCTGATGTCTTCTTACTGTTTTGATATTTTTTATACTTTTTTTTAAAAATTTAGCTTTCTCTGAATTTTTTCCCATTGAAATGAATGGGGAGAGTGTGTAAATCCTTGAAAACTTGGTCTTTGAACTGTAATTGCTTTGGCATACTTTTTGCTAGAGACTTCATTTAAACTTTAAACAAGTCACAAGAGGTTGGGCTATTACCCTTCAGGTCAACTTTTTGATATCTTGTAGAGTTTATGAATGACAGCAGTTTATATTTCATGCTCATTTGTGGCAGTTTGTGTGTTTTGAATGGGTGTCTATTGCGCTCGCTAGAGTGCGTGACTTCACGCACTGAAAGAAAAAACTTGTTTCTGATTATTCTGAAACTTTTGTGCTTCAGCTCTTCTCCTGTCCACACCTTTCACTCTTCATGCACAATTTATACATCAAATTGTAGATATTCCTGTCCTCTGTCACATAGTCACTCACTAAACCATAGGATTTACACTTTTTTCGGTAGAAGCCTCTGTTCACAGGGAGTGCCACTCTCTGCCCCCACTGACCGCCATTATATCTCTCGTCTGACTAAATCCAAAACAGTCCAGTTTTTAACCTGCCATTCCCTTTGTCATTTTTCACTTTATCTACACAAATCACACATGTGTGTGTTCAGTCAAGTCTCCTGGTGCTGACAGTCACATTATTCATCGATTGGACTTGCGGTTTTCGAAACAATAGGGGTTGTTCAAGAGGTGTGCAGAGCTTAATCTGACTCTGTAGAGACCTGTGTTTCAGTGGAAATGACTGCCGTTGAGAACTGTCACCTGTGAGACCTGTGAGTGCAGTTGGACACAAAGAGGTGTCCATGATCAGCTGATGTCTGGGTGGTTCATTTTCAGGCATTTTCAGCACTGCTTCAGCGATCCATTCAGCTTTCAGCATTCACACCGCAATTTCTTTAGAAATTACATTCTCTAGTTCGACCTTATCCCTTTGCGTATCATACTCTATTAACACAGACTTTAATGTACATCTTAGGAGGAGACTCAGAACACAGATGAAGTACTGATGGAATAGAAGTTTTGTTTTTGTCTTGATCAGTTCCCTGATTGGATAGCGAGGTGTAAACATAAACAGAAACTACATTATACAGTAAAAACAAACAGATTAGCTAAACACAACCGAAGAATAACATTTATACACACTATTATTTCAATACATATAGATCTATTTTGCATGTTTGTATTTACCAGTCGTGTTGAAACCGATCCAGCGTTCATTACAGGTCTCAAACATATACTGGTACAACTTATTTCCCAAAGCCGCCATGCCAGCTCCTGCTACAAGCGTTGTAGTTATCGGTTCAAATGCTTGTACAGTAATGTTAGTTATCAGAATTAAATACAACACCGACGAGACCTTTTCTGTCATTTTAATTCAAGTCATAGATAAATATTATTTCGTAAACAGACTCGGCTCGAAAAGGGAATTGGCTCCAACAGCAACCACTACTTCCGGATTGCTGTGGATATACGTCATTTTCATGCGTCACGCGCTGTCCACCACAGTGACGCAATTTTCCTGCGACAAACAAAGATCCGAGCAAAACAACGAACATTTCGCAAACTAGTCGATTATTAAAAACGAAGAAGTATCAAATAAGTCATAAATTGTGGCAGGAGTGATGAATAAAATACCTTTTATGAAAAGTCATTAAAAACAAACACAAAAGTCGATAAATTAACGTCTTCTCCCAAACCAATGCATATATTTAATGCATGTTTGTAAATAAAAATGTTTCTATTCATATTTCATGATACAAACAAGATAAACACTTGAATGTCTGGCATCAAAAACAAGGAAATCACACAAGACCACTTCCTGTACATGCACTGACAAAGCCCTTACACTAGATATATATAGGTTATACACCTGTTTTATTGTAGGAGATCCACTCTGGCCTACAGCACTCCTGAAAGTAGTACAGAATGTTAGGACACTGGACCAGAATTCCGGTTACAGCGGCTGCAATACCCACAGCCAGGCTGGTCGAGATGGGCTCTATCGCTTCCGCAACCATGAGCATTAAACTGCATTCTGTGTAAAGAACTGAAACTAAGATCCAGCTGAGCCTCATGTTATTATTTAAAAAAAAAACCGTTTAAAGCGACCCACAATATTCAGAAGAAAGTCGTCTCAGTCGGTTACAGTTAGTTTTGAGATATCGTATCGGATCTCGCGTGATTCTGCGAGAACTCGTGGTTCATGGGTCCTGCTTCTTCTTCTTCTTCTTCTTCTTCTTCTTCTTCTTCGTCTTCTTCTTCTTCTTCTTCTTCTTGTGTTTAACCGCGGTTGGCAAACAACGTTCAGGTGCATTACCGCCACCTACTGAAACGGAGAGTGAATTGAATGGCTCCTATTCTCCCTATATTCTCCTCCCAATCCCCGTCTTCCTCAGGAAAATAAATAGTGCCTTATAACCCACGTGCCTCGATTCTAACTGCAAACTTTCTCTCAACTTCATCTTTATTCCCTCTTTCTCCAGTTTCTCTTTAAAATTCGCCCTATCCTCTTTATACCTTGGACAGAAGATAATGACACACTGGGTGCTCACACAACCCAGTTTCATGTTTCCCATCCCCTTAAGAGTCCAATTCAACCCTGTGTGTCCAAACCTCAACCTTGCTCTAATGTCCTCTTCTCTTCTATTCCTATTAGTCTCTCTGTTTACCCCTCCCTTCTTCTGAATCCTGTAGTACTCTCTTCCTTTAGTTTCCTTATCCCACCTCTTTTGCCACTTCTCTCTCACTCCCTTCCTAACTATACTTTTAACTTCAGCTTTGCTTTAACTCATTTCCTTATTCACTTCTCCTCTTCTAGTAGCTTCCTTTGCCTATTTATCCGCCAGCTCATTCCCCTCCACCCCTCCATGTGCAGGAACCCATACAAACTTCACCTCTACCCCCAATTTCTTGACCCTATCTAACACCTAATATATTTCATATATTACATCCTGCCTCACTTCTGAGTCCATGTTCTTAATGCTGCTTAATGCACTACTGAAGTCAGACCCTACCATCGTCCTTCCTACAGTCGCCTCTTCTATCCATTCCAGCGCTATTAATATGGCCAACATCTCCCCTGTGAATACAGATACTCCATCACTAACTCTTTTATTTATTACTATGTTTCTCTCTGGTACTACAAAAGCTATTCCTACTCTATCACTCTTTGTTTTAGATGCATCCGTGAACCCTTTCCTACAATCATTATACCTCTCGTTTATATATTTCTCTGCTGTCCTTTCATTCTTATTTTTCCCCATCAGACTCATATCCACCTCTATCTCCTCATACACCCATTGTGGAACCCTAGCTATTGGTACCGTTGGACTAATCACCATTTGTTCTATCCCTAGTTCTTCTACCACTTTCCGTATGACCCATCCAAAACTCCTGACTTTTTTATTTCCTCTCTCCTGACACTCTACCAGCATCCCCTAATTTGGGTGCTTTTCCTCCTGTCCTCTTAAATTTGCCCAGTAATTTAGCCCCAACATTCTTCTTCTAAGCTCCAGTGGCATTTCGTTCATTTCCACTTGTAGAGCTGAAATTGGCGTGGATTTTACTCCCCCGCAGCATAACCTTAATGCCTGATATTGAATCCTATCCACTCTTTTCAGGAGAGTCTTTGAAGCTGACTGATAAATTACACTTCCATAATCAATCACTGACCTGATCAATCCTATATATAATGCTTTTAATGATTTCCTCTGAGCTCCCCATTCTCTCCCTCTCAAACACCTTATGATATTCATGATCTTTTTACATTTACTCTCTATTTTCTCTATATG
>JAQMYF010000026.1:19855780-19868703 GCA_030014195.1 Neosilurus mollespiculum | reverse complement strand
ATATACACACACACACACACACACACACACACACAGATATATATATATATATATATATATATATATATATGCCTCAAATGCTAGTTAATAATGTGTAGGTTCGACAAGTTATCTACAATGAAAGCTGGGTGACGTAAATCAATAGTCCAGGTTAAGGCACCCATATTTGTATTATTTTAAACTTTGGCGGCACCCATTCAAACATTGAAGTCCGTCGACCTCACAGTAGTCCAGGTTAGAGTTCCGGGCTCTGCACGTTATCCCCATGCTTGTGTGGGTTTCCTTCCACAGTCCGAGGACATGCACATTAGGCTCATTTGCCCCTATAGGTGTGAATGGTTGAGTGTGCTTTGTCCCTGTGATGGTCTGAGGAGCTGTTAATGGCTTACCCCATCTTCAGCCGGATATGGCCACGAGCTGCTTCAGTCTCCTCCTGACCCTAATAAAGGATAAAGCAGTTCAGAAAACGACATGACGTGTCAATTTATCAGGAGTTGCATTTTCATGAGTTTCCACAGTGATTTCATTGAAATTATGGATTTTGAAGCTACATGATGACATGAAAACCATCTTGATCTCAGCTGAATTTTTGAGATTTCTCCCTCTCATTCACATCTACAAGCAATTTAGAGTTAAAAATTGACCTAATATGCACATCCTGGAACTATAAGAGGAAACCGGACCCCCTGAGAAAACCTCTCACAGGCACAGGGAGAGCATGCAAACTAAAAACAGAAAGGCCTCAGACAGTTGTTTCTTCATCAAATATCCAAATGCAAATAGAGTTTCTGCTATTATTGCTACTACAACAACCACTAATAATAATACTACCACTACTACTACTATAATTATTACCAGTGATTGTATTTATTTTATTACCAGTTGTTTTACTGGTACCACTGTGATCTATTCCGAATAATTGTTTTGGATTTAATACATTACCATTTTTAGGCTCTAGGTGGCAGCACTTACATTGTATTTTTCTTAGAATTGCTGTCTCATGTAACCAGTGGTTTGATAAGACATTTTACAGAGTATATTTTCAAAATAAAAAAATGATGAAAAAATATATTAAAAAATTAACCTTAATTTATTCAAACGCGTTAGAATGCATTTCCACTGTATTAACTGTGTTGTACTATTTTACACAACAGAATATTTTACACACATAAAATATGGAGGGAATTCTAGAGTATGTAACTTACTCCATAAAACATGGTATTATAATTGTAAATAAAATCTGTAAAAAAAAAAAAAAAAAAAAAAAAAAAAAAGTAGTCTGAAGTAATCAGTTCGCCAAACGGCACGTTACACGTCACTTCCGGTTCTGCCATTTTGCAGCTGCAGATCAGTGGAGAGCTGTAGCTGCCGCCGCCGCTGTGCAGGAGAGGGTTAACGTTAGTGTGTTTTTGTTAAGGCTTAATTGTTGCTGTATAGTGAAGACTTTTTGTTTGGTAAGATGTCGGATTTCGACAGCAACCCTTTCGCGGATCCGGATTTCAGCAACCCTTTTCAGGTAAAGAGAAAATTAGCTGTTTTGCCTCATCGATGTGAGTCAGTCAGTCAGTCAGTCAGTTAGCTTCAGCTAACGCACCCAGCCCTGCTGAGGGAGCAAATGTCCTGCTGATAAACACGTTTAATACAGCCGTTTACTTCATCTATGGTATATAATTTAATCGTAGTCATTATCCTGTATCATTTCTAATTTACATTTATTTATTTAACGACTGTCATCGCGTCTTTTAAACGCTGTATAAATTCCCTTCATACAGTTGACATCATTACCAACCGCTCTCCATTGTACGCAAACTACTGTGAATAATTTTAAGATATTTTCATTTAATAAAGATATAACTATAGAGTCGGTCGTTATACTAGAAAGGTGTACAGCATTTGTTAAAATATCTTCAGTTAAAATGGTTTATGATGTCCTTTCCGACGTTGACTGGATCGGTTCATTAGCGTAAACGTATTCGCAGGTTCAATCCCAAGAGGCTCTGTGCTCCCTCCGCAGGTGCACTACGTAGGCTATAAAACTAACGGTGCGTCCGTTCACTGTAGGGCACAAAGACTCCTAATAGTTTGTAGCTGAACCTTGTGTTCCTGGGCTCTGCTGATCATGTTTACTCAGAAGGAGCAGCCAAGTCGGCTCAGGTGTCACTGTGCATGCAATCTAGTGGTTTTATTTCGATATTAGGACCCGGATAATGCAAACCAGTGTGGATTTTATTTCACTGCATCCTTTTTTTTTCACAGTTGAAGTGAAGGCCATAGTGTCTTATCATTGTCCTGATGGTGCAATCAGAAAGCTTTATAAATGATAGAGAGTAGTTGCACACCTACATGCCTGGGTTATCTTATCTGTTATTGTGTCAGTTTTGCAAAGCACCAGGGTTTGAGTTCTTTTAAGATGAATCCAGCAGATTATTTTAAATGTTAACGTCTGCGAGATCAGAGCTTGTCTGCTGAACTGCAGGCCCTGATCTTATAGCAAAATTGATCCGATTCTGTATTTTGCAGTGTACTATATTTACACCGTACTAAGTATCCGCTGTGCACCAAACGTTAGTGTTTTTGCATGTTATGCATGGACAGTGAGAAATTGCCGCACGATATGACACTAATGAATCATTCCAGAACAACTGGCGTAAGGCGGTCCAGATGCAGATTGAGCAAAAATATTGTAGCAGACTGAAGAGGGAAAAGAAGTACTGTAGCACAGTCATTCATTCAATGCATGGAGCAAATCTGTCCATCTGTCACTGAATTTAATTTCTGGCCACGGATCTTTGATGAAATGATTCATGTTTAGGAAACTACTTGTTGAAGTAGTTTTGTTTCTTATGCAGTCACATGCATTTATGTAAAATATTCAGCTGGAGGAAGCTCTGCAGACATCAAGGTTTAGCCAGAAGGAGAAGGCTTTTCGCAGCTTTTTCATTGTCATTTTCACAGCTTGAGCGTGTCATTCTGCTTCAAGTCTAAAGCCAAAAGTGCTCACTTGAAACAAAGCATTGGCACTTCTGATTGATGAGTCATAATTAAAGAGGTACTTTCACTGCACATTTAAATGTGTGCTTGTGCTGTAATATAAACGTAATGATGTGGCTGTACTGTACATTACGTTTGACTTTTTTTCCCCCAACAATCATCATTTCAAGGGTTGAAAATGGCTTGGTAGGTATTGATGTGATTATGGTAAAAAATAAATAAATAAATCAATAAATAAAAATCCCCCGTTGGGTTTCTTTTATCGCACATCCTGCCCAGTAGTTCCCACACGTTATATAACGTGTCACCTTACTTTAAACACCTCTTCTGGTTTATTGGTTATCCTCAGCTTTCTGGCGTCGAGGTAGCCCCAGTAAGGCACAGTCAATAGGAGCAGTAATGTCTTCGGCACAGTAAGAGGAAAGTGTCTATTGAGGCTCACCATTTACAGAACATAATGTTATTTTCCCACCCACCCTGCCTCCCTGTTAAGCCCCTCCTGGCTCTCCCAGCGTCTTGTCCACCTTTTAGTGTTTTTTCAGGATTATGCAGTGGGAGGAGAGCCTTGGGTGAAGTCTTGAGCTCAGAGTCTTGGGTGAAGTTATGCTTGAAGTGTTCTGAGGGAGTTTTGTAATGAACTTGGAGCTTCATCATTTTATTAAAATAGCCCAGCTCTATAGGAACAAGCAGAAATGAATCGATTCATATTATTCACTTCATGCAAGTGTGATGAGGTGGAATTCTTCCTCGTCTAGTTTCAGTATTAAAAAAGCCACACTGATCTCTGGCGTCAACAGCGTCCTGCTCTGGGTGGGAGTGTCCGGCTTTCCACTGTTTCTCGCTGGTATGAAATCCAGGCATTAATACTGGTGGTTGGATTTCGCACTGTGAGCACATTACTGGCTCTAAGATTGGTTAATTAGCTTTAGAAGTACATCGGTGTAAAGTGCACCGAGTGATTCATCCCACAACCAGCCATTTTGGGTAAACAGTTATTTTAAAATAATAGGGATGGGTTTGTGTGATACATTTATAAACTGATAGCCAAGCAACACCTCGAGTATAGCCCAGGTTCTGCTTAGAACTCTCAACAAATGTTGGCAAAGAGAACTACTTGAGATTTCTGTATCGCGGTATGCCCTTAGAACCGCCTTTGAGGTTGTAATGCCTCCAGCTCCTTTGGCAGAACAGTGAGTAAGGCATGCCTGGATGAGGAATGCGGGAAGGCCTTGCGTTCTGCAGTTGATTGACAGCAGCAGTTTTAAAGGAGACCAGTGTACCAGATTTTTGAAAAAGCAGTAAAAGTAAATGTGTAGAAAAGCCTAATGTTTAAACTGTGAAGTCTATTTGCAGTGACCGCTGACGGTATAATTGTGTATGGAGTACTTGTGTTTTAATATTAAACTGTTATGTGTTAAAAAAAAAAAAAAAAAAAGAAAAGAAAATTGTTAAACACTAAATAGGAAGTGTGGTAACCTGTGCGTCTGTAAAGTCAGTTCAGGTTAACACTTAGTTTGATTGTAAAAACACACAGACAGGATGTTGACTTTTTAATTAGATGCGTAATTTCCCAAATCTTTTACGCGGTGAACAGAATAGAACATAATGCTTGTGATCATATCAGAAATGTTATGGATGTGTGGTGGTACTACAGCACTGCTGAAGGATTGAACCCAAGTTCTATTCATGTTCGTGCGCTTGTTCTAATACATTTTTGTTGCTATGGCAATGATTTGAGTAGTGCACATACTTCATGTGAGACTTATAAAAAAAAAAAAAAAAAAAGTATGTGCAGTTGTTATTACGGTTAATGCTCGCCAGGTTCCAAAAGTGGGCGGAGTTTTCGTTTAGCAGGTAAATATCAGAAGGCTGTCAATTACACTGGCTGGTAAATGTGTACCAAAATTAGCATCATGTAATAAAACGCTATCCTGAAAGACTACTGAATTCTGATCCATGTGCATTCTGGGAATTCTGTCCTCTGTCCGTGTTCCACACACACCTTATATATAGACTTACCTTTGATTTGCTCTCTGAGATGTCTTTATTCAACATGTATATAACCAGCTCTCTAATGAGACAGCAAATGTTATAGCCAATCAGATACTGACTTGGGAGGGCCTTGGCACAACACATAATGAGTAATCATTACCTGCTGTCGGTCTGCCGCTAGGCTGTCAAGGAGATCTCGTGTGGTCTTATGGTATTTACATTCGAGATGGTTTGTTCGTTCATTCATTTTCTAAGCCGCTTACTCCTAATTAGGTTTACAGGGAGGCTGGCACCTATCTCAGGCATGAAAGGAGAGAACGATGGGTCAGTTCTCGAAATTTCAGTTCGGTTTTGGTTGTGCTTATAAAACCAAATACAGTGTTCCAGTTTAACTGGTTTTCATGTTAAATGGTGACATTGGCTTAAAGTTTATTAAATCAAACAAAAGCAGTGAGCAGCCACATTGCAGCGCCCAGAGAGCAATTAGGTGCCTTGCCGAGGGGAGGAGGGGAGGTCCTCTCTCCACCACCACACATTTTTCTTGCTGGTCCGGGAATCGAAACGGCGACCTTTTGATCGCAAACCCACTTCTCTAAACATTAGGCCACGGCTGATCCCCTGAAGCCTAACAGACATGAATTTAGTTCATGCAACCGGTTTACTAGGACTTTGCAGTGAAGTCTTATTAATGTTAGAGAGATAAACACTTAAGTACATGCTGTTATAGGGGAATAATCAGCTTCTGGATGGAAAAAATAATCAGCGTTAGGGTAAGCTTCATCGCATCATTGGGTTTTTTGTAAATCCGCACACCTCGTCGTGTTTTATTCATTGCGTAACCTTCACTCCAGTCCCATTAGTAATGCTCAGGTGTGAACAACTTCTCTATAAACACTTCTCTCTACTCTGGATGAATTTAATGAATGCTGCTGGTTGGTAGAAATGATCGTGTAGTATTTCCTTTTTTTTTTTTTTTAAACATTCACCTGGGGATCCAGAGTCTCTCATGCTGGTGGGGTGAAGCGTACAGAAGTTAACCGCTGACCCTCGAGATGTGGGTGCGTCATGCTAAGCTGTAGCACTGCTCAAGAATAGATTTTATTCAATAATTCAGGTATTATTAATGATGACGTTTTAGGTTTGGATGAGAACGTCTTTATCCGTCTGTCTCTCAGTGATTAAGCAGTGCGTTTGTTTATCTTCCCCTTAATTACCGCCTGCCCTCACCCCCCACAATCAACCCACCCACGCAAAAACCAACCTGTGAAAAGCTTCAGAAGCCTCACTATGACACAACGTCTTTGCCATGGCACACACACTTGCGCAAACACAGAGCGAAGAGAACATGCCTCAGTGTGCATTGGTGCTTCTTGGTGCTTGCAAGGGTATAAATTTATGAAGGTTTTTTTCTCTGAATTTCGTCCGGACCAGTTCACACCCAGCAGTCTATCTTTCCCCTGTCACATGACTACTACCAACCAGGAAGGGTGAGCACTGTCATGTGCTTCCTCTTGAGGCTTTAACATTCATGAATGTTCATGCAACATGAAGGGCGATAGAACCCACCGTCCATCTTCTTCTCCGCCCATAAGCTCAAAGCTGCCCTTCCTTGACTGGCTAGTATTAGGGAGGCACCGATATCTCATTTGTCAAACTGAGTACGAGTACTTGCATTTGAGTACTCACCGATACCGAGTACTTATTAATATCATTATTCCACTCCATAAAATTCTTTTTTCCACCTGATGTTGTTTGAACATTCTTACATGAAGTCATAATTGCCACATATTTTACTCAAAAACATAGAGAACTACAGTTTAGAATGAACATTAAATTAACATTTTAATTAAAATAACTGTGTATTTTTTAACACTGTCTTGCCACACAAATTTTATAAATTACAAAATATAATAAATTTAACGAAAATATGACAAAACATTTAACTGTACCCGCATAAAACTGTAGCAGTGCAAATGAGGTATCTGATCAACATCAAGTCTAACCAAGATGATCATCTTGTAACTAAGTCTATTTTGGAAAAGGGACTGGCAAGATTTTTTTTTTTAATGAACAGCGACTTCTCTGCGTTATCAGCTGTTAGCCTGCTTTGGTTTTTATCTATATGTGACTCTGAGCTCTGACTCTTTCACTTTCCACACCGCTACTTAGCGTTACGTAGCGTTGTCACGAAGCACAACATGAACAGAAGTTTTAGGTGTCCCCCAGGTCTGCAGCATGTCATCAAACACACCTGCGATGGCTTGGCTTGTGTGTGAACCCCGAAACTGTTTTGCATGTAGGATGACTCTGCAGCGTAAACTCCTCGTCTATCCACTGTGCACTGAAGCCAATTAGTGTCACCGGGCTAACACTTCTCATCCAAATATCAGTGGTGAAGCTAAAAGCGGAGGAGTTTGGATACGTTTCTTCACAAAGTCATGTAGTTTGGGCAGCTCCGTATCAGTCACGTTAGGGACTAGGGACAACATTCAGCTAGGGACGTCATATCATGGCTCCAGGACACGGAGAGGACGCTGAAATCCTATATTTTCAACCTCTGACAGTGGCTGGTCACTCAGAGTGATGTTCTCGGTAATTGCCTGTGTTAATTTCACTGCACACGGCTTGTGTCTGGACATTTTCTCTCCCCTTTCAAGAGTTTGCTGCAGCGTTGGTTGTTGTTGTTTTGCGCAATTAGAAAACTCTTTGTACTCACTGTCATGTTGGTTTAGATGCTTTATCAAACCGCTTGTGTTGAATGTGCTAGATTTTGCCCCTCCTCTTAACAACTTTGCTGAGCACAATTTGCAGTCCGCCTTACTTTTGTCATCTTCCTTCCCTTTGAAATACCTTTGCCTGGCTGACATGGGCCATCCATCCCGCTCCCGCCTTCTCAGGTTAGAGGCGGGGCGGTGTCAGAGCATCACCCTGACATTAAGTGGTATCGGGGCACTTTTTATGAGTATGAGTACTTTACAGGGAGGTGGTATCGGAGCCGCTACCTAATACTGGTATCGGTATCGGTGAATCCCTAGCTAGTATTGCTGTAATTGACAGGGGTGACCGTGTATGCCACGCCTCCTGACTTGAGAGCATGGCCAATTTTGCTGTCCTGTGCCACCGGGCACTGACATCTGTTCCTAGGGCTGTAACAGTTGAATGCAGAGCAGCTTTACACATCAGGGATGCGCCAAGTATTTTATATAGTTTAATATCTCACACATTCACAGCAAATCTTTATTCTGAAACAGCGTAATCATTTCATTTCCATAATGAGGGTTTATCGTTACCAGGTAGTACCCTAACTATAGCCAGCTAGTTGAATACGCTTGTCATACAATATTTCTTTATTTCTTTAATTATTTATTACAAACCTCAGTGATTATGTTCATAATGGCTGTAATTATCTTGTAATTACTTTGTAATGAATGTTCTTTCATTGCTGATGAATGATAGCAGAGGCTGCAGGCTTGCGGCTGCCTCTCCACACAGGCTAGCTTTAGATTTAGCTGCTTTGTCTTTTGCTAGCTTCCTGAATTTGGGCAAACAGGGTGATGGAAACAAAGGTTGTTTTGAATATTTGTACACATCAAACAACCAGGTTATAAATCACAGTTTTCAACATCAAGTGACTTTGTGCACACATCGTCTCAAGATGGCGTCCCTTTTCTAGCCTTTGTGGTGCTAACTGTTTTATTCCATTTCCGAAGAATTTGTTTAAATGTAGTATGTAGGGCGAGGGTGCCTGGTGGTAAGTGTGCAGTTATGGGTTGTGGATCACACTGAAGAGTGAAAGGTCTTGATGTACCAAGCGTTCAGCGGCAAAGTATGCAAAGCGCCAAAAGTGGCTAAGCGAGATCAGTAAGACCCGAAGTTGATAGATGAAGTCAGGATGTTTACTTTTGAGAAACTCTTCAAACCTGATGACGTAGATGGTCATAGACACATGATCTCCCCTCATGTGATTAAAGTATCTAAAATCATAAATATAAAATCTGCAGCTAATCATGTCCATGCTAACACAGCTGTAGCCATTAGGGTCGCAGGGGAAGCTTGAAGATTGTGAGACGGTGTATGCCCTGCTCACATTAACCGCCGGTTCCCTGTAAGCAGCTAGCAGTGGCACAACCGCAGCGGAGTTTCAAATAAACTGTACGAAAAAGAGACTATAAAGAGTGGGATTTGCAGCTAAACAAAACATAAGAGCAGAATGTGATAAGATAGACGTTTATATATCGCCCAGCCCTAATTCATTCGCACTAGATTTTATTTTGCTAAAGCCAAGACAGGAATCAGAATGATCAAGCTTTACACTTAGAACGCTAACTGTATCAGAAAACTGGTTCAAAATCGTCCCCAGACACGTGAAGGTTGTCACCGCGGACAGTCATCTTAAGCAGCGTCCACATAGGAAGCGACAAGCAATACGCACATTTCCCATTTAAACATCCTCCACAGTGAAACTTTGATAGAGCTTATCTCATCTTATCTTATATTATTCGCCCTTTCTGAAAATCTGGCAATTCTTGAGCTCCTGTGGTGCGAGGGATGCTTGCATAACTTTAGCACAACTTTGTGTCCCTTTATACAGCAGCCTGACTAGTGTTCATTAAATTTAAGTCATTAAGTTGTCAGATTTTCAGAGGTGGAATTGTGGGTCAGTCAAAGGGAGGCATTAACTAGCGACAAATAGCCGACAATTTGAATATTCCTCTGTCAACGGTTAAAAGTTCAGTGAAGGTAAGACCACCACGGATCCACGACCAGGTCGACCTGGACCATTAGAAAGATGCCTTCGCTCGGTGAAGAGAGCAGTGGAGAAAAATCCCCGTTCCAAGGCCTCAGACATCGCAGGAGACGTCCAGACCAGCTCAAAAACTGTTACGTGCTATCTTCATCAAATGGGTGATTACGGCAAAGCAGCAAGACGCAAGCCTCTTCTTCAACCAGCAAATTTTCATTCTGAAATTTTTGTCCAGTCTCTGTATATACGTCTGTGCTCTTGTGCATCATGAACCAGGAAACGTTAAGTGTATATTAGTATATACTCACAGGAAAGGCCGAAGAGTTTCAGAAACGTGGACGCAAGCATTTATTCTTGTAAAATTTCTGTGTGTAGTCGTAAAGCACGTGGCAGTAATGAGCTGCTCTTCAGTGTTGAACAGCTTGCACTGTCAAGCCAGACTGCAGTAACTGCAAAATCATTGTTTTAAGAGAAATTACCTCAAAGCTAATGGGTTTTCCCCCTTTTACACATTTTAACATATTGTTTTAATAGATTCTGTGTGCAGTACTAGTTCACCTGTCCCTATATAGGTGGAGCTGCTGGCCAGAAGTTGGTTTTCCCAATTTTGAATATTTTGCAGTTACTCCAGTCTTTTTTAAACCTGTGTTCATTGTTTCCCTACAGAAAATGTTTTTGGGAACTTGGTATTTGGCGGCATCTGCCAATCAACGTTATCTTTAACTTTGATTGGTTATCATGCAAATCACTTGCTCCCCTGAGAACATTTCGCCTCTCATCACTCATTTTGCTGGTGTTCATTGACTTTTCATGTCCACTCATCAGTTTTAGTTTCACAGACATGAACATGTGACTGGCACGTTCAACACTGGCAAGCTGCTGCTGCTGTTTAGCGGTTTGATGTTCAGCGGTTTGAAGTTTCCTAAACATATCTGTCTACTATGTCTTAGACCTAACCATCAGGATTTGAGTCTGTATTCTCCGGATAAGGAGAACTGTGTCAGCTTTTCTGCTGTTTCACATATCGTGTCATATATCATATATCGGTATCCTATCGGAAGAGAATAGGTGGCACTGTACCACCTTTTTTTTTAGATTCTGTGTGCATAATTAACTTTCTGGATCAATTTGAAGAGTGGATGGGTTTCAGATCAGCTTTAACATGTTAACTGATCCACGTAGTGACGTACATTGCGCTGTTTATATATCACTGATTGGCACATGGACCCACAGCACAGCTTCTCTTCAGGTCTGTTGTGGTTGCATCTCTAATGCTTTGCATATTTTCCCAAGTCACTGATGATGGCTGTATCAGATCAGAACAGGGAGAGACCTCGGAATCATATTGAAAATGGACGCTCAGGGTAAATACCTAGACGATCTTGTAACCCGAAGAATGATTTGCGAACCACAGCCTCATATTCTAAAATGGGATTAATGTATTTTTTCCCCTCAGTAATCCTTTACTGGATACAGTTCTTTGATTTTATTTCATAATCCGTTCAAGCCTTTCGGCCTTTTAATTCATTCTTGTAACAGCTGTTACTTTATTATGCTGTTTATCAGAGTTGAAGTAAACACATCGTCTCCTTTCTGCTTAATTTAATTTGTTAGGGTGGCGTAGTGGTTAGCACGTCCGCCTCACAGCAAGAGGACCCCAGGTTTGAGTCTGGGGCTTGGCGAAGGCGATTCTGTGTGAAGTTTGCATGTTCTCCCCGTGTTTACATTGGTTTTTCCCCTCAGGGATTCTGGTTTCCTCCCACAGTCTAAAGGCATACACATTAGACCTATTGGCTGTTCCACATTGCCCCCTAGGTGTGGGTAAATTTGTTACCCTGCAATGGACTGGTGAGCTGTTCAGGGTGTACCCCTCCTTCACTTAGAGTAGGTTGAAATAGTAATTTGCTATTAGCAAATCATTACCAAGCATGTATTCATCACATTTTCCAATAAAACCACTAATGAGATGAACTGCTTAGGTACATGTAGAAAAGTGTTATCTTTGTTGGCTACACACTGGTTACATCACCAAGACGCGGAGACCAAAAGCAGATTGTTGTAGAGCGATATACTGATATCAGTATTGAGTTTATTAGTATTATTTTAATATTCTTTTGCGTGTCTGTGGTGTTTTAGTTATTTTTGCTGTTTGGATATTAGCTTGAATTAGATTCATCATCATCTTCCGCTCAATCCGGGGACGGGTTGCGGTGGCAGCAGCCTAAGCAGTAAGGTCCAGACGTCCCTCTTCCCCCCCCGACCATTTCCTCCAGCTCTTCCCCTTTGCAGGGCGGGGGAAGCGGTTCTTCTCCGAGCTCCTCCCAGATGGCCGAACTTCTCACCCTATCTCTGACGGAGAGCCCCACCGCCCTGCGAAGGGAGTTGCTTGTATCCGTGATCTTGTTCTTTCAGTCACTCCTCAAAGCTTGTGACCAATCATGTCATATCAATTCCATGGAGTGTGAATGTTTCATTAAAATCATTCTTTGAAATCTCTACAGTCACTTGTATAAGGTGGGTTATTAACATAATTTATGGTTAATTCATTTCCTTATTATGCTGTTTCTTACTTTTGTGAACCAGAATATGTAGAGGATAGAGCAAAAATATGTTCTTAAACTTTCCAGGTGAAAAATAAAAGCAAAAGTTATAGAAAATAGTTCTTATTGTTGTGTTTCTTTTCACAGATTTAATTTTCTTCCCATTTTAGTGTAAAACAAGGTCAAAATAATGATAAATAATGCAATGTACATCAGAGTTTTCCTATCACACGAGCTATAAACTTGATCTTGGTATCACTGTAAAAGTATTTTTGATCTTTTTTCTACATGGACTATTTATTACAGCATTTAACCATGTTGAAAGTTTAGCTCACATACCTGCTTTAAAAAAAGAATAAGTTGAAACTTGTAAGTGTTAGGAATTAGAGATGATAATGAAATTTGTATGTTCTGTTGTAATGCTGGGCAGGATAGTACGGGTGAAAGGGAGATCATAAGGACAGTGAGCAGGCAGGAGAAGGTTAGCATGGCACTGAGCAGGCAGGAGAAGGTTAGCATGGCACTGAGCAGGCAGGAGACGGTTAGCATGGCACTGAGCAGGCAGGAGACGGTTAGCATGCACTGAGCAGGCAGGAGACGGTTAGCATGGCACTGAGCAGGCAGGAGACGGTTAGCATGGCACTGAGCAGGCAGGA